>JBAMBJ010001075.1:0-423314 GCA_037043495.1 Drosophila recens | reverse complement strand
ACATACTGATGTAATATAAATTAGTAATTTGAACCAATTTACCCAACATCTTAAAATTTTAAAAATGAATTACAGCTAAAAAATTAAAAAAAAAAAAAGGAAAAAAAAAACAGGTTGACCAAATCAGGAATCAAACCCACGACCTCTGCTGCACGGGCGCGTATCTCTAGCATTGACAGAGAGTTCAAATAAGTGGAAAATATAAAGTAATTAAAAATCATCTGCTTCGTCCGGACCGAGATTCGAACCCCGATCTCCCGTTTCGCTTGCCGAGCATCTACATATCACTTCCACCACTCCTCCACTTGGCCTGATGCTGCCAATCTTCATAGCTTAATATCTTCAATATTTATGGCCCCATCGTGTTAAAAGTTGGTAGTAAGTCTCTGGACATGATCCTACACCCGTGAGTGTAAAACAAATTTTAAAATTTTATTTAAAACCCTAAATTAAAGGTGATGTAAGTTGTTGATGAATTACAGACAAGGGTATATCGACTCGGCTGTTCATTCTGATCAAGAATATATGCACTTTATAGGGTCGGAGATGCTTCCTTCTGCCCATAACATACTTTTGAACAAACTTAATACACCCCCAGGGTATAAAAACCACACCAAGGATAGTTCGACGATTATGTTTAATGATTATGATGATTCGAAACCATTGTTGAGCCACAAAGATTTCGACCAGAAGGTAATAGAATACAGTAATACCGAATTTATAGCGCGATTTCATTGTAGAAAACATGTTTCATTATTTCGCTCATTTGCGTGCTTGTATGTGTGCATGCGTGCGTGTGTGCGTGCGTGTACATACACACAGTCAGCCGGCATTATTTCGCACTCTGCTTGCAAATTATAAACATATATTCTGTCAAACACAATGCAATCTAAATGTTCTTCACCACTTACCTTTTTTTCCTCGGACATAGTTAATTAATTTCTAGTAAGTTGTTTACAACTAGATTGTTAAAATCAAGAATGAAACTATTGCTACAACTAGAGTTGTATTGAATCGTGCGTAGGGTTGTTGATATTATATCAAAATATCGATATTTAATTTATGGTGATGATATATTGTTAAGTGATATTTTATTAAAACGATAATATCAATAGCGATATAATCGTACGATATTATCGTGCGCTACTTTTCACCAGTTTCTTTATCTTTTGCCGCCACTTTTTTTCTGCACGAAACGACGAATATAAAATTTATTGGGATATAATAAACGAGTGCCAAATTTGCAATAAAATAGTAAGCATTAGTGTTCACATGACTAATTTGGGGTGAAACAACTGTTTATTTAAGCTCGCGCTCAGATATTTATATCATCGATATTCTCGATATTTTTTTTGTCAAAAATTATATTTTTTCATATCGAAATATCAACGATATTGATATTTTTAAAAATATCCACGGCCCTAATCGTGCGTAATAGCACTAAGCAAATAACCTATAGAGAACCCATCCTATACAACTAAAATGTCACAGAAAAAATGCTTGCGAAGCGTCCACCGCGAAGTGTTACCGATCTGGCAATATTGTTATAGTGGAATTTATAAGAGAAGCGATTTTATTTTTGGGCCGTTGCTTGCGAAACTAAAACATGTGAAATATGAAATACCCTCTGCCCTTAAAACTTTTAACCCACATTATTTTATTCAAAACAACACCCTTAATTTTTATAAATACCACTCAAACAATATTGCCAGATCGGTAACACTTCGCGGTGGACGCCTCGCAAGCATTTTTTCTGTGACATTTTAGTTGTATAGGATGGGTTCTCTATAGGTTATTTGCTTAGTGGTAATAGGTAGAGCTGGAGAAACATCGTTGCTAACATCGATACATCGATGTTTTAATATTACCTGAAAACATCGATGTTTTTTCCAAGCATCGATGCTTTTCAACACTGCCTTCAAAGTTGGCTGTTAACAGATTTCAGATTTGAAAAAGTCTGTAATTCCACATTTATATTATTTTATGTAATATTTAATTAATCCTAGAGATTAAAAGTGCATTGATTTGAAATTGTGGTGCTACAATCGAATTTATAAGCATGGATAAATACTGAAAAGTAAGTAACATAGATAACACTGTGATAGTTTTTTTTTTCAAAGAAAAAAGACATGACCAAACTCAATGGTTTCCTCCCATTTCGGATACCACGAATCGAACTGCATCATTAGTTTTTTGAGTTACAATGATGGTTTCATACAACATTTTTTCGCGAAGTTTTTGACCAAGTTTGCTATTTTTAGGGAAATATGACATTCTTCTTCGGTCTCTAACTTGAAAGGTGTTCAAATTTATCGGGTTGAAACTTGAACTATATATTCTCAATATTTCATAGCATACTAAAAATTTTTTTTTAAATTTAAAAACAAATTTTAAAAATAAAATTTAATTTTTTTATATTTTATTTTTGCATTTTTAAATTTTTGGAAAAAATATTAAGTGAAACAAAATATTTTTTATGCACTCGCTTAGGTGACTATGCGTGTTTAAAATGACAAAAAGATACAAAAAGTTTCCGTTAGTTCCGTTCTTCAATTTGTTCTTTTTTTTGTTCGTTTAACTCGTTCGCTTGAGTCCTTTTATTATGACGTCAGAATCAAATTTTAAAACCAAACAAACACGTAGATGGCGTATTTATGCATCGCAAAACAAACAAAAGGCGGCGCCACTGTACAAGTTACCGGTAATTTCAAATTGGATATTTATTTGTAATAATACTATCATAAAACCAAACCTGTTATTTCAATTAAATACGCCAATATATATATATTTTTGAATAATACGATAATCTTTATTCTATTAAAGGTAATATGAAAAATACTCAATATGGAAGTTATTACTTTTCTATACATAATACATACATATGCATATGTATATGTAGTATGTTACATTTACAATATTAACTCTATACTTATGTACACATAATTTGCTGTTTTTTTTTCGAATTGATTTAATATATTTATGTACTAATAATAATATGCGTACATACATACACATACATACAAACATCTGTCAGTTTAAATTCAATGAATGTATGTATGTATTTATGTACAATTATATTTATATATATTGTTTATTGTATTCATTGATATGCATTTATTTAATTATTAATTGTTACATACATACATATGTATGGAAGTTAAAAAAAACAATATTGATCATAAGGACATACATATATGTGCATACATATGTATATACATATATCAGTGTATACATATGTGCGTATGTACAGTAGTCGGATAAAGTATTTTGACAAAACAAAAGTTAAATCTACTCATAACTTGAACTGTCTTTCTGGTAAGTTTGGCATCAATGGAAAGGTCATTTAAATTCCGTTTGAATGACACAAAACTTTCCTTAACCCATTAAGTAACCATTGAAAATTTTGAACTTTTGTAAAAATCTACTATTTTTGCCTTTTATTCTCGGTCTCAAACAAAAAATAGTTTGATGCAAAAAGTTTCTCTTAACAATTCTAATGCCAAACTTAACATAAAGAAAGTTTAAATTATGAGCAAATTTACCTTTACTTGTGTCAAAATACCTTTTTCGACGACTGTACCTGAATGTGTCAAATACAACAAGATACTCTTTGAAATTGAGCAGATTTTTGTGTACATACCTTTAAAGGATTTTTAAAAGACATAACTTTTAACGCTTATATGATGGGATTTCCCTTACTGTCAATAATTGCAAAATTTCAAATGATTTCAAGCTTACAAATAAATTCAACCAGAAATTTTTCCTTAACCTGATTATCACACAGATCCATTTAAAAAAAAAAAAACACGTACCATTTAGAGTCGATGTGGAAAAGTTTCTACATACATACATATAGAGAATAAATATACATATAATACTATACAATAATGAATACATATTCTTGCACATTCAATACACATATTTCGAGTGTTGTTTTTCGCATCTTTGTTTTCTAAATCTTGAATAAGGATATCTAAAACTGTGGGCCACATACGCACACAAACATATGTATGTACTAAGTATAGTTAGCTGTAATGCACATTTAGATGTTTGTTTGTTGTTGAAAAAGCTTAGCAATTCAATTGAAGTTATTCTAAAAATATACAAAAATTACAATCATAAATGAGTTTGTCATCTAACTACTTAACCAATTACGTTACACATACAGATTCAGATACAGATACATTCAAAGTGTTTACTATATGAGAATACGTACATACATATATATGTACATACATATTTATATTCAGTTTGAAACACATTTCAAGGTATAAAAAAAAATAAATTAATTTTTCGGATATTACATCGATATATATCATATATGTATATACATGAATTTAAGATATATATGTGTATGTATGCACAAAATACAGTATGTCAATAAACTGTTTTGACAAACACAAAAAATTAAACAAATATGTATTTTAAGTTGTTGAATTCACTACATCGTTTTTAAAAATTAAAACCACGAACTTTTTTTTTTTTTGTTTAATAAAAACAGAAAATTGTTTAATCTGTTAATACAGTCATTTGACTAACAGTATGTACAGTGACTCACAGCTTATTTGACCAACTACATTTTTATCTATATTGTGTTTTTATTGCTTGATTCAGATACATGTAATTTATAAAAAGAAAATTCAAATACATCGTTTAATTTTAAACATCTATTAATAAATCTGATTTTCAATTAGTTTATATCTCCTAACCATAAGAAGATAAATTCATTTAAAAATTTTAATATGTAGAAGTGGGTCAAAGAAGCTGGAAGCCACTGTTCTATATATATATATATATATATGTATATATAATTATGTATTGATAGTATCCGATTACCCGCACTAACTATAAATGAGCAATTTTATGTGTCTTGGTATAAACTTTAGATATAGAAATTACTTATTCTATTCGCATTATCATTATAATATATATATGTATGTATATGTATATATTAATTTTATATATGTACATAACTTATTGTTGTTGTTATTGGTAGGTAGGCGGTATTAACCATGGATTTGTTGGTTACATAGTTTTTCATTATTATTATTATTATTGTTATTTCCTATTTTTCAGTTAAAATTACTCTAGTTTTTCTGTGGGACTAACGTACATGCATATTAAGTTTATTTATATATAATATTTTATTATTATTTTTGTAGCTGTACTATGTACATTTAGTGGGTAGAACTTATAGTGGGACATACAGAGGCATTTTCATTTCTCGTTTCTCGTTTCTCCATTTATCTTTTCATCGTTTCTCGTCTCTCCCAATAACATTATAATCTGTACAGAGTGGCATTACTTATCGGCCTGACTGTCTTACATTGGTATCACAATTGGAGAATGCCTATCAAGCAATCGGTTTATCTTTTGGTTTTTCCCTATATAAATACATATATATGCATATATATTCTCAACTCTCAATCATACAAAAAAGTTCTCCATTTGTTTGTTTGGTTTTTTTTTGTCATTCATAACTCTTGAATTTCCGTTACAGAAGTGTTACTGGAACTGGTACTGGAACTGGTGGCGAAAAGTGTTTTTTTTTTGTTTCTTTCAAATTTATATGTATATAAGTATATAAAACTGACTTATCCAAAAATGAACAAAACGACACATTGAGAATCCAGTATAAGTATATACATATATATATATATGGAGGCATATATGTTTATTTCTCATAATTTCTTTTTTTTTTATATATATATTCATACATATATATATATAAAAGTACAAAATTGTTTGTTTTGTTTTTGTAGTGTTTTATTTTTTTTTTGTTGCTTATGCATTTTAATATTTACTAATATATCTAAAAAGATTTCTTGCTTCTTGTGTTCCGTGTTTATATTGTGAATGCATAATTTGTATGTTAGTAGGTACTTTTGTACCACTGTGATCAACAGCTGTACCCAATAAATGACTCTGCTTACTACGCATATGGTACAATTTGAGCTTTGGTACACCTCAAGCTGTACCGTGTATCATGTATCATGTACCATGTACCGTATCATTTATTGATAAACAGAATTTGGAGATCACAGTAGTTTTTATTTAGTTAGAAGCTTATTTAAGGTACTTAAATGTTTCTTTAAATTTCCATTTCAGTGGTAAGTTTGGATACACACATCACACCGCATGTATGTTATGTATGTGTATGTGTATGTGTAGGTACATATTCGAATACATTTTCAATTCAATAATTTTTGTTGAAATTATTCTTAGGATTTTGCAAAAGCCAACTAAAAAAAAACTAAAAACATTTAGAAAAGGTTAAGAAATATAAGAAAAGAACACAAACACATTCATATATTCATAATTGTTTTTATATACATATATACGTATGTATGTATGTACATATGTACATATATATATTTACTATATATTCTTAACATTTTTGCTATACTATATAGAAGGAATTGCTGACCGTAGTTATAATGTGATAATCTTAATTTAAGGAATATGTCTGTCGATCTCTTCACTGCTTTCGATCTCTTCAGGGATATTTGAAACATTTTCAAAACATAAAATAAAACAACAAAGTCTTTTTAATCATATTTACAATTTTATACATACATATGTATATGTTATGTTATATAAATAAAATGCTTATTTTGTTGATTTTTATTTTTGCTATTTTTTGTTTTTTTTTTGTTTGGTTTTTTTCTTTTTGATTTTTGTTGGAAATTAAAGTAAACATTTATATAGCACAAGGTATTTCACGTAAGCCCGTATAAAAAGTATAAAATTGTTTTTACTTTATTTGTTTCTATATAAAAAATACAAATGTTCATATAAAAATAGATATACATACACATATAAAAAAAATGAAGTCAAATAGTAATACACACACATATTAGCACACAAAAATTATTATATGAATTATATTATTAACTTCATCGGCAAGCCGAAATTTGCATACCCCTAAAAAATAACGAAATAACTCAAAGAAGATTGCAATTAAGAAAACTTTTGAAACTAAATACGAAACTTAACTTATTGTCCCCCTTCGGCGGTGTTCATATTTTTTTAAATTAATTTTTTTTAGTGATTTTCAAAGGATTTTCGGGCTTTAACGGACGGGATATATAGAACTGAAAAATGAATACACGATATCTGAAACTATTGAGGTTACTAATTATATAGATCAGATCTAAGGGTATGCAAATCAATCCAATGTCATTTATAGTATGTGATACATTTAAGTGTTCAGTGATTTTGTCTGATATCAAAACGAACTTATCTCTTAAGTTAGAACTAATTAAAAAACTTAATGTCAGGGATTATCCAATGTTGGATTGTTCTTTTCTTCTACTTTTTTCTTCAATGATATACATATATAACAATTTTGAAAAACAATTTGTTTAGAAATTCTAAAAAGTTATCCGTTCAACTTTAAGTGTTGCTATACTCGTAGATTTATTTATTTTTTTTGTATGCATGTATGTATGTATTTATACATGCATGCCTATGCCTTAGTATGCCTATGGCTACAAATACATAGACAAACCATTAATATACCTAAATATGTACAATCCGTTGAATTTAAAGCGTTTACTTAATGTGTTTTTTTTTCTTTGTTTTTTTTTTTTGGTAAAGAAATATACATACATATATGTATAGATAGAGATAACAAAATAAATATGCATGCATATGTATGTGTATGTGTGCCTAACTGCAACACATGTCCATAATTTAGTATGTTTTCGGTATGTACTATATACCAGCGGTGGGCACGCAGTGGCTCCGGGAGCAGCGACTGCTCCCAACTATTTTTCACGCACAAAAGACTCGCTGTTGATGTTGTTGTGGTTGTTACTGTTGTGCTCCCGCGTTCAGATATCGTGCCCACCGCTGCTATATACCCTGCATACCTGCGTCTTCTTTACTTTACAAATACTAAACGTTATATTTTTTGTTTGTTCTTATTTCTTTTTTTTTTTGTGTTCTATATTTCTTTAGCTTGTTGTTGTTGCTGTTCTTATATTTTTTGTTTGTTTTCATTGCTGTTGTCGTTTGTTTTAGTTTTTGTAGTTGTAGGTAATACATGAGTACGCTATTAAAAATGGCTACAGTTTACAGTTAGCTACAGATGTTTTGCGCTTCATTACATTTGCAGTTTTCGATCTCGGTCTTCTGCTTGCTTGCTTCATCTCTTGCTCTCTCTCTCTCTCTGTGTGTGCTACTGCGCTCTCTCTCTCTCAACAGAATTTGCTCTTGCACCAAATATTGAACTCTTTTGCTAATTTAAGTGATGCTTAAGCATGATGCTTTCTCATTTACTCTGCCCTCATAGTGGGAGGAGGGAGGAGGAGCGGGGAAGGGGGGGAACTGTTGCTGTCAGGGACATTTGTTGTTGCTGTTTTTAATTGGCAACGAGCAGCTGCTGATAAGTCGAGCCGCTGCCATAAAACGAGCTGAGACCATCGATAAGCTTATTATTGCTGGCAGCTGCAGCAGCTGTGTCCTGTTGATTGTTAGCAGTTGCTGTTGCTGCTGCAGTTGTTGTTGTTGTTGCTGTTGCTGCTGTTGTTGCTGCTGCTGCTGCGGAGTTGTTGGAACCGGAGTTGGAACTAGTTGACGCTGGAGTCGAGACAGCAGCTGCAACTGGAGCTGTAACTGCTGTGGGCGTGGCAATTGGACTGCTATCAGCTGACGATTCGCCGGGCTTAATCGACTCCTCGTTGACAGCATTTGCCATGCTGCATTCCGTGTCCAAGCCAAAGCAACTCTCGCTGCTGTTTGCATGCTCCAACTGTTGCTGCTGCTGCTGCTGTTGCTGCTGATTGGCAAAGTAACATGGTTCCAAATAAGTACTGAAGCTATTGCCGCCACCAGCAATTAAACCCAAATTGCCAGCATCCGCATTGAAATGCGGCTCATAGAGATTGCGCTGTCCATTGTATTGAGGATACAGTCCCATGGCCATATTGGGATAATAAAATGGATCACCTGCTGCATTATTGGGCGCTGTCGATGCATTGCTTTGATTGCCAGCAGCAGCGCCGCCCAACGCCAGCGGATTGGGGGAGAGCGAACGAGCTGGGGATACAGCATCGAGGCCACCAAATGCTGCAGCTGCGGATCCGTGTCCATGATGCAACTGCTGTTGCATCGCACGCTGCTTGATATAGTTGGAGAACTCAGTGGGCGACATCCGATAGGAGCTACTGTAGAAATGAGAGAGCGAAACATAACGCATTATTGAAATGAATTAAAAAAATAGCAGGATTTTAAACCGACCGACAGTTTTATCGGGGAATACCGGAACCGTTAATCAAAATTAGCCGTTTCATGTTTAGAGACGGACTCGGTAACGAAATAATTTCTTTTTTCCAAGAAACCAAAAAACCATGTACTTGAAATTTAAAAATTACTTTAAATTTAAGTTGGGCTTTAAATAAAAATTGAAAAGAATTTTTAATTAGAAAAAATTAGATGAAATCTATGACTTCAATTGAAAACTGTTACTGAAAGATACATTTTTGATCGCTATATTTAAAAATATAGGTAGATTGTTTACCAAAATTATAAAAAAAAGGAAGTAAATCCTTAGGACTGCAGTAAAGCAGCAAAGATTCTATTAAATAGCGTGGGTTTAGAGAGACCACGTTAAAAAAAAACCCAATCCCACATCAATTCAAAAAAGGTATCTGATCATACAGAAATGTTGTATGGAAAAATCGACATTTTGAAATTGAATAAAAGCACGATAAATTTTTTAGTAAATTCGCGGTCTTTTGAGGAATTTATTTCGCGAATTTTTGGACATTTGTTTTGTAAACATTTACCCAAAAATTTTGCATAATTGAAAATCAGAAGCCGAACATATAGTAATAACGAAATAATAGCGATAAATTGGTTTGGTTTTGTGGTTTGTGGTTTGGATTCCCGTTATTGAAATGCATTATCATATGGGATGGGATTCCCCTTCGTCTCACCTGTTCGTACGCTTGGAGCTAGTCTTCAGTTTGGTGCTACCAAATTTGGTTTGGGCAAATGTGGCCGTCGTGAATGTTAGCGGAGCTTGAGCGGCACGCTGCACAAAGGCGGCGGCTGTAGCGGTGGCAGCCGCATTGTTATTGCTAGCAGCGATGCTGCCGCCGCTAGAGCCGCTGCCATTGGGATTGGGGCTGCCCTTATATGTTGGCGAACAGTTGTTGGAGGCAGCTGAATGGGGCGATGAGCCCGCCGGCGGCAATGTGGTTCCTAATGATGGTAATGGCAATGCCTTTGGGCTTAAGCTCAAATTGTTCATGGTCGTGTTGACCGCATCGATGGGACGAAAGCATTGCGCTTCTGGATTGAACGTTTTCGTTACCTCACGATCCGCCGAATGGCTATCCTCGTGATTCTCATTATTTTCCGTATAAAGTATCTAACAAAATTCAATTAAATTTATATAAGTATTTATATTTATTTTCTTTTGTTTATGTTTATAGTTAATTTTGTTTGCTCACCTTCACTGCCCCCTTTTCGCCAATGCGATAGGATACCTCACCCGGATCCACCCAAACGGAGAGCTCATTTGGCAGATTCTCAAGTATATCGCTTATGGGAACGCCGCTTTCACGTGCCGCACGCGCCAGCACCGCATCTATGGGATCTCCAGTTTTCAGACAGCGATACGCCGAGCCCTAAAAAAATAGGACAATTAACGCTTACATTCAAATGGGACTGAAACGATGATCATGTAATAAAATTTTATCTTTTATCTATTGATCTGAATAAGACAATTATGAAATAATGATCAAGCCTTAAAATTCTTTAAATTAAATTTTAATTTAAGAAAAACTGAAAAAATTGATGTATTATTTTAACCTTAGATATGTTTTTACATAATTTGTATGATGAAAATAAAAAATAGTTTTATATTCAGGTTGCTCTTTAGAGTACTAACATACTGAGTAAGATTTTCTGATTCAAGCAGATAGTTTTTTTTTTTTTGTTCTATTATTTTTAAACTCGATCGACTTTCTGAACACCTACATATGTAGAACTCAGAGACCATAAGTGACCAATTTTGGTGCAAATACTTTAATAGAGTAAGCAGTCATTATTATGAATGACTAAAATTTTGGCATACACAATTATCTACAGTGAATCGTGTGCTAACGTTAGTTCATTACTTCGGAAGGTTTTTGCTTTTCTTTATATTTTTTTTGTTATTGTTTTTTTTTACTCACCTTGAAGGGCTTTTCGGGGTACCAGTGTCCTTGGAATTTGTCCCGAAATGCCTTCTCCAATTCCTCGCCAAATATATTGACTCGTCGGCGGGGCAATTTGTTATACAGATACGAAATGACAAAGTTTAGCGCAACTTGTATTTCAATATGCATTTTGGCAGCACTCTCTCGTTCACTCCTTATATACACCTCTCTCGATCTCGCTCTTTCTCGATCTCGATCTTTCTCGTGTCTGTCTGTCACTTTCCTCGTCCGTCCTCCTCTTTCTTTAGGGATAGCTCTATTGCGTCCTATGGTAGCGTATTCCCTGTGGTTGAAAGAACTTTTCACTTGGACTTATCATCCGAACTATGATTGATAATTTGGAATACTTCGATCCGAATCTTGTTTTTGTTTATTGGCTCGTTAAGTTATTTTTTTGGTGCTCTTAAGACTTTTTGGTTATAAACTAATTTTTTTATCTATTTTTATTGTTGTTTAGTGTCTGTTATGTGTGTGTGTTGTTTGCACGTTGTTATTTGAATATGTTTATTGAACAGTTTCTCAGTGTTGAATGAGAAATGTGTATTCTTGAAATGACTTAGTGTTCCCCGTTTTGTTGACGTTATAAGCGTAGTTATCTAGATTCTATATAGATACTTCATTCATCCAATATTGTAGTATTTATGTGTATCTCTTTAGGCATTTTAAATCCTTTGCTAGACGGTAATGGCTTCGTTCTCATCGGTGTTAATTATTTATCTATGTAATTGCTTTGTCTTGTTTTCTGTGTTCTTCTTATCTATTTTTTGGTTTTGTCTTTTATCTATTTTTCTATTTATTAATTTTTTGGCAAATGTTCGTTTTATATTGGGTTTTTCAACTCAATGCCAAGCAGTGTGTAGCGATGATCATAAGAAAAATACCTGAAAATAAAATATATATTTTATTTATTAATTATTATTATTATTTTAAGTGTTTTTACAAACTACAGCCAATTTTATGGCTCTATTGCATATTTGTTTCGTTCAGTTGGCAGCTCTTCAATGACAAGTTGGCAGTGTCGTTTAATAGTGTTGCCACACTACAAAAAATACCTTTAATTCGGACTAAGAGTTGGTAACGCTATCACTTTAAGTTAAAATAAAAGGATACACTTAAAGACAATATCAATCTAACCCAAACCTATTTATTTCATCAAGCTTTTTTATTCGCTTATTATCAATACAAAAAAAAAATGAAGTTTAAAAACTAAGCAATCTCTATTTTATTTTTCGAAAAAAAAAATCAATACATTGTACACTTAAAACATGTTCACATCGTTGCAATAAAAACTTTAAAACCTAAACACTTAAAAAACAAAAAAATATACAAGAAAAGTGAAAAAAACATCATACAAAGTTTAAAAAATTTGTTGGACATTGGCGCATTAGGTACAAGATAGAAAAATAATTATGGCTAAACGTCTTCGGGACACAGATCCGCGTAAGCGGGATATGAGACTACGATTCAAGCGCTTGGTAAGCGCCGTCATGTTGAACAGACAGTGGTTGGATGAGACCGACGAACAGGCACAGGGCATCTCCATGAATGTGAAGAAGAATGTCGCCTTTCTGGTCAGACAAAAGCGCAAAACTGGCATACTAACGGTGGCGGTGAGTAATCAATTATTCACTATCGATGGATGAATACAAGAATATCTTGTTAAGACACCTATTGTCGTCTATCGCTCAGTGCTATTTACAAGACTACTCAGTAATGTATCGACTATCGATATCATAATTATTACTAATTTACAGGAGAAAGCACTGCTTCGTTCACCCAACTATTATCGCTCCGTTGAGGAGCGTAAAAAGCTGTGTCTCATTGTAGCGGGATTATCATGTTTCAGTCGAATACCGCCGGTAAGTGCTTGCCTTATCGACACGTTTTACGACGTTATCGATCGACTATTTACAGAAACTTCGAGCTCGATTGGTTCCGGTTCTTAGATTTTCAACGGTTAGTGCCGATCGTGTATTGATCAAAGAACATGATTATCCACTGTTTATCTACTTTGTAGTTTCTGGGGAAATCGAAATGAAAAAGACTGTGTACGACAAGGTGAGTCACTGAACATTGTGCAGAAGAATTTCTCTAAATTTTCTTCACTCCTGCAGAGCACAAAAAAAACCTCTATGATATCGGAAGCTATAGTTGGACCCGGCGATTGGATTGGCGAGGTGGAGTTGCTCGAAAATTGTCCCAGACTTAACACCTATGTGACGATGTGTAAGTTTAAAAAGAGTCCCAATTAATGGTCCTAAAAACACGCCACTTTTATAGCTACTTGTGAATTGTTGACTATAACCGATGATGATTTCAAAACGATCTTGCGACCCTATATGAAAAAACAGTGGCTAGATAAGAAGAATGCCATAAAGTCGCTAAGTTATTTTGATTTCTGGACTGATGATCAGGTATTAGATTAAAGATACAGTCGAACTTCCCTAACTCGAACTTCCCTAACTCGAAGTCTCTCTAACTCGAACAAAATCGAGTGGCAATACTTGGCAAATTTCATACAATTCTACTTCCCTAACTCGAAGTCTCCCTAACTCGAAGGTTTTTTATGTGGATAATGGTGATTTGAGTTAGGGAAGTTCGACTGTATTTAGCAATATGTATAAAACTATTGTATATTTCAGATTGTACGAGCTTGTAATTACTGTCAGCTAACACAATTTGATCCACTGCAGTTTATTTACTCCGAAAACAGAGGTCATGTGAACTGTGTTCACTTTATCTTAAGCGGAGAGTGTGTCATACTGCAGTGCCTAAAAATGAGAGTAAGCTAATGTATTATCAATTTGCAACTATTCCTAACTACTCTCTTAGGTATTGAAAGCGAATGGTGATGGCAATGGTAACACCTACGAACTGATCACTGTTGATAATGCAGATCTGTTTGAGCTTCCATCAAAATCGGCTAAATCTTTTAAATCGATGATCAGTTCATTTCAAGTATCTGGATCGAACCAAATATTGTCCAATTCCGTTTTTAATATCGATGACCTATTGGCCTCTACGGATTCGGACGATGAGGAAACTTTGCAAGAGAAGAAAGCGGTACAAAAAATATATTCCTCTTTCATTAAAAATGTACTTGAATAATAATACTCAATTTAGAAACGTAAAATGGGATTGAAAGAGATTGAAGCCGCATGTGGAAAAGGTCCACTGCAGCTTAAAACAAGAAGGGTTTTTAATCCGCGGAGAACCATTTTAAAAAGAAGAACGACACTTATGCCGAAACGAATAGTGCCAAGTGTTATGCGACCTAAATCCCTTTCTTATTCGGAGGGTGATACGTTGGACGCGGAAGATGATGACTTTAAAGAAGAAGATGAATATGAATACTTTGCAGAGGATTACTTTGTGGAAGAGGAAGTCGAAACGGAAGCTGAGGAAGAAATTACTGTATCAAAGCGAACTACTCGAAGTACCGCTTCGGCACGAGCAACCCTGAAATCGTCATTATTGAGACCGTCCGATGCACCCAGACAATCCCAGGGACAGACGGTTCGCATTGAAACTGAGGATTCGGTTCGTGAATTAAGCACAGATTCATCATATGAACCATCAAGCAGTAGAGAATCATCCCGCTTCTCTGTGCAAGAACCACTCGTAAGTCCCACTAAAGATATTAAGAAGGATATGTCAAAGATAATTCCTCTTTTTCAGCCCGTAACTGAGACCCACTTTATAGATGTGGGCTCCCTAACATATGGAGGCATTTTCGGCTTGGGTGAGAAAATTATTCATCGCGTTATAATGGCTCGCACTGTGGTCCAATGCCTTCTATTGCCACGTTTTTGGCTAATGGAGGAGGAACAAAATCCCGGTCATATTTGGCAACGTCGCAGGTTCTACCTTGAAGGTAGCATTCCCTCCCGGGAGGAGCTTTTTGGTAATTTCCTTAAGACCCGACGCTGGGAGAAATTTAAGAAGGATTATGTTCAGAGTACTCTCAATCCAAATAGTGTTAATAGCACACAACCCGAAGATATACCCATCATCTGTCGTATTGTTGAGACTAGAGATGATATATAGTCATATTTTTAATTGTGTCCAAAATGAGCAAAATTTTATGTGTACAAAAAAAAGTATTATAGAATAAAAAAATATGCAATCGTTGTATCTTAAAAAATACCTTGTGAGCCACCTACAAACATCTAAATTACGAAATAGAAACATTCAGAATTTAGAAATTGGATAAAATGCATAGCACGGGTCAAAGAAGGGGAACGGTAATTGTTGATATTGTTTATTGTCTAGATCAGCGGTGGGCACGAAATCTGAATTCGAATGCACTACAACAACATCAACAAAAACAATACAATATTTGAAAAATCTGAAGAGGATTGATAATAGATTAAATTTTTTCAAAAGCTGGACTATTTAATGATATGTGTATAATAATAAAATATTGAATTTCATTTCTTACAAATAATTTTTTTTTTTTTTTGATTACACAGAACAAAACCAACAACGTTAAAGTTTTTCAAGAACTAGTAATCATTGTTCCCAACAAAATAAAGGAGCTCGTAGAAATAGTATAAAGCTCAAAGGAATCGAAAATATTTGACCATTTAATGAGTCCGAAGCCGAAGTTGAGTTAACCAAAGTTAGAGGGCAAACTGTAAAGATTTGACGACGACAAAGCTTAGATTTTTAAGATTAGTATTGGTTTCTAGATCCCAGACTCTAAGTTCAGATACCCCTTTTTAGTGACTGAAATTTTGGAGGGTGACATACATACGTACTAAAATCTCTAAATAACAATGGACTGTACAAATATCCACACGAAAGCTTAAGAAAACTTTCAGGTGGACAGGAAGCCATTGAGCTGGATAGCGATACTGAAGCTGTTGAAAGAGACATAAGAAGCAGATAAATGAAATAGTACGGATATCGAAATTGTTGTGTACGATTGCCAAAATTAAAGTATCGAGGCTCGTGATGGTTCCTGACCTGTAGTTTTTTTACAAGAAAGTTTCAAATTAGAAAAGGATCTGTAAAATACGAGTTTATTTAATGACTAGTAAGTTGTGACCAAATGAACTGACCGAAAAGATTTGTGAGGTTTGCATTGAAGAAAACAAAATATTGCCTATTGGTTGAATTGAACATTCCTAAAGAGGAGGTTTGGTAACCTTTTTTGAAAGAAAACAAATGCAAATGTTAACAGAGAAGTGGAAAATTGTGTATGTGAAGAAGTGGAAATAATGTGAAATATTTTGCGTAGTATTGCTAGAATGGGAGATATTTTATCATTTCAACTTTATTTAGCGCACACGAGGACGTATTATATAATTGGTCAGAATGGCCGCGTCGAAGATGGGATAATTCATATTGCGCGGCCTACTTTGATGGTGATAATTAGTAATGTGAATCTTACTAGTGTTGGGCAGTAATAACACTGCCAGAGTGGGATGACAGCAGAGGCTATCATCGATTGTGGCTCTGGTGTGAGTGTGTGTCAAAGGATGCGACTTGGCAATTAGTCTAGACCAGTGGTGGGCACGCAGTGGCTCCGGGAGCAGCGGCTGCTCCCAACTTAGGTAGACTCTAATTTGGTTGTTGTTTTTGATGTTGTTGTAATGCTCCCGAATTCAGATTTCGTGCCCACCGCTGGTCTAGACTCTAGAGAGGGACTTCACACGCAGACTCTTGCTTTTTACTAAATGAAAAGTAACTAAAATCCTTAATGAAACCCTAAAATGTTTTCGACTCCTTGGGATAGTTAACAGTACTTCCAATAATTTAAAATAAAATCTTTCTATACATGTATTAAAATATAATAATGTATAGCTTATTGAATACACATTATTTCTCTTTATTTCCTGGCCCGGTTCCCAGCTTATTAGGCACGGCCTTTGCCGACACTAGAGCAAATATAATACATAAATACATATGTACAAAAAAATACATAGTGTGTGTGTGTGTGTGTGTGTGTGTGTGTGTGTGTGTGGGTGTGTACGTCATTAAGTTGCCAGTTGCTCCCATTGCAGCTGCAGACTCGCCGTGCACCTAAATGTCATCCTGAAATATAGGTTAACCATGGCCATACAACAAAAAAAGCACAAAAGAGCGCACGCATCACATTCGAAACTAGTACAGCGAATAACGGTATCCAAAGCACCCCCTCCCCCTCCATCTCTCTCTCACTCCCACTCACGCAATCGTGGCAAAGTGCAATCGTAACTGGAGCAGCGAGACGAGCTTTTTTGCAGGCAGCACAAATAAAGAGCAAAGAGCAAAGTGGTTTTTGCCTTATGCTCAAAGAGCTGTTGCTGCTGCGTATGCGCGATGACATTTTAACGACTTCAAGTGCTCACGCACACACACACAGATGTATGTATGCATGTATGTACATGCAAACGCGCACACAAACACACACGCACACGAGTCTTTTGATGCACATGCTTTTATGCTATTGCAAGTGTGTGAAATGCAAGCGTTAAAGCGTTGAAATGTACATAAATACACATATGTACAAAGTACATATTTATACAAATGTATGTATACAAATGTACATACATATGTATATTCTATATATGTATGTGTCTTAGCTTGTATTTATGAAATTCTGTGTTCTAGACGCGCTTTGACTGAAGGCCGCAGATTTCAAAACTCAGCCCCATGGGAAACTAAACAACAACTAAACATCCCAAGGCTCAGACCTATGGGAAACGTATCTATACCTACGCATGTCTATCTATGTATGTATATCTAACTACAGTCGTCGGATAAAATATTTTGACAAAACTAAAGTTAAACCTACTCATAATTTGAACTAACTTTATGCTTAGTTTGGCATCAATGGAAAGGTCATTTAAATTCCGTTTGAAAAACTTTCCTTAACCCTTAAGTAACCATTGAAATTTTTGAATTTTTGTAAAAGTCTTCTTTTTTGACATTTTCCCTCGGTCTCTAACAAAAAATGTTTTGACGCAAAAAGTTTATCTAAGCAATTTGAATAGTGACTAAACATTTTTTTAAAAAATCAAATTTTGAAACAAAATTTTTGCAATCACTATTAGAAGAATTGCTGAATTCCATTGATGCCGAACTTATCATAAAAGTAAGTCCAAATTATGAGTAGATTTAACTTTAGTTTTATCAAAATATCTTATCCGACTACTGTACAAACATATCTTTCTGATTTGTTCTGTTGATTAATCTAAATTATTGCATTCGACTCTGCGAAAAAAATTATTTTTCACATGTGCAGAATGCCAAACTTCTTTTTTTTTTTTAATTTATATATTAAGTTTATTAATGTTCGTCACAAGAATTGATTTTCCAAATGTGCAGAGTGCCAAACATATTTTTTTTAAGAAGAACAAGAAAGTTGTTATTAAAAGAATAGTTTATGTATTAAGTTTAAAACCGTTCGTCACAAAATTTGATTTTCGTAATTTTGGGGCATGGAAATGTTTTCGTCACTAAACTTTCACCTTGAGCAGAGGTTCTTTAGAAGTCTATTTCTACATTAGTACATACTAATACAGTTGAACTTCCATAACTCGAATTTCTCTCCAACTCGAGCTAAATGAGTGGCAGTAAAATTAACAAACTAAGAAATAATGGATAATGGTGATTCGAGTTAGGGAAGTTTAACTGTACTATATCTATATCTGCATAAGTTTTTTTATTTCTTTTTTGGTTTCAACTACTTATTTTTTTTTTTGTCTATTGTGAGCTAGATTAGAAACGTAGCTCAGATTCGACTATCCAATTGGGATTTGCCTTACTTGATTAAATGAATTTCCTAATCGAAGATCAAACTTGGGATAGGGCAATACAGATATAAACAGATTATAATGAAAGATTATAAAAAAATTGTAATCGAACTTGTAATAATTTATAGATACCTGTATGTATATCTTAACTTTTAGATGTAATATTTAGCAACCGTCTTTTTAGTAACTTGCTATTAACACAAAAATAAACCTTCAAACTTGAATTGAAGCTTTAAATATTCATATCAATTTCCAACCAATCAATACCAAAATCACCCTTAAAGCTCTCTACCTTTTTTGAGAGGCCCAAGCGCTTTGCAATCTTTGTATAGATCTATTATTAGAGCTAACTGAGCTAACCAACAATCGCATTGATGAATCCAACTTTGACCTTCATCTAACGAATGACACAACCCTCTGTCGATGGGTCTCTCGAGTGATGTTAGATGCAGCAAGTTATTTTTGGGGGCCGAGCCCCAAATTATTTGCCCTTAACTGACAACTCGAAACAAGCTTCGTCCATTTACACGACGAGGTAGAGTATTATTTATTTATAAGCAACTACACAAGGGGATGCACAATGCATGTACGAGTGTGTATGGTGTCTATGTGTGTGGGTGTGGGTGGGAGTGTGCTGTGTGTGTGTGTGTGTATGAACTTGAAAAAGCTCAGCTCAATTTTCACTTTTATGCATGTAGAAACACATGCACACATGCAAGACGAAGGCAGACACACATCTTGTCCACAGCGCTGCCAGATGCTCGTAATTAAAGAAACCCCGCTGGATAGATAGCCACATCCGCTGGAGGACGCTGAAGGTTGCTTCCATAATTGCTTATTTACATACACATACATATTTGAATATGTACACACTGTTTGTAGGTGTGTACAAAGTGTATGTACGTTTGTATGTATGTAAATGCTTCATAGTTAGGTCAAAGTGTCGTCGTCATCATACCTTTTAAATCAACCTTTAAAACTGTTGGCCCAGATTTTATTGATTTTTCGTTCTGTGCGTTTTGTGCAAAGAGCAAATGACGAAAGAACCGTTAGCACCATAAGAGAGCGTCAATCGAAAGTGTGGAGAGAGACAAAGAGAGAGAGAGAGACAAAGAGAGAGAGAGAGCACTAGTCGCAGCTGTTTTTGTTGTTGTTGTTGTGTTTACGTTCATAGCCTGCTCAATGCTGGCTGGAACGTAACTCATTATTATGCAAAGTTAATGATGATTATCCTGCCATCATCATCATTATTACCGTGTGCAACAAATTGTCGACACGGTGTCCAAGAATACTTCTCTGCAAAGTTATTTTTAGAACGGACAGTTCTTCAATGCGAGCCCCTCCAATAGGTCACATAACAATATGAGATACATTATTATGAGATTGTTCTGTGTTATTTGGTGATAATACTCGACATGTTATAATTGTCTTTGATATTGAAGAGGGAACTTGAAGCGTAATGGGAATTCACTTATTATAGCAAACTTCTTCAATTGAATGATCAGTATGGAAAAACTATTTACAAGAGTAATAAATTCGAGCTTAAAGTGTTCTGAGTTGCACTTTTGATTTTAAATTGTTGAATGGGCTTAATACAAATTATAAATTAAGATGATTTTAGAAGTATAATCATTGAATTTAAAATCCTGTGGTGATTTATATTATAATTTCGGTGGGCACGAAATCTGAATTTGGGAGCACTACAACAACAGCCCTATTAGAGTCTACCTAAGTTGGGAGCAGCCGCTAGCTCCCGGAGCCCATGCGTGCCCACCGCTGACTTATAATATAATATATTGAATATATATTATATTGAAGATTCTTTCGAACTAATAAATAAATTCCGAACTATCTCCATTGTCTTGAGGATATTTTGAAGATTATGCTACACGTCAAGTGTAGTATTTTCAAATCTTCTGAGTCACTTCATGTGATTGTGATTTCAATTGCAAAGTTTATGGCATAATGTGTTTCCGATTTATGGAATACGCTATCAGTCATATCAGTCGCAAATAAGTCAATTAACAGTGCTTTATGTAGTTGAGGTTTTTTTGTTTATTGATGTTTTTTTGTATTTGCTTGTCTGGTTTCTTCAATTAGCTGACTTTAATTTAATTAAGTTAAGTTGACGATTATGAATCCGCTGTGATAATAGGCAGGTAAAGATGGAAGGGCTTTGAATTTGCTTGTTTGTAGATACAAATTGGAACGTACATACGTACATATGTATGTACAGTATGCCAAGTAAATGTTTTAACAAAAATCATAAAACGAGCGAATAGTTTTAATTAATATTGAAACGAGTTTGAACCCAATGAGTATTGTTTTAATTTTATAGCTCGTTCTTACAACTTTGAGTATTGTAAGAAAAAAATAAATAAAAAAAAATCCCTGTAAAAACAATTACTTGACTAACTGTATACGGAAAAACCATTTCTGTTTGTTTTGTGTCAATTTGTTGGGATTTTTTTTCTTTGTAAATAATAGATTTGTTTTTTTGTGATTTACATGTTACCAATAATTTAAGTGTATAATCCAGTTCACATGCAACTGTTAGAAAACTGTTATCGTTCTGTTTGTTGTGGTTATTACATCACACACATACATACATATGTACGTATTCCCAGTGTGTGTTCTGTGCGAAAGTAAGTAACGGTTATTTGACTGCCTGTCTCTGCCTGGGAGCGAAATTCCTTTTTGACTGCTGCTGCTGCCAGCTGAGCGACTGCGACTGCGACGTTGGACGGTGTTGGGGTGCAGGTGGAGGTGGAGGGGCATATCAGAAGCTCTCATAATCGAACGAGCGTTGAACGATTACATAAATACGATATAAACTGGGATGTCTTTATGTATGTATGTATTTACGTGTGCAACTTTTCAGCTGATGGATGATTTTGTTTGCCTGTGACGCCCACAATTAATTTGGTGATTTTGTTTATTGTATTTTTGCCCCTTGCTGTTAATGTTGTTTAGCATTCTTGCTGTGTACACGTAGATATGTATGTAGTATTTACATATGTATTTTCACTTACAAAAACAGAAAAGCGCAAGCCTTTTTTCTATTGCATTGCATAATTCCTTTTAGGTTATTTGCCGTTTAGCACATTTTTAAAAACTTAACAACACGAACAAAACACAACTACAAACACACACACACACGCACACACACACAAGACAAACAGTCAAAGATACACACTCACACATGCATATGTGCATAGACACCTCTCAGTGTGTACACATGTACTTAAATATTACAAGATCGCAAAGACACTAAATTATATTTCGACTCGATATGTCACACAATTTTTTCACTGACAAGTCCAACAACGTTGAACAGCGTTTGCCTCTCCTCTCTCTCTCTCTCTCTCAATTTCCTTGCCCCACAGCCAAAGAGTAAGTACCGCACACTCAATACAGCGAAAAAGAGAGAGAGAGAGAGAGAGAGCAGTCACCCACAATTCTTTACGCTCACGCTCACGTATTCAAAACGGCCGTCGGATATTTACGTTTTGTTGTATGAGCTTTAAGTGCTCTTCGCATCGGTAACGGTAACGGCATCAACATCAGCAGGCGAGCAAAAGTTTTGCTCAAGACAATTTGGCAAAACAACACAAAACAGCTGACAGAGTACGCATGTGTTTGTATCTATGCAGCTATACAGCTGAGTATGTGTGTGTGTGTGTGTGTGCGAGTGTGTCGTCGTGTGTTTTGTGCATTGTTGTTCTCTTCAATGCAAAGAGCTTACAACAACAATTTATACAATTTTCCCTGCATCAATTTGCTATTATTATTGAAAATGTTTTGCTCGCACTTAAATTTCTTATCATTTGAAAAATGCTTTTGCTTGTTATTGTCAATAACAAAACGCACGAACGAACAGCTGATCTTGTTTTTTTTTTTCCCCCCAATGTAAAGCAAATAATGGAAATAATTCGCTGCTGCTAATTTGGTCTATTAGCTGCATACAAACAAATGAACAGCAAAACTACGGCACATGATTTTTTTATCTGTGCACACATGAAAATTGAAACGACAAATACACGTAATACATATGTATGTACATATGTATGTATGTCAGATATTTAACATGTGTACATAGACTCAACCGCCCACGAATACGATAAATACAAAATGACGCTAATATACACACACACACTCACACATACATATATGTACAGTATGTCAAGTAATTGTTTTGACCAAGACAAAAGTTTCTTAAACAAATAAACAAATAATTAAACGTATTGGATTTAAATATTTTGTAAAATAGTAAACAGACCAAGTTTTTGTTTTTGCACTGTCAAAACTATTACTTGACACACTGTATGTGTATGCATACATACATACATACAACACATACATATGTAGAATAGTAGTACGAACTTTGTAGTAGTTTATCGAATTCGAATTCAATATATATTATGTATATTTGTTTGTCTGTATGCTGCTGCAAAAATATATGTATTTGTGTTATATGTACATATGTATGTATTTACGAAACAGCTCGTTGTGTCTCGTCGCTGCCATCAGCTGAGTGCGAGCTATGACGAAATGAGAGTAGGCCAAACAGCAGTTAAGGCGTGAGAGTACGAGAGGACGCACTTGTTCTATTGCGATTGTACACTATGTATTTGTATATAAAGATGTACATATGTATATAAATTCTGTCGACGTCAAAAATGCTGCTGCGCACGGCTAACGGAATAGTTAACAACAAAAAAAACAACAAAGGAACTTGAATGATGGAGCATATCCACGGACATGCTGTTGTGCATGTGTTGGTGTGTGTTGGTGTGTCGGAGGACAGTCGAACAGCTGGGCGAAGACACGAGTACGAGTACGAGCACGAGCACGAGCACGAACACGAGCTCCACTGCCCTACTGAGCGATAACGAAAACGAAATGGAGTCATGTCGGCAAACTGATTGCTGCTGCTGCTGCTGCTGCCACAGGGACATTCGGGCTTGAAATATTTGTAGATATCTCAATGCGTTTTGTTATTGTAGTAGTTTTCTAGTTATTCTACAATGTGTGTACATACAAAAGCACAATATATGCACATACAAACATTTATGCATTTTGTAATGCACATTACGTTACGTTCAACAACAACAAAAAAGATGAAAATTGTTTTTTTTGTAGGGAATGACAAAACACAGAACATGTATTTTTTTTTTTAATATTTATTTGCATGTACCAAGCGAATTATTATGTTGATTGACGTGGTAGTCGTTGTTGTTGTTGTTTGTACGATGGGCGAGAGTTGGCGAGTTGTGTAATACGTTTTTAGTTTGATTACAATTACTTTTTGCTATTGTTCCTATGTATACATTTGTTTATTTTCTTGTTGCTATTGTTGTTGATTTTGTTGTTTGGTTTTTGCTTATTTTATTTTTTTTGTTTTTTTCTTGTCCCGTTACTTAATTGCAGCGCGCGCTACCAACGCCGTGTAAAACGTCCGTAGGTCTTGAAATCGTTGTAGTAACTGAAATGAAACTGAATTTGACGCGCGAACGCGAAACTCACTCAGCCAGCAACAAAACAAATACGCGCTTACACACACACATACACACAGGCATAATTGCATTTGACACGATGTGCACACGAAGTTCGTTTTGGATACCCGAACTAACACACGAACTTTTACGGTGTTCTAAGCACGGTTGCCACTTAAAAATATCTGATTGAGCCAAAAACAGACAAAAAAATGAGCCAAATTGACTAAAAAAGAGCCAAAACTTTTTTTTTGCAGTTCATTTTATTTTTACATTTAATTAAATAAAAAATATTTCGTTCACAAACACTTAAAGCAATAACACATATTCACATTTTCATCTTAATTTAGTGATTATGTTATTAAATAAAAATAAATATGTACTTCAACCTAAAGCTATGCAAAAAAACTGATTTTGAACTGATGAAAAAAAGAGCCAAATCGAAAAATAAAGTGCCATTGCTCCAACAGGAAAAAAAAGAGCCAGTTTTGGCGCAAAAACGCCAATTGTGGCAACCGTGGTTCTAAGCTTTTTGGTGTCGTTCTTGCGCTCTCGCAACCTCCCACTCTCTCGCATTCTCTCTGCTGCCCTTAGGTTTGGGCTTTCTCTTTGATAGCTAAATATGTTTTATCATCAAAATATTGTGGGAAAGCTTTTAGTTTTACACACTGACACACAAGCACATACATATGTATGTATGTATATTTAAAGCTTACGAGTGTAGTAATAAAAAAAGGATAGGACAACCCAAACACAACGAAGGTTTTCGGCTAGTCAAGACGTTTGTAACTTTCGTGCCGCCTCCACTTCACCGTCCTCCACCCTCTCACACATAAAATAGAGCTCTAAAACGAAAGTGCATACATAATATAGCGTATACATATGTACATGCATACATGCAAGAATGTCCTGAAAAGGGCAAACATATATACATTACTCTATACATATGTATGTATAGCATTTTATATAACAATAGAGAAAAGTGTGAGAAGTGTCGCATAATTAATACTCTAAAAATATCTGGGGGGAAGTTGTATTTATTTATTTATTCATATCGTCATAGGTACATATAGATACATAGATATATATATAAGGAATTACATGCATACAAAAATATTTATATGAATTGTTGGCTTCCAAGGAAATATCTAATATGGTACAATAATTTAATGTTTTCTAATCTAGAGAAAAAAAAACATAATTATATAGGTGTATATATCACAAATATGTATATAATATTATATTTTTAGCGAAAGCTATTGAATTTATTCAAAAAGTTAAAAAGGACCTTCATGCTAGAGCTGCCAAACTATCGCTACTATCGTTCTGTAGAAATTTCTATGATATATTCCATCAGTGATATATGTATGGTTATATTTAGAACCATTTTCTATCCGGATGTTCAAGCTGACATGGTAGAAATACTACCTTGGAAGGATTATGACAGTTGTATTAGGTTACTTTGATTTATCTTGATTTGTAAAATAGTTAAGCAGTCCTTATTCATACACATTGAAAGGACAATTCCTATTCCATTGACAAAACTTGCACCGATAGTTAACATACACATATTTATATACATATATCCGAAACCAAATCGGAATCAAACGCACTTGGACATTTAGGTTTGCCTCTTGGGTTTAGCTTCAAATACAGAATGAATAATATGGGAATATTTCAAGGAGTATGTAAACTTCGTCTATCCGAAGTCTGTTATTATTTTGTCGTTTCATTTGTTTCTTTTTTTTTTTTTTTTTTTATTATTATAGTTAAGGTACTTAAACAAAATAGCATTCTATTGTTTTTCTTTTTGTCGTAGGATAAAATACATTTTTATAGATGTATCAGGTATATATAAATATATATATATATTTATAGTTAAGCACGTACATTTACAGTTTCTTTTGTTATCTCGTCAAGCAATTACAATAGTAACAACAACAAGGACAATTGAAGTTAAGAACCAATAACAAACACACAAGACTCCAAGTACTTAATAGACATTATTCTCTTTCTCTTTTGTTTTTTTCTATTTTTTTTTTTTCGTGAATATCATATTTTATGTTTGGTAGCATGGATGAGCCCAAAACTCCAAGCCAAAAAAATAAAGTCAACAGTCAAAATTCCGAATGAACTCGTCACTTTTCTAGCGTCGTGTCTCGCCAGAACGTCTTTGCTCCCGATCGCCGCCTCGTTCGATATACCAATTGTTGTTGCGCTTCTGTTCGTGCCTCTGGCGTGCGTGTTCTCGTTGTTGCATCATTCGTTCGTGCCACTCGCCGCTGCCGCTGTCATGATTATGTCCGCGCTGCTGCTGCTTCTTGCCGTAACGCTCCTTGGATTTATCAGCATATTTCTTATGATGACGCTCCTTTGAATCGTTCTCGTTACTTCTAGAACGAGTGCGCTCCTTGGAGTGTTCATTAGAATCGTTCTCGTTACTTTTGGAACGAGTGCGCTCTTTGGAGTGTTCATTCGAGTGGTTCTCGTTACGTTTGGAACGAGTGCGCTCCTTGGAGTTTTCATTCGAGTCGTTCTCGATACATTTGGAGCCAGTGCGCTCGTTTGAATGATGCTGCTTGCACTTGTTATAATTATTGCTGGTATGGTAACGCTGTTTGGCGGCATCTGATCTTTGATTGTATTGGGGGAGATCTTCACGATTATTTTTCTCGGCATGATGAGCATGGAAAGTGTTCGGAGTTTCGCTGGCCTGCTCCGGCAGATCATTGCCAGCGAGTGTGCCTAGCCGCTCGGTGACCTTTTCAAAATTCTGAAAAGTTTGAGATTGCTGCAGCACATCGTTGACCACATTACCGATCTCATCTGCAAGAGATTCGGCATGCGGTGTGCTTTCCATGCACATGCCAGCGATTTCCACAAATTTGCCATCGGGACACCTGTAGGGCCGCTTCAGATCCTGCTTTGTTATATCCACCGGATCCACAGAATTGCCATTGCCCGGCCAGGCCTTAAATGTTTTCACCTTCCGTCCTTGTGGCTGAGATTGCTGCTGAGATTGAGATTGACCCTGACCGCTGAGATAATTCAACTGCTTGGACATAATGTCAATTTCAGCACGCATCAAATTATTCTGCAGCTCCAGATCAACCAATCTCTGCTCCAACTCAGCACTGGGCTTATCCCCGCCCAGCACTTGCCACTCGGGATTCTTCAAGCGTCCAATAAAGGCCAAAATGGCCAAAGTGGCGCCCACATAAAAGACGGCCGTCAAACCGTTTTGAACTAACGCGGGCAATCGATAGCCCACAATGGAGGTCTGTTGCTGTTGCTGTGGCTGTTGTTGTTCACTTAGCTCGCTGCTTGGACGTGTCATTGAAGCTGCTTTCACCTGTCCCCCCAATGGGCCATCGTCCAGTTGCTCCATTTCCTCGTTGCGTCGTCGCGTTCGCAATTGTTGATGATTCAATGGTGTTGCTGGCAGATCATTGCGCAAATCGAGATTCAATTCGTTGAGTAGGCCACGGAACATGGGATTCGGTGTCACACGGCCCGTGCTCTCACAATCGCTTATGATCGAGATGCCATCCGAAAAGTCCTCCGCCTGGGGATCGGGATCGTCAAGGGGCTTGCAGCTGCAATATCGAGTGAGAGTAAAACAATTAGGGATCAACTAAGAAATTATTCTCTTTTTTTTTGTTTTTCATTATTAACTGACTACGAAATATTACATTACTTGCATTAATTAATAAAAAAAGCTAGTGGACGGTGCTACAGTCGAGCATACTCGACTGTCGGAGACCCCGTACTTACTATGGAAAAGCAAACACTGCTTAAAATAAAATTACAGTCGAACTTCCCTAACTCGAATCACCATTATCCGAGAAAAAAGTTCGAGTTAGGGAGACTTCGAGTTAAGGAAGCAGAATTGTATGAAATTTGCTCGCTATTGCCACTTCGAGTTATTCGAGTTAGGGAAGTTCGACTGTATATATATCGATATTGGCTCACATATCTTAAAAAACAAATAAGTTTTTCAAACTAAGACATGATTTTCGACTGATAGTTTCTATGGCAGCTATCATAAAGCTATCATAGTGGTCCGATCCAAAAAATAAAACAAACTCAATTTGCGTGCAATATAGACGAGCCTACATACCAAGTTTGGAATCTCTAGCTCTTTAAGTACGGGGTCTAAGAAAAATCTTTTGTAAGCTCATTAATTTGTGCTAATTTTGTGACCATTGCTATAAACCAATTTGTCCTTTTTGGGGACAGATTTGTCAGTTTTGAAACTGCGATTTCCGGAAAAATTTTAAAACGTCCCCTATCCGGAAAAAGTTACTTTTTTATTTTGTTTTAACCTTTCATTCATCCCTTTTTAATTGTTAAGTCGCTTACAAAATTTGTCAATTACACCTATGTGGCATCGATTTCATATTGTTTTCCGATATCGATTAGCCTTTCACGAAGTCATGCAGCAGCTAGTGCTGTCAATTTGTCCTTTTTGTGCACACATTTTGCCCATTTTAAGACTGCGATTTGTGGACAAATTTTTTTTTTTATATATTTTACTTTATCCTTTATTTATCCTTTTTGCATGGTTCTAAGTCGCTCGAAGAATTTATTAAATACATCTATGCTTCATTTAATATATTCATTTTCGGATCGTCAAATATCTTTGAAATTAACAAAACAAAACAATTGATGCATTTCCTGTGGAAAATATTTTACTGGCTAATAAAGAGCTAATAATTTCAATTAATAAGAAAATATTGTTTTTACAGATTTTTAGTCCTTTAAAAAAAACTGTCCGTTTTCTGTATCAGAGTTGATAAGAGCTAGAAGCACCAAATTTGGTAAGTAGAGATAATTATTAGCTCGGGAATATCGTGTACTACAAATACAGAAGGTATTACAGTCGAACTTCCCTAACTCGAACTTCCCTAACTCGAAGTTTCTCTAACTCGAACAAAATCGAGTGGCAATGGCGTTTACTAGGCAAATTCCATACAATTCTACTTCCCTAACTCGAACTTCCCTAACTCGAATTTCTCCCTAACTCGAACAAAAATATTGGCCCGTACTTCTGTAAGTCGAATTTTTCGGTAAAATCTCCAATAAATTTTGAATATTTTTTTCTTTTCTGCTTTATGTTTTTGTTAACGGATCGTTTGGATATGTAATATTGATGTACATTAACATATGGTGATGTAATATGATAAAATATTGCATCAACAATTTTTTAGGCTTGTAAAATTGCTATAGGAAAGATGTTCGAAATGTACTTCTTTGTCAGCGCACCAGCTTAATAATATTTATCATGGCACCAGCACGTGTTTTCAAATTTTTATCTCTTTAAGAAATTTGTAAACTTATTTGTTAAGAAATTGAAAAGTGGACCAGTTTAAATTATATTAAAAAATGGAAAATTAATTATGTCATTTGATTCGGGAACGTCTTCTGGATACAGCAAAAGAACGATAAAATCTATTTTTGAGAATATCGACAGATCTTGAACAAACTAAAATTTTTTTTTGTTGAAAATAACAAGAAAAGTTTGCAATTTGAAATGTATTTATGAATGAATAAAATTGTAGTTTTATTTAAAAAACTAAAAAAAAAAATTCCCTAACTCGAAGTCTCCCTAACTCGAACTTTTTTCGTGGATAATGGTGATTCGAGTTAGGGAAGTTCGACTGTGTCTTTATTTTCTCTGCTTGTAGTAATTTGATCGGGAGCATTTTGTACTATATTATTATGATTTGTACAGGACAATGAAATGTAAGCTATTTAGCTCTCGTACAGTTGTTTTAAATGGATTTATAAAGCGATCAATCTTTAGTATGAGGATACATATAAAAGTTCAAGTGTGCACTGAAAATTGCATTACGATCGGAAAATAAGTTCGCAAGTTATTTAAGAAACAGGGTATCTCGTAGTCGAGCGCACTCACCGTTCGTTTGCAGGCTCGCTGCTGGACTCCTGCTCCCCGGGAGCTTTTGTTTCGACGGATGTTGATTCGTCGCTGGTGCTGTCAAGGATCTCAATGCGATCGGCTGGCAAAATGGTCCATGATGATGTGGCTGATGTTGTGAAATTCTTAAGGGCTTCCTCATTTAGTTCCCGCTGCGTCGGTTTGCTGCCGACGTCGATGCCGCCGCCGCCGCTGCTGCTGCTGCTGCTGCTCTGCTCATCCATGCTTTGTGTATGTGTGTGTGTGTTCTTCTATGCGTGTGTGTGTGTTCTGGTGTCTGGGCTGGCGACCTCTTTGTCTGCAAGCGAAAAGAAATGCATGTTAGTTTCTGTCTCTATTTTCGCAGCGACCTTCGGCGTAGGCGCATATGCGTAAATACAGTGAATGCAAATAGTAATGGTACACAATGAATATTTTAATTTTAACGAAATTTCAAAAACAAACGACAATAAATTCTTTCTTGGGCGGTATTTCATTCTTTTCCTATAAAACAAACTCATATATTTTAGGTGTAGCAACGATTTTTTATTCACTGTATGTGTGTGTAGCATAAAGCGCGCTATTTGCATCTCTTTCCACTCTCCATTTACGATGCACTCAGCTGTGCTCACATATTTACGCACACACACACATGCATCCGCTTTCGCTTTATCGTAGTCCCGGGACCCGAACTGCAGTTTTGCAAGCATTTACACACACACACACACATTAGCTATGCTTGTTTTTTTTATTTGAAAAAGTCTCATTTATTTCATATTTCATCACATTTAGTTCATATTATTAGATACAAAAATTTACAAGCACATATGTATGTATGTTTACTGACGCAAATTCATTCATATACACACACATACAACTATTTGTTTTGAAACCACACACACACACTCACACTTACCTAGTCAGTTTAAAAACAATGCAGATATATTTAAATCTATGTGTGCCTGAACATTATTGTACAGATTTATCAGTTGGTCGCTTGATAAGCGCAGACCTTGAATCTTTAAGACAATTGCTGCTCTTGCTAATGATAATAACGGTGTTGCTGTGCATTCGGCGCAGAAATAAATGAACGTCGCAATTTACCAAACGCGACGACGCTTCAACCTTTGTGTAGACACTGCACGGTTACATAGATACAATACAATACATATGCAGACAGCTGGCCCATATGTGCCTTTGTCTTGTTATCGATAGGCTCAACTCGATAAAAAGAAATATCTCGATTGCTGTGCAGGCAACCTTGGCGGTGCTCATAATGTGACCATTTACAAAAATACCAAATGCATCGAATAAAAAAAATACTGTATAAGAGAATGGCGCCAAAATGTTGAAAGTTAACGGCAAAGTGAAAAATTACACAGTGCAACAGAAAAAATCTAAATTAAACTTCTGGGATGGCACCAGTGTTGCCAATTTAGCTATTTTCCCGACAGATTTAGTGGGTTGCAAATGGCAAATGCGGGATAATTTGTAAAACAGCAAGTTTGAATGAGGACTTGTCCCCGATCAAAAATCTAGAAACGTTTGCTCTACGAATTTTTCGAAAAATCGGTAGTTTAGCGGGAAATTGCTCAAATTAAAACCCTCACAGTATCCAAACGATAAAAGCTACAGATATGATCTATATATCGCTGAAGGTGAAATAAGGTATTTTTTTTTCCCACATTTTGACGGTTTTTGAGAAAACGCCGCTAACTAATTATTTTAAAATACAATTTTTGTCACTCGACACTGCGCAAAATATAAATATTTATTAGGTATGAAGAATTTAGCGCAATGTGCCGAGTGTCTGAAATTTTATTTTAAAATAATTTATGTGTAAAACTTAATATTATTCGTCACAAAATTGGATATCAGAAATTTTGGGGCATGAAAATGTTTTCGTCACTAGACTTTTACCTCGTAAAAAGGTTTTTTTTTATATCTACAACCTACGCTATGTCGCATCCCATAAGTTTTTTGACTAGTAAACTCGCGCTTTTTGCACATACCTTACAAGGATTTCTCCATAATGCGTCGCACCTCGCCCGCCTCGGAGCTGCAATCCCAATCGGATGTGTTGTTGCGTACTAATTGCTGTCGATTGTTGTGCTGCTGCTGCTGCTGCTGTTGGTGTTGTTGTTGTTGTTGCATGAGACTCCGCGGGGCGGGCACAACAGTTGCATAGGGCTGCCCATTGGCCAGAACGTAGTTGTGGTGCAACCTTGGCGCTGGAACTGGATGCATGCGCTCTGCGGCACGTCTGGGACTCTTGGGCAGACTCAACTGATGGAGGCGCTGATGCTGTGGCGTCCAATAAATTTGGCTTGCATGCTGTGTGGAACGATCGAGTATCAAAGGCGTGGCGCGTCCATGTTGCTGTTGTTGCAGCTGCAGCTGCAGCTGTTGTTGTTGTTGCAGTTGCAGTTGCTGCTGCAGCTGTTGTTGCTGCAGTTGCTGTTGCTGCAGTTGCTGTTGTTGCTGCTGGACCATTGCTAGCTCCTCCATGCGCACATAGCCCTGTGGAGCGCGCAGCAACTGCGGCTGCATATAAACACCGCCATTGTGGTAATCCACAAGCTTGGCCGCCTGGAGACCATCCTCCGTCTGGATGAGCACATATTGTTGCTGTTGTGGCAACTGTTGGCTGGACACATACTGCTCGGATTCGTTGGACATGAGGCTGTTGCGCTTATTCACATGCGCATAAATGGGCGACACCGAATTGGGGGCGCCGCCAATGGGCGCAAAGCTGGAACGCGGCAAACTTTGGACACGCAACGGCACCTGCGGCCGGGCGCTCAACTGTGAGGCAGGTCGCTTATGGTTCGTCTCCACGGATGCATAGGACACGGGCGAGATATCGGCACAATTGATGTTGCGCTCGTAGATGGGCTGCATCTTGGCAGCTGTCGACGGCAACGGTGTGCGATTTATTGATTTGCGGCAAAACTCCTTGACCTTCTCCAGGATCTCGTCACGGGTGAGCAGGCCGCCAATGCGACGTGCCGCATTCGCTGATTCCTTGCGCCTCAATATCACTGGCGTCTCATTCTCGCTCTCGTAGCCACGACGCGTTGTCTGATTGGAGATGGGATTGGTTGTGATCAGTTCATCAAGGACACTTTGGCAACGGGGAGGCGGCTGCTGCTGCTGTTGTGCCACAACTTGTGGCATCCTGGCTTGCGGCTTCACGGGATTGCCGTCGAGTATCATCACCTGACGATTGCGTCCGCTTATGCCAGAGAATGTATTGCGCTGCAGGGATCCGCGCACAAAGTAGGGCGTCATCAGCTGATTCGGCTGCAGATGCTCGTAGATGTTCTCCTCACTCTGCTGCACCAGCTGCAGTTGTCCCTGCTGTTGCTGCTGTTGCTGTTGCAACACCTTGTGGTAGAGCTGTCTATCGGTCACCTCCTTGATGGCCCTCAGCTGCTCCCACTCATTCTGATGCGGACCTGTCAAATAATGATTATTAATCATTAAAAGTCGAACTAATGATAAAATTACGATTATTTTCGATTTTGCCCAATTATTTAATGATTACGATTACAAAAAATCAGAAATAATCAAGAACTATTACAATTGTTCAAAAATAGTCAAAAATAATCAAAAATAAACAGAAATAATAAAAAAAAACAAAGGCTATAGTCGAGCTCTCGACTATAGGATAATCGTTACTTATTTAAAAAAAATTAAAATATTTTTTTATTGCATGCTTTTAGGCACTTAAATTCCTGAAAAATATAAATCAGCCATTACCACCTTTCTATTTGTCCGATCTTGTTACAATTTATTAGGATGATATGCAATAATAGTAGATAACGTTAATTAGTAAAAAAAGTTTCGCGGGCTTTTCGCGATTTACGGAGGCGGAAAGGGGCGTAACAAAAATTTAAAACAAACTTGATCTGCGTGGGGTTTATAGAAGTCTGTGTGCCAAATTTGATTGCTCTAGCTCTTATAGTTTCTGGGATCTGGGCCCTCACACGGACGGACGGACGGACAGGCTCGGCTGTTGATCAAGAATATATACACTTTATAGGGTCGGAGATGCTTCCTTACTGACTATTTTTGAATAATTGTAATAATTTTAGATTATTTCTGATATTTTTGTAATCGTTATCATTAAATAATAACAAATTTTTCAGAAGTGAACTATATAGTCACTACGATTATTTCCAAAAATAATTTAATTGATTAGTAATTCTAATAGAAATTTAAAAGGTATGTTCTGATGATTATTCCCACCATTTGTCGTCATTGTCGTCTGTTGATTTTCTGCCTGCGCCTCCACCTCTGCCTCGAGTGCTTTTCGCAGCGGCGTTGATGTGGCAATGGGATGGTTAATGCGCTCATCGCTGGTCAGACCCGACGAGGATGCCAGCGAACGCCGCTGGCCAACGCTCTCCAAGCGACTTGGCTGCCTTTGACTGTTCAACTTGATTTGATTGCGATCCATGGAGGCGGATCGATTGAAGCGATTCAATTGTCGGTCGGGCGAGACACGTCGCGGTATGAGACTCTGACGCTCCAGGCTGCGCTGAAAGGGCGTCACATTCTCCGTGTTGTTGTTTTCAGATCTCGGATTGCCACGTAAGGTTCCATTCATTTCCAGATTGGCTGTCCTCAATGCTGGACGTCCGTTTGTCTGAGTTTCGAGCAGAATCCGTCGCATCTCCGCGGGCGTATTATACTTCCTATGCTCATCTCCGTCGCCATAGACTGTCCTGGGCATGGGCATGGCCCCCTTGGGCGTTGTCTTGCGTCGCGGGGCAAACAAACTGTTGGAGAGTCGTTGCAGCACCGACAGCTTTTTGGTGTTGCTCTTGCGCAGGGCGGCCAGAGATTCGGCCACCTGTTGGCGACGCTCCTCCGCCGTTTGATAGCCGCTGGAACGTGTCGGCGTGGGCGTTGACTTTGGCGTGGGCGTGGTCGCTGGCGTGAGCGTCGGAGTTGGACTATTGATGTCCCGTTTGGGCATCAAGGCAAGTCCCTTGCGTTCCAAGTACGCCTGAAACTCTTCGGAGCTAATGGTGTTGGTAAACGTGCCCATTGATTGACCCTCTTGAGTTGATCCGTTTAAGTTGGAGGACATCACTTGAAGGTCGTTATCGTTGTCGCTAACGGGACTCGGTTGATTCAGTTCGTCGCTGGATTCGCTTTTCGTCAATGGGCCGTCGATTTCATCTAAATCATCGTCGGAGCTAATTTGCAGCTTTTTCACCCGCTCATCGAACTTTTTGGCATTTTTGGTCACCTCGGCGGGATTGAAGTAGTCACCGTTGGAGTCGGTGCCAGTTCTGATCTTCAGATTGGCCAATTCCGGATAATTTGGTTTCGAGCACTTTTTAAATGTTAATGTCTTGGGTTTGTTAGCCTCTTGATTCTGATTCTGGTTCTGATTCTGGTTCTTTACAAACTTTACATGCGTTTTCAATTCTTTCAACGACTGATTGGGTTGTTGTTGTTGTTTTCTCTTCGGTATTTTGCCGGCAATATCACGCAATTCCTCGAACTTGAGGCGAGCGAGCACCGTGGGATCGTATACGAAATAGGGATCGGGATTCTTAATATATGTCTTTACATATTTCGATTGCTTAAGTACTTCTTCTGTGGTTATAAACTCATCAGCACCTAGATTCACTTTATTACTGGCATTCTTCTTGCGTGCATTCACCTCGTTCTTCTGCTGTTCCCGTTCCTTATCCTTAAGCTTCTCTTCTTTCTCCCGCTCTTTTTCCTTTTCGCGTTCACGCTCACGCAACTGTTGGGTAACCGTTTTACGTACACTCAATGTGGAACGCTTTGTGGGCACTGGCGGTGGCGTCTTCTTAGTTTCCCTGCCCCCTCCATGTCCGTTCTTGAAGGGATTCTTTTGGTCAACGATCGGCTCTCCAGTCGTAAACTTTCGAATCTTCTCGTCATTTGGATTAAACGTAACACTCTTCTTCGCTTTTATCACTTCCTTTTCCAGCGGAAGAGTCTTCTCTTCGGGCTCACTCGTATTCTCTGTCTGCGTTTCTTCACAATCTTCCACAATCTTCAAAGACTCGGCGTCTATATAATCCGTAATTATTGTACTTTTGCCAATACTCTCGTTGGCTTCGTTTAGAGTGCCAATTGTTGTTTGGTTGCCTGTTGTCCGTTCTTCGTTGTTGTCGATCGTCTCAGACATGTTTTTCTAAAGCTCGACTCGGCAACGGGACAGGGGGACAGGGGGGAGTACAAAGGGATTTGGAGTGGAAGAAAACTGGAAATCACTTTCGTATATCCGCCCACCATTGAGATTTGTTCACTTCCAACCGCACAAAGAAATCTAAAACCAAAAAGAAAAAGAAGAAAATATTTAAAAAGTAAAAAACCGCACTTTAGACTAAATAACATTTTTACCTACTTGGAAATGATTTTCTCTTTATGCCTCACACGTCACGCGTTTAACGCTCGTTTTTCCCCATAAAAAGAATTTGGCAATCGATCTGCAATGAAAGAAAATTCAACATTTTCATTATGTTTTTCTTCTTACACATACACATTTATTTTCGCGCTAAGCATTTTGACCAGGTCAACAATGTGCGTCCATTCGAAAATTTCCCAATTGCGGGAAAATTTGTAGTTTCGCAATTAATTTGGCAGGCCTTTGAGCCATTTGACCTCAAATAAATATTGGGCTGGCACAGCTGGCGGGGTTTTTGCGAATACCCTGTACTTAAACAATTTGAAATCATACACACATATGGCAAAACTACCTGAACATGTTAACTGTCGATTGTAATACTAATTTCATTAATAAATAACTGGAAACTTGTTAAACAATTTAACTAAAAACTTTGTAATTAAAAGTATAATTTTTTTTATAAACTATTAGCTTTCAAACTAAACTTTTGAAATTACAAACGCATTTTATAAAATCTTCCTTTAAATGTTGTAAGGCATTTTAGTTTTGATTTTAATTCTTAGATTCGGAAATATTCACATCTCTTATTTCAACAAGACAAATAACGAACGCCTTTCGGATTTTTGAACATGTTTTACTATATCAGCTTTTCATTTGCAATATTTCAAAATGGTTTCATTATTTACAGAGTATCTAGATGAGTTTCAACTTAAATAAGTTCAATTACAGACGCATTTAAAAAAATAAAATATAAATTTTTGCATTCACATTCTGAATATTTGTGAAAGATTTAAAAAATTCCGTAAGTTTCTGATATTATATATTTGAAATTCAGTGCAGGGTATTTCGCTTGTCATGCCTTAAAAACTAACATGGAAATTTGCAAAAGTTTGCAAAAATAAATTGAGAATTGTTGCAATATTTGTTGTGCAGTAGGGCAATGCTAAGAAATTGATGATCGTTTCTTCCGGTTGTGTCAGACACACACACACACGAACACACCAGTCACACATACACCTATATGTGTGTGTAAATGTGTGTGTAATTCTATGGTTCTGAATTGTGTGCAATATGTCTTATTTGGGTCATTTGATAGCTAATCTTTCGCACTACCTTTTGTGCGATAATGAAATGCGCATATGGTTTGTGCAGAATATCGTATCTATCTATCTAGTTATCTATATACATATGTGTATCTGCAACTGTCGATGTCTGTTTGTATCTTTGAGTTTCGTTACAAACTGAAATCAATATGTTTCACCCATATTTAGCTGCATTGGCTCAGACAACGCGTACTTGAGGTTTCGAAAATGTGTGTCATATCGACAGATTGCCCTCCCTCGTTTTGGCTTTGGCGGGCGGGGGATGGAGGGATGTCTCAGCAAGGTGGTGCTGTATTTTGCGGTGCTGATGGTGGTGATGTCGCTAATATATATACATACATATATACATATATTTGCAGCTGTTAACCGGTTAACAACATTTCTAAATGCTTTGCATCCAATTTGCATGCACATGCATCTGACCGACTTTGTATTTGAATTTTCCCTATATATACATATATTGTTTTTTTTCATTTACTTTTTTTTTTGCTTCTAAGTGCGAGTATCTAGTGCACCTTGATACGACTAGCTGCGCATTTAGTGTGTGCCTCATGAAATCACCATTCGATTGCAAATGAAAGGCGCAACAATTGTGCATAAACATGCATAAAAAGCAACATTTTCTTGTTTTTTTTTTTTTTGTATTTTCGTTGCCTTTGTGCTAATCTGAAGTAAATCCACTTCTACTGTGGAGCTTCTTAAGAAGCAAATGTATTTTTCTTTAACAAATTTCGACTTCTTCGACTCATTTAAAGTACAAACAATAATATAGTTTTAGAAACTGAGTCATTCCTAAGGAACTTGAAATATTTTAAGGTAAACGAATTTTTCGTATTTTTATACCATCGATAATCCTAACGTTTAAAAAGAAAAGTCTTTAATAATTTTGAGTCAATATTATATTAACAATACAAATACAAAGAAATAACAAAATTTTATGAGTATGTATTTCCGGTTATTCGTGAATATTGTAGATGCTACCTTTACTTTTATACTAACAGTTTCAGTAAAGATAGTTCTATTGACAATACTATCGTGTAAGATAAAGTTTTGTGTATATACAATTGGCAGTATATCAAAGAAATCGTTAGTCAATGAGTACATATTATCGATAATTCTTAGAGCTTGGGTCATATAAATAGCACAAAAAAATATACAACTTGTGAAATGGCTTTTTTATTATTACTCTTTTGTTTTAAAACATTTATACATTTTTGTTCATGAATTTATTAGTTAATAAGTTAAGCTAAGTTAAGAAAGAAACCATTTCACGGCTGTATGTATAAATAAAAATCAAAACAATCCGTTAAAAATTAAGCTCAATTAATTAATTAATAAAACTAATATTAAAGCTATATAATTCGTGTATTGTGAACTTTGAAACTTTTCAAATTAAGATATTCCAGGTTAACTTTACTTAACGATTCCAGCTTTAACTTTAACGATAACTGCAATAGTTTGTTTAAGTAAAATACAACTGTCTAACAATCAGAAATGGACAGGTGTTTTCAATGTTTGCCCTTAAACGTGCTTCAACTGGCAAATACAACATTTAACTAATGAAAATCGAATGAAAACGTTGTGAAATCACATAAAAGTGCCACCCTTGAATTAATTTTTTCGCTTTATTCGTAGAAATGGTACAACTATTAACGGGGGGTCATAAAATACACCACCCTTACCACCATAAATGCAATCCACCCCCGACTTTCACTAGCATAACATCCCCCGAAAAACCATATATACATATATATATATAAATATAAAAATAACCTCACAAGCGTAACAAAAACAATTTGTGGATTAGAAATGCAATTGGAAATGTTCCCTGAATTTTGCTCTTTGTACTTTCTAACTCGTTACGCAATATGGGAAAAATTCTATATGTATTTTTTTTTATACACAATATGTGACCCGTTGAGGGAGAAACTGCGCATTTTAATAACAGAATTCTCGAATAAAGAACATATTGTTTGGGTGAAAAACAATAAGATGAACGGTATGTTATCATTTCAAAATAAGGCTGCGAATTGCAAAAATTAAATTTGAGTCAGAGTTTGCTAAGAAATAAAAAGATGAAGAGATTTTTAATTTAACATAATTAAATTTTTTTAAACCCCTCTCAACTTATTTTAAAAAAATAAGTTGTCAACTAATAAGTTGGTACAAAGTTAAATTATAAAACCGAAAGGCTTTGAAAAGTTGAAAGTAATTCTTTTAAGATTTCAGCATTTACAAAATCCAGATCTCTCAATTTCTTGAATATTTCAAGTAAAATGTATCTTAAAATAACTTAATTTTGAAATGATTATCCTTCCGCAAGCTGTTAAGTATTTCCCGTCTCTTTCAACGAACAATAGCCTACATACAATACTTAATGATACCATTTCCTACGCAGAAAACTGCGTAATTTCAAAAATATTTGAAGAGCAAATGAAACAATCAAATTGCTTTCGATAGTTTTCGAATTGAAACAGTAGAAATCACTTTGGGGCTGCTTTATACACAATTTATTGGGTCTTTTGCAATAATTATGAAAATATAAACTTGATTTTTTTCTATTCCCTCCGTTTTTTTTTTTTGTCGGAAGTTTTACAGCATTTTCATTTTGAATTAAAATGATTTAATGTTTTTTCTTGTTGAAGATTAGCTTTTAATTTTTTTTTTATTTGGCGCAGAAGACGGCGCCAAGAAGGCCAATGACTGGGCAGCTCGAAGATTTATGCGACATCTTTGCAGATAAGATACACACACACACACACACACATACTAGTAAGATGCATGTGTGTATCTTTTAGTCGTAATGCAGTCACGTTTCAGGACAATGGCCCTGCCAAAAAGCAACGAGACTAAAGATGACGATGCGAAAGATAAGTTTGTTTCACATTTCAGAGCAGACAAAACTTATCGATTGCTCTGATATACATATGTATCTATACATATACATATGTGCGTGTATCTTTTCCTATACATTTATTTCTAACGCTAATTGTTGTCTATGTTTACGATTAGTTTGTAAACGGCCAAAAACTCCAGCTGCTTTGAATTGTGAAATCATTCAAATTTTTGGAGTAGCTTCTCAGCATTTTTTTTATACTCCACCTTCTGCTTCGACTCTTGTAATGAACGATCCACGTATGTAAACAAAAAAAAAAAACAGAATGTGGAAGTGGGCGGGGGGCGGGGCAGGGTGAGGGCAAGCAAGGGAATGTGTAAAAACAACAAAACACGCGCCAAAAGCAGCCCAACTGATGACTGACATTGACGATAAATGAACAATCGACCTCAATAAAAGGCAAACACATGCCCCAAGACAAAACCGTATAAATCGTACAGCAACTGCCAACACATACATACATATATGTCTCTTTATATATATACATATGGTTAGTACATATCGATAATAACTTCTCATATACATTGATCGTTTGCAAAAAAAAAAATCAAAAAAACCTCGCGTGGGACATTGAGCTGCCCCGTTAAAGCCCAAACCTAGACATAATACTCGGCCATTTGTGACTCCCGATCAATAATTAAGTGCGCAAATCCCGTTTCGGTCAAGCGATGATGCAGTTGACTTCAACAAAGTAGTCGCTGGGCAGATACCCTATAGCAATGTGACAAAATATGAACACGAGCTAATTTTGTATCTAGAGTTATGCAAATATGAAACATTTTTGAGAAACTTTTCGGTGTTTGTTTACATCTACCTATATCCTAAGAATATTTTTGAGTATAGTCGAATATAAGATACCCTGTACCTGCATAAGCTACAAAGATTTCTAGATGCTAGAGCGAACAAATATGAGATACTTTTTTTTTCTTAAATATTCTACAAGTGCATACTTTAAATTATATTCGAATACAAGAAACCCTATGATAGCAGTTTCTTTAGCACTCGAATATCCGATATTTATCAAATACTTTGGAGCAACTAGAAACTGAGAATAAAAATACTAGACAAATCGATTGTAAGATACTCTTTCTTCAAGATACTTTCAGCTAATTTCGTATATAAAAAACCTCCAAAAAGAAAATGAGAATATGAGAGAGAATATCACTAGAGTAGTCGAATATACTCTCAATACCTTTTTGAGATATTTTTACAGCTGAAGTATTTCAATGTAAAATACTCAATTTCTATAGCTAAAGTATACTAGATCGTTCAAAAAGTCCCCGGACTGACACATAGGCCACTCCACTAAAATTTTGAAATATATTTTTTTTGACTGACTAGTTCATTTCTAGGCTCCAGTGAAAATTTGAGCGCAATCGTAAGCTTCGCTATCGAGCTAGAAATATTATTGTTGTGCAACTTTTTGAGTTTTTTGAAAAATGGAAAAAGCTGAATTTCGTGTTTTGATTAAACACTGTTTTTTGATGGGAAAAAATACCGTAGAAGCAAAGACTTGGCTTGATAAGCATTACGGGGTCTCTGCTCCAGGTAAATCAACCATTTGCGATTGGTATTCCAACTTTAAACGCGGTCGTACAAGCACCGAAGACTCGAAGCGTTCGGGAAGACCAAAAGAGGTGATTATCCCAGAGATCATCAGACAAGTCCGTCAAATCGTATTGACTGATCGAAGAGTCAAAGTGCGTGAGATTGCTGAGACTGTGGGCATATCGACTGGGTCAGCGGTTTCGATTTTGCATGACCATTTGCATATGAAAAAGCTCAATGTAAAATGGGTGCCGCATTTCCTAGATATTGAACAAAGGGAAAAACGAGTGGCCGATTCCAAGTCCTGTTTGGACATGTTTAACCGAAATCCAAGCGAATTTTTGCGTCGATATATCACCATGGATGAGACTTGGATCCATCACTACATTCCGGAGTCCAATCGGTCATCAGCTGAGTGGCGGGAGGCCGGTGAAAGCCGTTCGAAGCGTGTGAAGGCAAGTCGATGGGCTGGTAAGGTTTTTGCCAGTGTATTTTGGGATGGACATGGTATAATACACATCGACTATCTTAAAAAGGGTGAAAAATGCAACAAAGAATATTATACAGCATTGCTTGATCGTGTGAATGACGAAATTAAGAAGAAACGCCCGCATTTGGCAAAGAAAAAAATCCTTTTTCATCAAGACAATGCACCATCTCACAAAGCCGCTTTAACGATGGAAAAAATCAAAGAGTTAAGTTGGGAATTGCTTCCTCATCCTCCATATTCCCCAGATCTGGCCCCCAGTGACTACTATCTGTTTTCAAACTTGAAAATATGGCTCCAGGGAAAAAATTTTACTCCAATGAAGAAGTTGAATGGGAAACTGAAGCCTATTTTGAGGGACTTTCTTCAGACCACTACAAAAAAGGCATCGAAATGTTGAAAGACCGTTGGACAAGGTGCATTAAGCTAGACGGAGACTATATTGAATAAATATATTGATTAAAAAAAAAAAAAAGTCTTTTTCACTGTCAGTCCGGGGACTTTTTGAACGATCTAGTAAAAAAAAAAGCTACTTTGCTTACAATGCAAAGTATTAAAATATGAGATACCCTAAAGGGAAAAAAAGTTAAACATTATAGCATATCCTTTACTAAATTTTTTATATCACACACTTTTTATTCAACACACTTGAACAATTTTTCGAACTCTAGGAAAGCTGAATCACATTTCAATATACCCACTTGCAGATACGTTTATTGAAATCGGTCGTTTACAGGGTATAATTAGTTGTGTATCTACAATCTAATGGCAAGATCGCAAGTCTTCTTTTGCAGCTTTTTTTTGCTTTTTGAGAAATTGCTCAAGTGAACTTCAAGTTGAGCGTCGTCGCACATTTTCAAGTAGAAAACTGGTTTTCTTCCAACTTTACCTCTTACTTCCTCGAAGACAGAGATAGTGAGAGCGAGAGAGAAGTAGAGAAAGAGAATAAGCTGAACGTGTTGCAGTGTTAATCCCATAAATTTTGCCGGGGGATTTAAGATAGGCAAAGGCAATGCCAGAGTTTTACTTAAAGGCAAAACTTAAACGAAAAAGCAATTTGGAAAAATAATCACTTGGATAATAAGAGTATTGCTCTGGCTGAGATTAAAAACTGGCAATGGCGTTGTATTGGAATGAGAATTCAAATTGAAATTGGAATTCAAATTGAAGTTGGCCAACACACACACACTCACACACACACACAAAAGGAGGGAATAATAAAAACGGAGCACTTATTGTCTTACAAAGTGCGTGTGGAGTACGCACTACTCGTGCTGAGATACAAATCTATCTATGTATCTGCAAGTACGCAGTACGCACGCACAAACAAATTGCGCAATTGTATCTGTATCTGTATCCGTATCTACAGCTCTAGCTGTAGCTCTGGAAATCTATCTATCTGTGTGTGTGTGTGTGTGTTTTGACTTTTTGGTTTTATTTGATCTCTTGGTTCACGTAGTAATCGTTACTAAGAGCGCCCAGTCGGCTCAAGTGTTTGTTTTGTTATTTACGAGCATGCGTACGAAATGTTATTCTTCATCATCATCATCATAATGATGATGATCGTCATCAGCATTATCGTTATTGTCTTCATCACTGTTTGCTTCTTCCTCCTCTTGTTTTTAATGATATGCACATGTCTTGGCAATCTGTGCAATCGGTTTTGAATTGTATCTTTAATTGCTTTAAGGCCCATTCGTCATCTCAACGACCTTACAGTCTTCTAGGCAACTTCTAATCGAAACTCAATATTAATTGAATTTTTCAAGTACTCAGTAGCTTCTTCTAATTTTTTTTTTTATTTATCTGTCTCCTAGTCAAAAACCATAGAAACTATAAGCTTGTTTCTGATCTTAACTCAACTTCATTTCAATTCTTCAAGTAGTGAGTAGTTATTTCTACGTTTTCAAAATCTTCAAAGACATTTTCAATCGAGACTAAACTTGAGTTCTACTTGTTTCGAGATCTGAGTCTTGTCTTGTCTGAGTTTTGTCTTGATTATGTGTAAAGACTGTCGTTTGTTTTGGCAATCTTCTAAGCAACCTCTAATCAAATTCAATTCTACAATTACTCGAGAGTACTGAAAAAAATTTTGCTTTTATCTGTGCATTCAATTGATTGTCTTGTCAATTGTTTCAAGGCAAATACTTAAAAATTGCGACTGAACAATCTTTTAACTAACTTCTAATTAATAATCAACTCTAATTCAATTCTTCAAGTATCAAGTACTAAACACTGAAGAGATTCTTCTATTTCTCATTTTGTTTGTGTGAATGAGTCGATTGTATTGAGGTTTTACTAGCTTTGACTTTAAAATCAACTTAAAATAAAGTTGTTCAAGCATCGAGTATATATTTTTTTTTAATTGAATGTTTTAATCTGAACTATTTGTGGAGTCTTTAGAATGTATCTTTTAATTCTTAAATTATTATGACAATAATCTGTCTTTTACCATATTTAAATTTTAAAGGTATTGAGTACTGAATTTGAAGTACTAAATAGCATCATCTGTTTGTTTTCAATTGTTTTAAAGTCGATCATTACAAATTTACTCTAAATCCCTCTACTAATTCAAGTCTACAAATATTGCACTTCGTCTTCTTTTCTATGCAATGCAAAAATCTAGACAATCTATGCATTCAATTGATTGTATTCTTAATTACATTAGATGCAATACATCAGTTATTCGACCTTCCATTCATATTCGAATCAAATACAATTCTAAATATCGAGTACTACAATACACAATGAGTACTCTTCACAGAGCACTTATATTGATTAATTACTAAAAGATGACGCCGTCCCTTGTGACAATACAAGGTTTGCCCCCGCACATTTGACCCATAAAAGCTCTTTTGTTTTTGTCATATGCATACAGTGGAGACTCGTCGGCGACAACAATCGCCCAGACGTAATATGAACACGTAAACATCACGTTTGGCTTGCAAAACCAATGGTAGTTATGAATGAATTATGAACATTATTGTTTAGGTAATTCGATTTGTCGTCAAACGAGTCTTCAAATGCATTGAAGAATGCAATTCGAAATTGTGAATTCAATTCCATATAAGAAATACCTTTTAGCATGGAAGACTGACCTGAAAAGTCAGTCTGTTAGACAATCCACAAGCAATTGCATTCAATTTAAAACAATTTCAATCAGAGATGATTCGTTAAATTGACTCGCCCAATTTTCGTGGACTAGTCTAATTTTATTATTATTATTATTACGATAGCAAATCTATTCTATACGCTTCTGATCTCCAATTTAACGACTAGAAATGTTAGAATTCGAAGTAATTGTGGAATGCGCTGATTTTTTATGCTTAAGTAAGGTTAACTTGAAAGTTAGGGTTACGTATATAAATCGATCTGTAGTTTAAAATGCAGAGCTCCATTTGCGGGATTTAAACTAGGCTTTAGAGTTTCAATAATGAGAATCTTAACTTTGTGTAGATTATATAGTTCCTCAGATTGATAATAGCGGAAACATAAACTTTATGTAATTTCGTTAAATGTTTCTTTGGGTTTTTTAGACAGTTTGATAAGAGTTAATATTCTATATAAAATGAAAAGAAACAAAATCATCAATTTAAGAAGACTTCGTATACCCTGTAGACTATTCCATAAAATTATAGGCTTCTATCGTTACTAAATCTATGTGGAATACAAAATGATAATAATCGAAACTCTAATTAGACTTCACAGCTTTTCTTTTCAATATGAAATAATTTTAGCTCTCTGTAGACTTATTTTTTCTTTCATAAAAAATTGTCGAAACTAGAAAAGCTGTAAAGCGCATTAAGTGCATACTTTAAAGCTTTTCCCACGGCATAAAGCTTCGTTTCTAACTACAATTGAATATAAAAAAAATGTTCATGAAAATAATTAAAGTAAATAAGTATCAAGAATACCTTTGTAAGCCCTTTGGTAAAGTTTGCCTGTACTTTCTGGATATAGAGTTTATATGTAGCACTCAGTCACATACTAAGTATAGTATGGGATCGTAAAACAAAACGTTTTATCGCCTCTAATTGTGACTTTGAGCATTTCGCGACAATGTCAGCGGCACATTTAAAGCCAAAGACGTCTCAATGATGATGATGATGATGACGACGATTGTGATGATGAAAAAGATGATGATGAGGATGATGATGATGTGATAGTGCCGAGTATTGATTGATTCAACTGTCGCACCATAAATGGAGCTTACGTTTTATTTATTTTTGATAACTGAACATTAAACTTGGTCACGTCATCGTGCACACACTGTATGTGCGTGTGTGTGTGTGTGCCACTTGTCTATGAAAATTACTTTTTGTGGTAATATCTTCGCATGACGTCACTTGGCAATTGACTAACTTGGCTAAGACTGTTTCATATGTGTCTGTGTGTGTGTGTGTGTGTCGGGAATGCAAACGCAGTCAAACTTTTTAGATTGTGCAATGTCAAGCTGATAAGTTGAGCTATGTGTGTATTCAATTTCACTTACTGTGCGGTCGACAGCTTTGAAACTATGCAATCAACAGGTGAACCACTAACCCAGCTTTGCCACTTTATGCCCGGCACCCATAGGCTACTGGAGTATTAAAGCGTAGTGGCAATTTTCGTAAGAGACAAATGGAGGCATCTATGATATAGATACATATGTGTATATTGTTGATCAGCATCAACTACCAAGTGAATATTATTATACCAAGATATCGAACTTTCAAGAGCTAGATCTACCAAAGTACATATGTTGACCCAAGTTGTTGATACTTTTACAGACTACGCTCCAATTTAGTTTGTTTCAGAAAAATATAAAATACAATTGCAATCAAAATTGAAATGTTGAGCTTTCATTTCAATTCAAATCCAAATATCGTATAATTACTACAAAAGTCATTTAATTTCAAAGTTTTGACTTTTGTTATGATTTATAATAATAATAAGACCTAGTGATCTTATAATAATAATACAAGCTATTCAACAAACAGCAATACCCGTGACTTGCATAGTACAAAAAAACGACCTTTTTTATACCGTTTGGAGCTTAAAATGCATAGATAAAGTAATGTATAACAATTGTATCTAAGTAATGAGTATCTCTTATGGCTCGATTCATATGTCAGCAGAGTATTTTAGTGTCGATCACACTCGATTGTAGTGTTCATGCTTGTTCAAGAATTAATTCATAAATAATATGTAGAGCTTATTCATGAGAGTGCACCCTGTATTACGTGCCGACTGATTGACTCGATGTGAGTGTGAGTATGTGTGTGTGTGTGTATCTATGTGTTGTGTATTGTCTATGGCATGCCGGCTCAAATGATTAAGCACTGCTGATTACAGCAGCCGCCCATACAAGCTACAATTACACACAAGTACACACACACACACACACACACACTCATGCACATACACAAACAAATGTCACGCCGTGTTACTATTTGATTTTGTAGTCATTTTTTTGTTGTTTCCAACTTATGCAAGATTTCAGAAGTAACAAAAACCTGAACAATGGAGGAATACAAAAAAAACCAACAAAAAACAAACCAAAAACAAAAAAAAAAATGCTGTGTGTGTGACTTTTCCCGGCATTTTAGCTTTTTAGTCATAATTATGGTCTGTACACAAAAAAAATCATTAAAAAAAAAGAGTACAGTAAATGTGCTTTGTACGATGTATGTGGTAACTATATAATATGATTTGATATTTTCAAGAGTTACCAAAAAGAGGTTTCCTATGCTGAAGGTCTTCTAATGCTCATATATCATAATTATATATGCCAGATTACAGACAGAACAGAACACACTGGGAGATTCACCTTGACAGTGTGATAACGATAGCGCAACGTAACGATAACGATAACAACTACCGATAACGATCGTGGCCAAAAATAAAGGCACACTTAGTACAGCTGTGTTCAGCTCAAAGCTCGTTTACTTTAAGTTGTTTGTGTGTGAACTTGGCAAAAAGAAGAGTTTGTGGAACAAGGAGAAGATGAGGTAGACGCAGACGAAGTGAAAGAAGACAGACAGACAGACGGACAGACTGATAGACAGACAGACAGAGAGCGTTGAGCGGCGCACCCCTTTCATAAATATAAAAAGCGAATCAAGTTGCGAGAATCCTTAAGACCTTAAACCGGTATCTTGAGGCATGGCCATCGGATATGGCACACGCAGAAAGCTCTGAGTAATGCATGTAGCATGCAACTAAGTAAATAAGCTACACACACACACATCCATGCACATTAGGGTGTCCCTTATTTGGTCAAAGTCAATATTTTTAAACGCATACGGGCTAGTTCTGTTCATTAGGTCCTAAAGCACTCAGAAATAAATTTTCACCTCAATCGGAGTATGATAACCCGTGCCGACTTGGATCGGAAAAATTCAAAATTATATGGGACAAAAAAAAATTTTTTTTTTTTTAATTTTTTATTTTTTTATTTTGTTCATTAGGTCCTAAAGAACTCAAAACCAAGTTTTCACCTTGATCGGAGTACGATAACCCATTCAAATTTGCTTTGAAACATGAAAAATCATCGAAAAATGTATAATCAGTTTTAAAACACTGTTTTTCATGTTTCGATGCAAATTTGAATGGGTTGTCGTACTCCGATTAAGGTGAAAACTTGGTTTTGAGTTCTTTAGGACCTAATGAACAAAATAAAAAAATAAAAAATTAAAAAAAAAAAAATTTTTTTTTGTCCCATATAATTTTGAATTTTTCCGATCCAAGTCGGCACGGGTTATCATACTCCGATTGAGGTAAAAATTTATTTCTGAGTGCTTTAGGACCTAATGAACAGAACTAGCCCGTATGCGTTTAAAAATATTGACTTTGACCAAATAAGGGACACCCTAATGCACATACAGCTGAGCTTGCCTACAGTGCATTTGCCAGGGAACAATGAATCATTTTATTGTTTTATAAATGTTTTATTCACAATTTTTAAAATCTAACCAAGTTCTCAGGTAACTAACTGAAAGATATTTTGATATAAAGATTCATCCATCATGGAAAAAATAGCTTTCATCTAAAATTTAAATGAAAAAAGAGCCCGTATCATTTATTTTAAATAAGTTCATTATGTATAAAAGTTCATTATAGGGAAGATGAACTGTATGCATACACTTAAGGTCAAAATAATAAGTACACCAAAATATATCGACTTTTATCTGAAATATTTTGTAGTCAATTAACTTTTAATATTTTAATCAAAATACAGTCGAACTTCCCTAACTCGAACTTCCCTAACTCGAAGTCTCTCTAACTCGAACAAAATCGAGTGGCAATACTAGGCAAATTTTATACAATTTTACTTCCCTAACTCGAAGTCTCCCTAACTCGAACTTTTTTCGTGGATAATGGTGATTCGAGTTAGGGAAGTTCGACTGTATTTTAATAGCAAGTATACCAATGATAAATGAGCCTAAACCTGAATATTTTTGACTGAATAAAGCTTAAAATTATTTATTAATAATACTGACGACTTGAACTGAAGCTCGACTGTAAGGATCTTATCTACTTTATTTAATTTAATAATCACTATTTATAATAACTTTAAAGTTAATTTACATGTGTGTATATCCCAATTAATTATTTGTTGGTTTTTTTCAGAAGTTTTAGCCAGGTTTTATTGTAGTTGGTTAATTATATATGCAGCTGTTTTGACTGCTTTCCATGCTGTTGATTGCAAAAGATTAAAGCTCTTTTGCTGATAAGATAACAGCGACTGTCTGTGTATGCAAGTGTGTGTGTGTGTGCTAGAGAGAGAGAGAGAGAGAGAGAGAGACAGCGGCGAAATGTTGTTTGTTAGACCTGCAACAAAAAGCAAACTTTGAAAAAAGACATTAAACAAAACGGCGGATGCTTTGGCTCATTTGGAGTTTTCTTACTTCCCTTTATTGTAATGTTGTTGTTGTGGCTTAATGCCGTTGTGCACAGTTGGGTTAATATTTCGTACAACAACAACTACAACAACGGCAACAACAAATGTTTAATGCCTCTTTTAGCTGCTACCACCATTTTGTGGTTACATACACACACACAGACACACACACACACAGACACACACACAAATAAACGTCGCGTATGTTTGTTGTGCGTTTGGCGTTTTTCGGTTGGGTTCATTCACCGGCAACAACAACAGAGACAGCGACAACAATCCAATAAGAACAACCAACTTGGTCTCGTTCAAACTCTTGCTTATAAGCACAGCCGCTGCTGCGGATGCAACACACACACACACACACACTGTATTATTAATTTGCCGTGTGTTGTCGTCAATTTCTAATAACATTTTGCCATAACTACAAAACAAAACAGAAAATCATAAAAAAAGAGTACAATATTGTGTACGAATATTACCGTAACGAAAAGTACGTAGATACAGATACAGTTGCAGGCCAGTTGCAGATACAAAAAAAAAAACACAAACACAGAACAGCAACAGCAACAAAAACAACACAATCACACACACGGGCGCGCGTAACGATTTCGATTCATGACTCTTCAAGTGTCTGTCGCTCACTCACAGTCTCTTCTGCATGTGTGTGTGTGTGATGGCAATTACCAAAACAACAACAACAACAATAACTGCAAAGAAGAGCGAGCAGTCAACAATACAATAAATACAATCTACGACGCGCACACTAAGCGTGTACTCAAGTCGAACTACGAGTACTTTTTTGAGGCAAGGAAAAAACACAACAAATCCAACGGGCAACGGAACAAAAAAAAACAAAAACACGTCCGCTCACCACGAAAGTCGCATGTATTTTGAATTACAGTTGTATCGAATCGTTTAGATTAAATTTGAAACGGGTGGCAGCCTCGGTTCACAGAAAAAGAGTCACCGATAAATTTGATACGTGGCAACCTTGTCACCACACAAGAAGGTCGATAGAATTTTATCGAATTTCAAAATTTTAGATTTAAAATTAAATTACACAAATTTACCTCCCAAGGGGTGATCATTTAAATGATTCCCATTATTTTATGGGAATTCAATTTTCAATTGGTTTAGCTAAAAATAACCTTGTTGCAAAATTAACAATTAAAATACAGAATTAAGTTTTTTAAATTCGGCGCCAAGCCCTTGTAGATCGCACGGTCGACAGATTGTGGCGGCCGGCTGACAGTCTAGTCGAGAGACAGATTTTTTTTGTCGCTTTGACAATGGTGTGTGTCATTGCTGCAGATAGTTGTTAAAATGATGCAGTAGACGGCGTGCTTGTGCACGCAGTTGCCTAAGTTATGCAATAGATGGCGTGTGACTGTGCAGTGCAGTTGTTGAAGTCATGCAATAGGTAGCGCCAGCTGGGTGTGTGTCTTAGCTTAGTAGTAGAATTTGAAGTTTAACGGAATTTTCGGCAGCAAATGAAGCAGCTGTGGAAGGAGATTTATAATCAATTAACACATTGCAGGTGGAATGTTTTAAATACTAAATACTTTTAAATAAATATGTATACTTACTTAAGTTGCTTTGAGAAACGTACTTAATTTGTATTTTGTTTTAAAAATTTGCAAACATTTCATTTCGTTTTTTTTTTATATTTTAATATATTGTAGTTTCGACTAATTTATCATTAAAATTTTGTTATCTAAAAAAAATGTTAACATATAGATTTTCGTTAAATTTACTTCAGTTCGATCTGGAAACGAATTTTAAAAATTTCTTGTGAATTGTTCATATTGTGCTGAAAGACCGAAAGAAACTGCAACATTTAATTGAAGCTAATGAAAATTATGGACAAGCAAATTTTCCCACAGATTGCCAAAGCTTTAACGATACTTTGTTTTTTTTTGTTTTGTTTTTGATGGTAATGAGCCTTTAAGTCAAACGTAGAGCTGACAGCTACCAATGGCTTAAACGTAGCACAGAAGCTGCAACTAACCACAAATCACAATAACACCATGCCACACAATACCACACCACATCAACAACAACAACAACAACAACATCGATATTCAAATTCACATCCTAACCGAGAATATGGGAAGACGACGGAACGCATAATCATTATCACTCAAATTGGGGGCCCCCATTGCAATGGTGTGTGTGTGTGTGTGAGAAAGAGACGACGAGACCAATTATATATCGAAAAGCCACAGACGAGACGAAACTTCTTGACTCCTGAAAAATTGATCAGCATACGGAGTTTATGCATATGATGAGGATGAGGATGATGAGATGAGGAGAAGATGAGGAGTAGCTAAAGCCAGCATTGAGTTAAACGGTCTACTACCATGAAAATGGGCAGATCCCAACTTTGGAAATCCCAATTCGAGTACCGTAACTTAAGCCCATGAATTAAGCATATACACAGAACAGAACACAAAGAACTTGATGCGATGTGATGTGCTGTGCTCTCATGTGAATAAAACTTCATCCAATCAAGTCCAGCGTTGACCACCAAGTTTTCATCTGATGCGATTCAAATTTCGCACGGTCAAATCAGTTGGTGTGTGTGTGTGAGTGTGTGTGTGTGTGTGTGTGTGTGTTGCAGCCTTAAAATTGCCTCTGTTTTTAACTTAGATGATAAGTGAGGCACAAGTGAGCCAAGATTAATACGTTGATACTGCGCTGATCATCAATGCATCTAGGATTACCAGCTGTGGTCTAGTCCCAAATTGTAGGCCATGGGCTAAATGCTGCTGCTTCTTTGACCGCAAGTTCACTCACAACTCACATTGAACATCAGACCGAAGATTTGTACTAAACATCAAGTCGAATTTTGAATCAACTAGCAATTAACATAAAACGAATTCAGAATTGCAACCCAATTTCGTTTCAAGCACTTCACATTCCTTATTAAGTTTCAAATTTAAGTTATTTTTGAAACAAAAAGAAAATATACAAAATAATATTTTAAGTTGTAATCCCGCTTCTATTTGTTTAGTCAACTATTATTGTATCCATTGCTTAAAGTATTACAGTACCTATCCAAATCTTTTCTACTTAGCAAAATGATTATAGTGGAATTTAGCTCATATTAAAAAATATAAAAAAAGTAATCTAGTTGCATGTATTGTTATTATTATTTGTTGCTTGAGTTTCCTTACTACTTTGTTATTTTCTTCATTTAAATTAATTTAGACAAATTGTGATTCCATTACTGTTATTTTGGGTTAGTCTCCACCATAATCGACTCAAAATTAATCGAGCTATCGATAAATCTCCGGTTAAAACTGATGCATCGGCTTGTCCTAAATACAATTTTAAAAGACAACATAGTTATAATACAAAATACACGCGTAAATTTTGACTTGTAAGTTAATAGGTCAATGGTCAAATCAAATTCAAAGTCTTCTAACTTTGCCAAAAACTTAAAGATTTTTAAGCGGATTGTCATCTAAGTTCATTCTGCATTCAAGATTTAGTAATTTTTATAATTTTTGAAAAATTTAAAATTGTTTAATTTCAAATTTAAATTTGCAATCAATTTCTTATTTTTCATTTAACTTTTTTGTAAAAAAGCATGCCAAAATGAACAAAATTCTCAACTTTGAAGCCATCATAACTTGGCCAAGACTGGTCCGAATCCCAGCGAAACATTATTTCAATTTTATTTTATTTTTTAAATAGTTTTTTGTCGCAAGCAAGCTTAAAAATTTAATCAACTCCTCATGTCATAATTACCTGAACTTAATTCTGCAAATTAACTACAATAAACAAACTTCAATGAATTGTCGATTTTTTATGAAAAACGATTTAACAAATTTAATGGGTTGTCAGCAAAAAAAAGCTAAAATGCTTGGAAATCGCTTCCGCGAAAATCGATTTGATGATGTTATTATGGAATTGCTTCTATCATCCTCGTTATATTTTGTAACCAAAAATGTCTTACTCAATGAAATCTCTGAAACTCTTAAAATTGTACGCAGTTCAATGTCTGTTCATACTTCCCCATAGTAAATCGAAAAATCAACAAGCCAATTAATACTGCAATTTCGGACATTCCAATCATAAAATGTCTTTACAATCGAATAACTCCTCTTAGCATCGACTTGTTGAATGATCAACGACAACAGCTTAGAGTATCTACATGTCGATCATTTATAGCATTGTTATGATTTTGAAAAGTATTGAAGATACTTACTCTTTATATGTAGATGGATTAGCGAAAGATTGTGATTCTATATCGTTTTTCGAATACCTAATCGCAAATTTTAAAACATTTATTTAAATTTAAAAATTCTCAAAATGCCTATAATGGTTTAAAGTATTATGAAACGTTGAAAAATTAGTACTTCTTGTAGTACTTAGTAGTTAGTACTTCTTTTTTGGACAGCAGAATTGCAACATTAAAAGCTCCGTTAATTTTAAATTTTATTTTTATAATTTTTAAGAAAATTTATATTCCATTAGACAGAATAATCGAAATTAGATTTATTCAAAAAATTATGTTTAGAAATGCCTGAAAATGCACTAACATTTTTTGGAAACTTTTTCCCCCTCAAAGGAGTCTTTTTTAGAATTGATTGTACAGTTTGGAGTCATTCATATTATTCATTCAAGCTGGAGTTAAAGGGCTTTTAATCGTTTAGCTATTGACTCCACTGCAGGGCCTCGATCAACGATCAACGATCTACGAACCGCGATCTGCGATCCGTGTGGCATGCCACAAACAAAACACTCGGCAAATCCAAACTAATTAGCATAAAATTGAAAATGCGCTCATTGCAAGCATTTATCTCGTTCTCGCTCTCGCTCTCTCTCTCGCTCTCGCTCTGTTTTTTTTTTTGTGAGTCAAGTGCATTTGGCTGCCGCTTATTGTTGGAGCAGCAGCAGCGTTGGCAGCTAGGAAGGCGGTACGTTTTGGCCAATTTAAAAGGCATGCTGCTTCTGGAACGATTCCAAGCCAAGCCAAGCCAAGCCCAAAGTCAAAGTCAGATAGAGTCGCAGCGTTTTTGATATTGCAACGGCAGCTTGCAACAGGCAGCGTGCAGTTTTAGCTTCAGATTCAGCTTTAGCTTCAGCTCCAGCTCCAGCTGCGCCTTGCCCCGTCGTCGTCTGTGGCAGCTGCGTAGCGAAGCGCGCAACATAAAACAATTACGCCTACACTTGTTTTTTTTTCCAGCTTACTCTGTTTTTTATTTTCTTTTTTTTTTTGTTATAGCTCTGTGCAACATGGGGCATGTGGCATGAAAGACGGCGGCGCTACATAGGCGTAAGTGTGTCGTGGCTGATCTCCGTTGATGCCGTGCACGACCTTCCATTTGGGGCCAGTTGCCAGCAACGAGTTGCAAGCTCGGCTCAGCTCCACAATCGAGTTATTTGTTGTTGTTGCTGTTGCAGTTGCAGTTGCACTGAAACGGATTCCAGTCGGAAGCTGTAAAGTCTCGAGACTCCACAAGCCTTCTTGTGGCAAGGCTATGAAACACAATATTCATTAACTTGCAGCGCATTAATGTTGAAGTTTCAACTGCTTTATGCGGCTCCTGATGCTGCCGCATTTGGTGGCAAGAGCCTAAGAAAGGAGTTGAGCATTGCAATGTTGATCTCTCCTGTTCTTGTTGCTGTTTTTAGTTGTTGCGCCTTCATTTCGTTGCAATTTCATTCTGTTTTTTTGTTTTGTTTTCTTTTATGACTTTTCCATGCATCTGTTTGGTTGTAATAATGCGGCTATTAAACTCTGCAATCACTAACTTGAACCAATCCATTGGTTACCTGAGAAATCTCTACACTCCCTCTTTGACTTTACGATTCTTCTCATACACACTCACACACTCACACACGCACACACACACAGACATTTGTTGTTGCTGGTGTCATTTGATGTTTTGCTGCTGCTGTCAATTTGGCATTACGCAAGGCCATTTGCCATTTGCTGGCAACTGTTGACGAGGACCTCACAAATGCAAATTACAAACGAAACAGCCAAAGTGTTTAGCATGCGGAGATTTTGAGAGGGAAGAGCGGGAGGAGCAAAAGACACCGACAAAGATTAGGGACATTTATCGATATCGATCGGGGAACATTGGCGGTGTTCCTGCGACTGTAGTCGTTATGTTTTGATAACTGACGCCAGAGAGATGTCAGAGCATATTTATTTATTCACAAAATTAGGCAAAATATATAATATTAAATCGAAGACATTAGGGGGTGCTTAGAGTTTTAGTGACTAAACCTTCGACTCTATGATATGTTTATATAATGTGTGTTAGGTTGCAAAGTTTTAAGAATATCCAAGTAAAAAAAATGGAAAGTGTAGGAAAAAAATTTAATTTTTGAAATGAGCAAAATGTTCGTGCAGCTTCAAATTAAAGGTCAAATTAAGATCAAACTAATCGCAGAAAAGATCTGTCAAGATTTGACAATGTCGACAGTGTTGGCACAAAAATACATTTTCCTAATGAATAACAATTTGATGCCAAATTAAATGTCAAATTAGGATAAAATTGCCGGGAAATCTGTTAAGATTTGCCCAGGTTATGACAGTTTCAAAATCGAATTAATTAGCTCATTACATCGTCAAAAATATAACCAAATTGAAATTGAATTAAATGGAGCTGTAAATTTTATTTACATCACCAGTAACTCATTTTTTTCGAACTGAATCTTTTAAAAATTATAAATAATATTTTAGTATTTTCGGAGAAATTAGTACGGGTATTTGATGTGCGATGTGAGGAAAGAGGCATGAGGTTAGTAAAATTTAGGATACTGCTCTGGATGCATCAAAAGTGGACTCAGGGATCACAGAAGTTTCGAGAATAAGTAAGCAAAAAGAAAACAACCTTCTCTCTGATCCTGTGGGAAATGTGATGTGCAGTTATCTTACGGCCTATTAAAGTACAAAGTAAGAAAAATACGTTTTTTCGGTGGGAATTATTATGGCGAGTACCAGGGCTTAAAGGGGAAACCAGGGCATGGGGTAAAAGGAGGAGGAGCTGTAGTTGGAACTGGAGCTTGTTATTAAGCGCCATGATTGCAGGTTTCGCATTGCGGTCGACTTTATCTGCATCTGGATAAGCATTACACACACCAATACACAAACACGCACACACACACACACACACTTACGCACACACTCTTGTGGAGTTTACAATAGGGATATTCCTGAAAGAGATTAAGATTGGAGTATATTTATAAAAGTTTTTTTTTTTTTTATTATTATTATTTATAAGAATATTTAACAAGATTTACTTAAATAATAAAAAGTGACAATTTTTTTTCTTTTTAAGGTGTCTCTAATCGAGCTCTCATTAAACTATTTGTATACATATTCAAGTGTTCCTTTTAAGAATTATATATTTAACAATAACTATATTTGTGAGTATTAGACTTAGGTAGGATGCGATGAAAAAGATATTAAAAACATCGCTACAATAATTATAAACTAAAAGAAAAAGACTTATAAACTACTTTATAAAAGTTTTGCTTTGGAAAACATAGAAACATCTTGTACCTCGAAGTTTTGCATCATACATTTTGATAATTAAATAACTATAAATATAATTATATAATGCTAAAAAATTGCTAAGGATATCCCAAACGAATATGGCAGCTAAAACTAGGCTAATGAAATCGAAGCTTAATAAAAAATAGGTTATGCAAAACGGAGATAAAAAGTAGCTGATAATGTTTGACTTGCAGTTTAATCATTATTTATAAATAGTATCATTATAATTATACTAATCTCAAAGCAAACTGTTATTAAAAAGTCTTGGAAAAATAATGTTTACCCTATTTTTAGTTCTCTTATTTTTATGAGTACTTTTAAAAATCACAAAATTCAAATCTAATCAGTGTGCAACATGTTTCCTTTCTGCAACTGATTATGATAAGGTTTAATAAAATCAAAATCTAATCATAATCTTTTACAGGAATACCCCTTATATTTGGCAATGATTTTGTTATAATTTGTTAAAGTTCATTAGCTTTGGTTTGTCAACGTTTGTTGTGCGTGTGTTTGTGTGTGTGTGTTGTATCTTAATTGAAATTTGAATGAATGAAATAGGTATGCGTTATGTGGGCTTTACTTGATGAGCGACCTCCTCACCGGTTTGTCACAATATCCACTACTGTGCCTCTGCTTCTGCCTCTGCCTCTGCCCTAAGTCACAACTAATTTTGATTGATTACATGGAGTTCGGTTCATTGTCCAATTGTCCGAATGGTTCCCCCATTTTCAGGGGGGAGATACGCAGATCTGGGTTACGGGCAGTCTGTCAACCAAAGAGGCCAACGCATTTTTTGACATAGTTATGAGCAGAGTATTTATACCCTGTAACTACAAAACGGGTGCAGAGACTAACATGGATTGTAAGAAATTGTAGATATTTGTTGACAAGAATATTCCAGTATACATACAGTGAACTACTATTGTCTTATCATCATAAATTTGTCAAACGTGTGTATAATAGAGATGTTTTGATGCGGGATTCTTATGTTAATCTTTTATTCAATTAAATCCCGTTCTAGCGATGCAAACATTTCTTTAACCCATTAAGCACCCATCAAAAATTTTGAATTTTAAAAAAAGGAAATTCTTTACCTTTTTTTGTTCGATTTTTTCCACAAAATATTTCGATGCAGAAAAATTCTTCAAACAATTCTAAGAGTAACTGGTAAATTTTTTTTTCAAAAATATTTTTGCTAGTATTTTTTATAATTTTTTGAAAATCGTAAAAATATAGATTTTAGCCCCTTTTCCAACTTTTCACACAAAAAGTGTTTTTTTTTGCAGTTTTCAAACAACTTATAAAATATACTAGCAAAAATATTTTTGAAAATTTGTTTGTCTGTGGTAAAAATATCGATAGACATATAGATAACATATTTGGTAGCACCAGCTGAAAGGATTCTCAATAAAAATCGATATTATGAATGGAAGAAGTATCTTTAGTAACAAATCGCTTTACAATCGACTAGTTGAACGTTTTTAATTTAAAAACGTTATTAATATCTTAATACTAGAAACATCATAAGCTAAAATCGAACTTTACTCAATTTCTAGCCGATCACAGGGTATGTGGCAATCGGTCACATTCACTCAACTGCCAACGTTGTTGAATGTGATTTTCTTTGACAAAAGCAGCATCGGCAACTTGAGCTTAGCACAACTTTGACTCTAAGCCGATTATGTTGCTCAGTTTGTTGAATCGATTTTGATTCACATTTCGTTTTTTTTTGTTTCCACCGGAGGTCGCGACAGATAATTACCACATAAAACCTTTGACACATTTATTATTATTTCTTTTCTTTTTTTTTTTTGAATAAGGACGCGTCTCGCTTTTTAGAGTGGCAGTTGGGTCTGTTGATTAGATCGTTTCGGCTTTTCACACATTTGCCGACAGACTTATAGACAACATTCGAAATAGGGTAAGAATTTGGTGACGCTTCTCAGCCAATAATGACAACGATAGTTTTTCGATGAGTTTTATGGATAACACTTAATTTATTTATCCATTTTACTTACAAATTTAAGTCAATCAATAATCGCATACAGTTAGATTGAATTAACTGTTATGAAAGGGTTGTACAACTTTTTTTCTCTTTGATTTGCTTAGAGTATTTATGGAATATATAGATAACTTTTTGTTTCTAATAATCGGAAATATCTAAAATGTTTGAAACAGTAAATAAGCTAACTAGTATGAGCGTAGCAACAATCTAGAAGATAATTCAAAAGATATTTCAAGATAACTTGCTTTCCTTGCCATCTATTTTCTATCAGTATCCCACCAATCGAGGGTATACTGTAATATCTACTGTGTAAATCACAGAGCTAACAAACTCTATTTCACTTCCGAGTTACAATGCTTATTTTAAAAACATTCAAAGCATGAGAACATCAAAAGATACATCTAAATATAGATACATGCATATATCCATATGTCAAAAGATACATTACGACACTTGGAAATTTGCGTAATTATTTTTCTATGTTATTACATGTCAAATGACATAGCTGAACAATCAAAGTCTCAGTCTAAGTTTGCGTTTCAGTTTCAGTTCACAGTCTCATTCGCAGCAACTCAATCTCGAGTCTCGAATCTGAATCAGAATCCAAATCCGAATCAGAATCAGAATCTCAGTCTCAGTCTCAGTCTCAGTCTGAGTCTGAGTCGCAGCACACGCAGTCAAGAGATGAATTTGACATGCGTCTCTGATGATGATTTATTTTCATTTTTGTATTTTTAATTCACTCTGCGCCATTGTCGCTCACATGGACACACGACGACGATGTTGATGATGACGACGGGCAGAGAGAGGGAAGAGGAGTTGAAGTGGACAGAGGACAGGGGACAGGCACACACACACACACACACACACACACACACACACACACACACACACGTTCATAATCTTCGATGGCAAAAAGTTAATGATAAAGATGATGACCATCAGAATTGGAATAATGTATGTATGTGGCTTTAACTCTGCCTCGATGGATAGATGGATGGACAGGGCCAAAACTGCCAACCAGACTGACGGACGGACAGACTGACTGACTCTCTGACTGGCCTGGCCTGGTAGATTGTCTGCTTGGCTGGCAGACAGACAGACAGACGGACCAACTAACTAACTAACTGACTGACTGACTGACTGTGCAGAGTCTCGCCGAGATGAGCTGTCCAAAAGGCTGAGGCCATTTTTATCGAACGCACCAACCATTGTTCAGTTCTAGTTTTTGGGTTTCCTCTTCCCATTTTTATACCCTTTGCCGGGGGTATTACAATATTGTCCACGTACTGTGTAACACAATAAAGGAGGCGTTATAGACCCTTAAAATACTAATGTAAAAATACACTCCAGCCCAAAACTATACGACACCTCGAAAATTTTAGTTTCGACTCTCATAGGAAAAGGAGATAGCATAATGAAATAAAATTAAGTATGCAGAATTATAGCAAAAAGAGTTCAGCACAAAAGCTGATATTCTGATCTCTGATTGCATCTCGCGTTTTCAAGTAACAGTAAAAAATGCAGAAAAGGTATATTTTTCGCTTGCCTGCAAGTGTATCAAAACTATACGACACATTTGAATTTTTTTGAAACTACTTAATATTTTGTGTTAATTTTGGTATATAAATAATAGTTATTAGTTAACAGAGCCGCCTTAAGCTTTCTCTACCTCAAAAAGTCTCTAAGCCATTGAATTAATTAGGTTTTTTAGAATATTTTGGTCTAAAGGAGACTATTATGTCAAAATTTCGCTTTTGAGACTTCCAACGTTCCCAAATTTTGTATTCTTGGCATAAATTCGTCTGGCTAAGATACCTCAAATGTTTTTGATTGAGTTTAAGTCAGACCCAATCACACACATTAACTGAGTGCTCATTTACATGCGCAATGTCTTTCTGATCTTGTGGATGGATGCATTAAATAAATTCTGTTTCCCCATTTCCTTTCAAAACTGGCAATATCAATCCTCAAATAGCTTTTCACAATCACCACTCTTCATCTTTGAGCTTGTGAAGCACAGATTAATAGCTCCAGACTTATGAAATGCTTCCCAAACCATTGCGGATCCACCTCCGAAATGGGGTTTGCAAAAAATAAGTGGTTCCTGTGGCAGATCTCGCCAATAGTGCCGAAACCCATCTAAATAGTCAAGATTTAACTTTTTCTCATCCGAAAAAATGATTTAAATGAAAAATATTCAACAAAGCTTTATAAACAAAATAAAGCTAAAATTTTATATTAAGACTTAGTTTCTCTCCAAGTTATTTTCCCCAAACTGAAGTCGGGTTTTTTTGTGGTGGAGTTTTAAGAACGTGTCCTTTTTTAAATATCCTCTGACAATGTTTTCAGATGATTACAGCGTCCACCAAACAGTCATCCGTACCACAGGCTGCCTGCAACATGCAGAAAGTGTGGGGCACGATTCAAATGAATTGCTCGCCTTGAGTATTGTGCGATGTTTATCGCAGTCAGACAGCTTGGGTTTTCTTCCATAGTTATGCTTAACACCATATTTATCGAGATCATTTCAAAATTAAGTGATATCACAGCGTTAACGACCGAATTATCCCAATATTTTGCTTGTATTATAGCCATATTCATTGTAAGCTCTTATTGTCACCTTTTTCTCATAGTTTAACAAATTTTCGCGCTGCATTTAATTATAAATGCATTAAATTCTTAACTGAAAAAGAAAAAAAAATAATTGACACCAAACCTTTATCTCTAGACGCTATATTTCAAATGTGTCGTATAGTTTTGATACACTTGCAGGCAAGCGAAAAATATACCTTTTCTGCATTTTTTACTGTTACTTGAAAACGCGAGATGCAATCAGAGATCAGAATATCTCTTTTTGCTATAATTCTGCATACTTCATTTTATTTCATTATGCTATCTCCTTTTCCTATGAGAGTCGAAACTAAAATTTTCGAGGTGTCGTATAGTTTTGGGCAGGAGTGTACATCGAAAAAACAACAACTTGACCTTGATTTTTGGTTTGAAGATTTAAACACTTGAATTTAAAACTAGATCCATAATTTGGATAAACATCACAACTCTAAATTTATGTACAGAATATTAAAGCATCCGAAAACCAAATAAAAATAAATGTAAAAACAATTGGTGTTCAGTTGGTTTGAATTTTGGTGGCATCCCTGATATTCTGGCTTGATGTTTAGCGTTATTTAAAAAATTCTAAACAAGTTTGGTTTAAAATGATCTACTATATTTAATTAAACAATACATTTTAAAGGAACTATACAAAAAAATACTTAGATATAAATGTAATTAAGCCACTATGTGGATAGCTTTAACTTCTTCACAGCTGTTTTAAGTTTCTGTAATTCAGTTCAAATAACTAATCGCAATTCTTGTAGCACGGGAAAATTATTAAATAAATCAACAATAATAGTATATCACATATGTAGCTACTATAGGAACGATCTGATAAAAATCCATTTTAACAATGCACAACTTGTTTATTTTTTCTAAATATCTCAGCTAAATGTTTTATTGTCTTATAAATTTGGACCAGATTTATGCAGCTTAAATCGGTGCACTATATTGTATAGCTCTAAAGGAAAAGATCGTCTGCAAATTGAAAACGGGACTTGGCAAGGGTATCAAATCTTCGGCGATCCGAAGCGAAAATTTCTTTCTGTTTTTTTTTTTTTTCGTTGACTTCTTGTGTCGCCCTCAGCTTTAGATTCAGCTTCAGCTGCAGATTTAGCTCAGAACTGAGAACTTGAGCTTGATCTTGGAGTTGAGTTGAGTTGAGTTTAGCTCCTTTAGCCATTAACCTGCTAAATTACGAATGAGGCAAAGTGGATTTAACTTGGCCTCTTCACTCCGCATTGTAGCCCTGATCCTGGCAATGATTGCAGTCGGCAACAAAATTGTTTCAGTCTCTGTCGCCCTTTTGGATCTGTCTCTCAGTCTGTCTGTTTGTCGGACAACGCGTCGTCACAAATACGAAGGCAACAAAATCTGAACAGATAATGACCACTGTTCTCGCACTCAACTACAAGATGAGCGGCTGATATGACGATGACGAATGCGACGATTTTGAAGACGTTGCCCGTGCTGCCTCCCGGTACTGCAGCCGTCATGGAGAGGGAGTGGGAGGGAGAAGGAGAAGGAGAAGGGGAAGGAGAAAAAGACGGAGTTGGAGATGAAAATGGAGGTGGGGGCGGTGATGATGTTCAACTCAACCCAGACAGACAGACAGACAGACAACGGTATGGCCGATGATGGTTATGTTGATGCCCGATTGTCCGATTGTCCGGTACAGCCATAGGGTGCTGACCATACCGGACCCTTTCTCTCTCTCTCTCTTTCTCCCTCTCTGTCTTGTGTCGCTCGCTGTGTCCTGTTATTGGAATAATGAGTTTTTAGTGATGCGCATCGATTTGTCAATTGATGATTTGTTGTTTTCAGTTTTTATTTTGTACACTGACAGAAAAAAGACATACTTCACTAGCAAGCTGCAGTATGTATTAGTCACTAGTGACATAAATTGAATTAAGGTTTTAATTGTATCACTTGGATGCCAAACTTAAGGCCCTATTCTCCTTCAGATTGCTGTTTTTGGACCTTTTTTGAAAAAATTCGCATTTGAAAACGCAATAAGATATTTGAATTTTGTTGCTTTTATTGAATTAGTAATTAATGAAAGAAAATAAAAAAATTTTTTTGCCTCGACACGAGGGGTGTTCAAAAAGTAATGAGACTTCAAAGTTGGTGGTGCAAAAAAAAGGTGTCGTCATGGCGGCCACGATTCCGGGTCTCCGGAGCGTCTGAAAAAAAAAATATAGGGTTATGATCAGCATAGATGTAATTCTGGCCCGTAGCAAAATAAAAATTTTGCGATTTTTTTTGTCAAAATGGCGGCACTTGAAATTGAAAAATCGAATTTGGACCCATTTTTTGGTTTGTAGTTTAGTGTAAAAAAATAGTAAAAAAAATCGCAAAATTTTTATTTTGTTACGGGCCAGAATGGTGACAATTCTACGTCGATTAAACTTAGTTTCATCCAAATCGGTTCAGTAGAACTAACGGAATCGTGGCCGCCAGCTCGAAAAACGTGGTTTCGAGATAAACGCGTTCAAAGTTTTGACTCCACGTGCATTAACACTAACATTGCTGGATAAAAATGGCCATATCTCCTTAAGTATTTCGAATTTCTAAAAATCCTTTTAGGGGCATATTCACAACTACCCAAGCTATAAATAAATGCAAAAAAAAAAAGTCGAAAAAAATTTTTTGCTGAAAGAGAATAGGGCCTTAATAAACAAATGAATTAATCTTATGTTTGAATGACTTTAAATTGAGTATATCCGATTTAAAAAATTCTGTGCTTATCCTTAACAATAATGTTATAATATAAAAAAGTTATTTTAAATCAAGTTAAACTCTCAATTAATATGACAATATTTTATAAAAGTTTAAAAGTTCAAACTCTTAAAACAAGTTTGCAATATCTTAAAATCATAAACTTGAGTCGTAATGTGTAAATGAATATTTAAGTACGAGTTACTTGATTGTTTCTCTCTGTGTACTCTCTTTATTTCAATCTTCTCCCCACACTCTTTAATGTCTACAAGTGGTTGGCGATTCAGAATTTACTCTGTCATTAATTCCACTTTTGTCATATTGAGAGCTTTACAAAATTTGATTAATTGCATAGTTTGCGTCATGGGGAGTGAGAAATTGTCACAATTGTAAATGTCCCTACGTGAGATACGAGTTTATTCCTGCACGCATCTCAAGTAAATGATAATCGTATCGTCCGATTCAAAGGACTTGCTGTCAATGATCTGGCTCGTTTCTGATGCCTGTATTATTGATGATTCGCTATCATCCTGGCCAGTCGATAGTTTGTTCTTGCTTTGTTTCATTTTCTTCTCGTTTCGGGACTCTCAATTATCGCTCGACATGAGAAATTTATAGCGAGAGGTTATACAACCAAAGACGATCAACAACAACGACGATGAAGCATCGACGAGCGGTCAATTAAGTGTTAAATTCAGAAACATGACATGCATATGCATGTGCAAATTATAAGAGTTTAGCACAGACTCCAAGTGGGGACTTACATATGTATCTTCTTAAGAATTTCTTTATTTTCAATGTGATACTTTTGTAAAGAAATCATTTGAAAACATAAAACTCCAATCCACAATAACATAGACTTTAGCAGATACTCATTAGCTTGACTTAAGTATAATTTATATACATATATTTTAAAGACCGATTGTCCGATTCCCTAGAATCGCTTCTACTTCTATCAATACATGCTATACCTTACTCTATCTTTTCCTGCTTTATGCCTTACTGAACAAACTTATTATTTATCACTTTGCCAGACTTACACCTGACTGTTTACTTCACCACAAACTGTATCTTTTATCAATTTTACCATAAAGTCCACACACATAGGCACCTTATTTTCCTTTTCATCTACAGCATATCCTTGACCTATTTAAATCTTATTCTTGACCCTATTTATAATAAATTAGTTCTATTTTGTTTTTGTTTACAAGATATTGATAACTTAACGTTTAACTTATAAAAGCCTTTCTGAAAAATCTTTGACTGGTTGGTTATTTATGCTAAATATGATAGTCAAACTAACTATATTTAACCATTTATGTATAGTTTATCCCCAAGAAATTTGAACAGTTGTGCTTAAAGAGTTGCGATGCCCATGGATGATAAGATGATATGTCTCTGTAGAAGAACAGATTCTTAAACATACATTAATATGCAGGAAAAGCTGACTTTGCTGATCCATCATTGAGCATATTGTGTAAGAGTGTTTCTTTATTTATTACGCAATAGCAAAACAATCTAAAATATTGAAGCAGCCACTTAAGAAATCAGCAACAATAACTTGCAATGCGGATAAGCATAAATGATGCACACCCTCCTCTCATACTCATACATACACAAAAACAACTCCCCTTTCTAAAAGTATACATATGTGTATCTTACCCTTTTGTCTTTTCAGTGACTGGTGGAAAAACTTTGGCTACCAGTCAGTTCAATCGCCCACTTGCCAAACCGTTTGTCCATCCATCTGTCCATCTGTCCATCCGTCCGTCTATCCATCCATCCATTTATTCATCTATCTCGAAACGCGACCTGAACGTCCGTCCTTATCGTCAGAATTCCAGAGGCATAGAACGAATTAAATGCTTACATCAACAAAAAGGACCACACAAAGCTCTGCCAGCCGATGTCAAAGACTTTCAAAGTGCTCACTTTTATCAAAAGTTTGCAAGTCTAACGAATTTTGCATGCTCTTAACCCTCTAGTGCCCAAGACCGCCTTTAGGCGGGGTAAAAAAAATCTTAGTTAAAACTTTATAAGTTAATATAATTATATTAGATTTATAATTAAAAGTATATTGCTACAAAACTTTATGAATAACTAAATATTCCATCAGCCAGTTTTTCTTTTACCGCTCTACGATGAGATTTACTACGAATTTTCTATGTCTGAAAATTAGTGAATGCTCAAATTTCTTTTTTTGCCTGGGCACTAGAGGGTTAAGTGATTTCGAAGGTGTACCACATTGATAAATCATTTGTCCAGTTCTTCTAAGCTATCTATTTTTTTTACCATTGGGTTAATTGTTTAGAATTGAATTACTAAAGAATTTTTGAAGCCACAACTTTGTTTTTGACATGCGCAATCTATGATTTTTATTTGAAGCATTCAGAAAATTTCATAATGATTGATAAATAAATTCAAAAGAAACTGTGAATCTTATGATCCAACATTTCTATCCAGTTGGCTACTCTTCAATTCAGCGAAATTTTTAAAATTTCTGGGTCCATGTTCGACTATTTCTTTAGACATTCGGTAAGGTTTAAGCTGGAAAACATTTGGAAATCTCAGTCTAGTTTTTGTCTTAATAATTCTAATAAATAAATTGCTCAAAGCTAGGATTAATACTAAATTCAACCTAGAATTTTAAGCCATAGTAACACAATTAGATTTTTTTATTATATTCAAAATTTGAACTTGTGCGACAATTATTAAATCCTACGCTGTTTTTTTTTTAATGCATTGTGAAAATGTATAAGCAATAATATAACAATAAATTTTGTTATGTGTCAATTAAAATCAGGGACCGTAACGAATATAATTTTACAATTATAAATTATTAAACAAAAGTTATTTGTTGTTTTTTATAAAAAAAATAAAAGAAAAATCCCATTTTTTTTATTTAAATAAAGAAAATATAAAATAATAATTAAATTTCAATTTTTATTGAAAAATTATAATTTAACTCTTGTTTAAAATTTTTTTTTTTAAATTGATATTTAAAGTTATTTATTTACTGTCAATCTGTCTGAAAAATAACTATTATTTTCAATTGCTTTAAAAAAGAAAAATAATTTGTATTCTTAATTTTGCGGTCTCTGATTAAAACAACTCAATCAGTTTTTGAACATTTTCCCCTTACTAACGATCTTGGTCAAAAGTCAAAATCAAATAATTAGAGCCCAATTAAAGATAGAGTATTGAAACACAAGTATTAAATAAAAATAAAAATATAATACAATAGCTTTAGCATATGTACGGGCATGTTTTGGGGGAGGAGTCAAGTCTGGTTTGGTTCGGCTCGGTTCGGTTTTGGAGTCAAGCAGATGGACGAATCGACGGACGGTTGGCACACTTTGGCCTTTTAGAATTTGAGCATACTTATGCCTAAGCCGGGGCCAGGTGTGTGAGCCTTAGCGGTTCAAATCGCATTGACGTGTGTGCCAAGAGAGCGTAAAACCTCAAACACGTTGTGTAACTTTCATGCGTTCACAGTTGAACCGGAAACGGAAATCTAATAGACCAAAGCATGCATAAGTGATGAAGCGAGAAAATGTACCCTACTTTCCTCCCGCAACACACGAAAAAACCCTTTTCAAAATGTTCGACCAAAAAAGAGAAAAAAAAGAGCCGCTCGTCGAATCTTATCAGAAGGCTTCAAGTTTCGCCCATCACGTTGGCCTTTATTGTTGCCACCTCCACCTTCACTTTGTTTTCCTTTTACGTTGCTCGCGGGGGGGGGGGGGGGGGGGAAGCGAAGTTTTTCTTTTGGAAAACTTTTACAGCCGCAACCTTTGTCCAGTCGAGTCAAGCGGGTGAGTGTGTGTGTTGATTGGGAAGGGAAAGTAAGATAGGGTATAAGGTGGGGTGTGTGTTGTGTGTGTGTGTGTGTGTGGCATGCCCTTGATATTGTGGACACATGTTTTCGGGAAGATTACCTTGTCAATCGGTTCGTTGAACGATGACTTTTCAAATGTTTTTCGAAAACTAAAAACCAAAAGCCATCATCAGGAAGAAACTAAAACCCTCACCCCTCCATCTCTCTTCTAGACTTTCCAGCTTCTTTTTCTTTGCAAAAGTCAAAAAAAAAAAATACAATCTTTGGTTTACCAAAAGCTGTCAGACGTTGCCCCCAAAAAGATTCACAACTTCCTTCCTGCACGGCAAATAGAAAGCAACACACGCACAACACACACACACACACTTACAACACACACTCGCATATCAACACCAGGCAAAACAACAGGCAACACCATCATCAGGGGCATATCGCAGATGGAACTGAGCGACAACATTGTTTTATTTCTCATTTCACAGTCAATGCAATAAAATCGCCTAAATATGCTACTCAGAAGGTAAATCGTTTCTTTTGCTCGTTGCAAGCAACAAAAAAAAAAGAATAAAAATGAAAAAAAAAATAAAAAAACACGCAGAAAAACGGAAAACAAAATTCGCTTCATCTGCATCGAAAATGCGCCCCGCGGCGCAAACATTGGCGCCTTTTGCTAACCCCTTAAGCCAAAATCGTTCGACTTTAACCAACCAACTGGTTAGCGGTCTATACGAAATTGGCTGTGACCTACACAAGCATGTTGCTCCTAATAAAGACCCATGTGGATCCTCTCTGGATCCTATCCTGACCACTCATCTACAATCAAAGGGACTTCATTTCGGGGCGCTCGAAAAAACCAAGACAAGCAAAGAAAAGTTTTGGGAAATGTCGTGCAGACAAAGTTTATAAAGAAAGATTCTTCTTCTGTTTTGATGAGAATAAACGTAACAAAATATTCTTTTTTTAAGTTAAAACAGAGAGATTTGATCCTTAAGCACTCTGTGACTGGCTAGAAATATTTGCGAGATAGTTTCAATCAAGCATACTTATTAGCTGAAAGAGAGAGTATTATTCTCTGATTTCGGGATCGATATGTTACTGTTACCTTATCTGATAAAATATGCATAACTACGATGTTAACACGAAGAATTCGACCTATTTTATTCATCTGTCTATTTATCTGTCTATTTAAAAGTCCATTACATCCATATCTATTAATATGTTAGTATATATTTTAACATCTCTCTTCTACGTCTTTGGCTTAAGTACTAATAAGATAATAATCGAATCTATATCTAAGATAGTCTAAGAATTTCAAACTTCTTCTGGCTTTATTATCTCTTGATCTATCCATCCAATAAAATATCGTAATCATGATAATGAAAAATATTTATCGAACCCACCTATTTGTCTATGAGTTTTAATTTACTATGTCCATCCATATAACTTTAAGACAGCTCTCTCTCTTTAAGCAAATTCGTTAATCCGTTCCCTTTCTCAAGTTAGCTCATTGGGAGTGTCGTTGAGCCCAACTAAATTGCATGTGGCGACATGGTTTATCCAGGACCCAGATCAGATCATTTGACTCGCCGCAGTGCTTTCCGCATTATATCGTTTAAGTGAATGTGACGACAGGATGCCAATGATCATGCCCAGAGTACTTGCTCCTCTGTCATTTATATTGCGGAAGTCAATTATAAGTTATGATCCCCAACACAGCTCAAATATTTGGTTCACGTAACATAAAATACTTTAGATATTCTTTAAAATAATTAGTAAGCTCTTAAATACTATACGATATTGAATGCGATTGTCGTGGCATGTTTGTTTCGTATCACGAGTCAGCGGCATTGAAAGTCGACGGTCACAACATTTGTCTGTTGTCGTGTTAATAATTTATTAAAAAACTGACTTTCTGCCATTTTATGGTCTGCATTTTCCTCCAATCTCCTGCCCTTTTTGCTCCCTCTCTCTCTCTCTCTCTCTTGTTATACCTGTTAGACATAGAGTGATAGGGTATCTTGTGTATATATTCTTAACATTCTTAACAGCCGAGTCGATTAAGACACATTCATTTGTCCGTCTGTTTAATCCAATACTATAAGAGCTAAAGGTAGCAAATTAAAATCGCAAATAAATTTAACATCATTCTCATCCGAGCCTGCAATTTAATAAAATTGTCTAGCATCTATAGATAAGAACTAGATTCTTCAAATTTGGTGTAGATATATCGATTATTGTTATCGATCATTATTTAAACTTGCATTGAAACATGAAAAAACAGTATTATAACACTGGCCGTGTTCACCAGAACAAATCGACAACAGAATATCGATGAAATTTTTATGATTATTCTGGTGAACGGCAGTGATTAGCAATCATGATTTCAAATTTTGTGATTATGATGACTGAAAATTTCATCACCAAAATAGTACGCTAGAAATTCTGTGATTTTGATGCTTTGTTATCGATACAACAAATCGTAATCAACAGAACACAAGATTTGAAAATAAATAGCGCAAAACTAATAAGGATACCACTATTTTAATATTAATTTGGTATTCTTAAAAAAAAATGCAAAGACGTTGGAATCTGCGTATTTTTAAGGAATATGGTTATGAAAAGTGCTTTAAACTTTTTCATATAAAATATTAAATTAAATACAATATTGGCTTAATGATTTATTAATGCAACATATCATCTATTATTTTAAATCTGGTCTTATGTTGTGCTCATTCCCATTTCATTAAGCATTTTGCGCCAAATTGTTTTGAATTTTGTAAATAAATATTAACACCTTTGACAAAAAAAGAAATGACAACTTTGATTTTGCCCCAAAATTTCATCAAAGCGTTCACCAGAAGCCCATCAACAAATTTTTGATTTCTGATACCTGATTACTGATTGATTAGTTCTGGTGAACACGGCCACTGATTATACATTTTTCGATGATTTTTCAAGTTTCGATGCAAATTTGAATGGGTTTTCGTACTCCGACTGAGGTGAAAATTGTTTTTGAGCTCTTTAGGACCAAATGAACAAAATAAAAAAATAAAAAATTAAAAATTTTTTTTTTTATTTTGTCCCATTTAATTTTGAAATTTTCCGATCCAAGTCGGCACGGGTTATCGTACTCCGATTAAGGTGAAAATTTGTTTTTGAGCTCTTTAGTACCTAATGAACAGAACTAGCCTGTATGCGTTTAAAAATATTGACTTTGACCAAATAAGGGACACCCTAATGTACAATATGTAGTATTTTTAATGAAAACGTCTATATTTCAAATTGGCTATCGGGTATTTAAGAGTCGCTATCTTGACTGTACATAACATTCTTTCTTGCTTTTTTCGCTGTTGTTGTCTCTTTTGCGCTGTGTGCCGACAAGTGACCATAACGATTTAGACGATTGACAGCTGCGAAGTGGGTGTCCATTGCGTACCTTTAACCACGTCCTCCTCTCTATAACCAAATGCCGACAGTTCTTTTGCAGTTGTGGTTGTTGAAGTTACTCTTGTTGTTGTTGCTGTTGTTTCAGTTGTTGTTGTTGTAGCTGTTGTCTTTGCTGTTATCCAGTCCGTGCTGTTGTTAAGTTTGTCATATTTTATGGGCCGCTTACGTCCGGCTACAGCAACAGCTCCAACTCCCCTTTCCCCTTCCGTTCCCCCGTTCCCACCTTAGACATTTTGGCCCAGACTGCGGGCCCCCGTCTGTGGAGTGATATATATGACAGGCGGATTTTGTTTTTAGTGGCATGGGTGACAATCCCTTTAGAAACTTTTATTTATTCACGCATATTGGCAAAATGTGCCCCTTACACGCAATTTGCAGAAGAGTGAAAGAACGGCAAGAACGTTAACTGAAGAGTCCGGCTAGAAGGACAACAACAGCAACAGCAACAAAAAAAAAAGACAATGAGACAACAACGACAACGACATCGACAACATAAACTGGACATGCTGTCTGTGTCTCCCTTGCCTTCCCTCTCCTCTCTTCTCCTCTCCCTCTCTCTTCATCTCTTACTATGTGTAGTTGCTTCCAGTTATTGCATTATTAATTATTGTTAATTAGCCACATGCATTTTTTGCAGCCTAACAATAAGTTGTGCCTGCCTGGGAAATGGGTGGGGAAATGGGAGGGAGGAACGGTAGGGGAAAGAGAAAGGGAATCAGCCTCGTTGTCATGACACCTTGGACAACAAATCGACTTGTAATTGTCGCAATTAATAAGGACAAAAATAATAGACAAAGGCTAAAATATATAGGCAGGCATATTAATTACGCACATGCTGCGAGCACACAATTAAAGTGAACATGGAGGACATATGCGGGACATTTGGTGAAATCTAAATTGGATAATCATATTTTTTAATACCTGTAAATATAACTAATGTAATATTTTTAATTTTGTATAGTTGAAAGTGTCGAAATAGCTTTGGAGAAAACTTGATTTAATGTGACTTAATAAAACAAATTGAAAGACAAAATGTTTGTAATGGTTATATAAAAAAAATTTGATTTTAAATTTTAGTCAATTGTATTTGCCAAAGATATATAAAGTGACAATGGAGGAAGATCATGTGACAAAAAAAAATTTAAGGAAATTCAAGTGACCATGGAGGTCACATGCAAATGTGGAAGCTAACGGTATGAAAAAGGAGCGTTGGGAACCTAAAATCACTTTATGAAATGTTGCAATTAAAGCGACTCAAGAGAACAAGAATTTATTAACGAATTTCTTTAATTTGCGATTTAAGTGACCATTGGGGACCCTTGAATGGAAGAGGCTGCTAATGGTAACATTAGCAGATCATTAATAGCACTGGGAACATTAAGTTTTCTTGCGAACTTTGATTTAGTCTGCAATTAAAGTGACCATGGAGGATAACTAAAGGTGTTGCATGTACGCGTATGTAGATTTTTTTTTGAAAATAATTAACTTAAATACCTGCGATGCTGACTGTGAGAGGGTCCAAATAGCTGCAGGGCAGAAGCTGGCAAGGTAAGACACAAGAACGAAAGCGAAAGCGAAAGGAATGGCAGACAAATGAAGAAAACGTTAAGAGTTGGGATATAGATACAGATGCCGATGCAGATACAGCAACTAAGGCTACAACTACTAAAGCTACAAGCCAAAGATTGGCCTAAGGAGCTGAGGGAAGACCGGCAAAAGATAATTTTTGGCTCTCTGTTTTTGGCAAAGTATCTTGTATCTGGCGCATACACATGTATCTTTGTGTGTCGAGCAAAGGCGGCGCCAGAGATCGCAACAGTAACAAGGGCAGCGATAAAAAGAAACAAGAAAAAATAAATAACCTCAAACCACAATTGCAAAAACGAGGCAAGGCAATCAAAATGAGTTCCATTTGTTCAGATTTGAGAGGAGCCGAAATTGATACATATCAGAAGTAGAAGTCAAGATCCTCAGGGTTTTACAAAGATACTTTAGGAGTTTACTACTGTAAAAGTGAATTCCAAATTAAACGTGTTGACATTACCTTGAGTGCACTTTGCGATTGATCCAAGTTAAAAGCACTCGAATTGTGTTGAAATCTTTGACTTAATTGCAGTTTATTTGAACTCAGTCAGTTTCAACTGATCCAGCTTAAATTGAAAACCTTGGCAATGGGATTTGTCAATCATTGCGACAACCTGTGAATGCTTAACTTAAATTTCAACTCAACTGAACTGTGACACTATCGTTCCTCTTCTCGAATCATGAACTAAACTGGAATTGCATGTTTGTTAACAAAATACAAAAAATATGGTTAAAATGCTTATACAATTACATCTGGCCACAATAGTAATTTTTAAACTTATTGAATAATTTCCTTTTTTATTGTTTTCAGTAACCAGAGCTCATTAGACATATATCATTAGATAACATAGAATATGAGAACCACTTTATGAGGACAGATCAAAAGAAAATAATTTTGAATCTAATGTATATAGATCTGGGAATAATAATAATTGATCGATTCTAAATTAATTTATTTATTTTAAATAATGTTTTGCCTAAAGATATCGATGTGAAAGGAATTTAACTTTTACTTCTCCTTACTTCTTCGAAAATTCAAAATTGTATATCCAGAATTATAACATTTTTAGCTTTATTTTGCAAATAAATGTACGATGAACAAACTCCAGTGAGTTGTCAATTATTCATAAAAATTGATATTTCTAATTCGATTGGTATTCAAAAAAATTACCGAGTAAATGTAATTGAAATCGATGTTTAAGGTTTTAAAACCATTTTAAACTTCCTTACAAATTGTAACCTTATCAAAACGGGGTTAAAATTAAATTAATTTTAAACTTAAACCTTTAGCTTATTTTTGTAATGGTTGTGCTATTTAACTAAAGTCTTATCCAAGCTTAAAAGATTTCACACTAAATGCTTTGAGCACCTTGCTTCTCTATTTCTAATCGTCCAGCAAGTTGATGTTTAACCCAAAAAACCACAAGTTCTGCCTAGAGTAAAACTATGTATGAGAATTTATTGTAGTTGTAGACATATTTTACATATGTATGTAGGCATATATGTACAAGAGTCTACCGTCCGAGCATGTCCTCGTTGAGAAGGATATACCTGTTTGGACTCGATTCCTGGCTGGGTCAGCATCTTTATCATAGACAGTCACAGCAATGTTTGACTTCTCTGTGTGGCAACACAATGATGTTATGTGTAATGTGACATGCACGTTGTTCTTAATTGGCTGCATTATTTATGAGAATGTTTGGCAATGGACTTGGGGGCCAAGACTGGCATTGACCGAACAACAAAATGTGAAACCGGAACAGACAAAAAAAGGGTTGACATATGGTTACGCATGTATGCCTCTTCAATCACAGCCTCAAGACAGCTCACAGAGTGGTCAGTGGTGGATTTTCAATACTGCATGCAGGCCAACAGGACGACAGGTTTCAGGATACATGCTACAGAATTTGGGCATAAACTATTGTATCGCCTGAGTGCATAAAATATTCACGAACTCAATTTAGCATAACGAAATCTTTCTTACTCTTTATTAGCTGGGGGGTATTATTATACATACATATAGAGCATTGTATTTTCAGCTGGACATTGATTGCACAGACTGTCGGACCTTTGAGTTATGTGGCAGGCGTAGGGAAAACCATTAATTAAATGGCCCTTAATCAAGCGAACTAACGCATTTTTGCCAATGCCATTTTTCAGCTCATTTCCATCATTTGTCCCCGAATATCGAATAACATTTGTTCTCAGACCATCCCAAGGGTCTCTCGCTTTCTCTCTCTCTCTCTCTCTCTCTTACTCTTTAGGGAATTATGCTTTTGTGTATGCATTAATGAAGGAAAACAATGAAATATTGATTTGCCTCCGAGGAAACTTATAGATTTCATGAATAGTGCAAAGTTTCGAAAAGTTACACCTGAAGGTTGAGAATGTGAGAGCTTGTTGTAGAGACAAAAACAAATTAATTATAAAATAAAAATTTGAAACAATATTTACAAAGAATTTACAAAGATATTTTCATGTATGCACAACAAAAAAAGAAATGGCCCTGCTAGTGTGCACATATTGATGAGTAGCACTGTGAAGCATAGAGTCCAAAAGCTGGCCCAGACATCCGGCCCAAAGAGCTGACCAAAACAAAGCGACAACGAGACGAAGATGGAGACACAAGCGTGCTACATACTTATATATAAACGTATATACTATACTATATAAATTGATATACACACATGTATATGTATGTGTATGTATGGCAAAGAAGTCGCGGATCGCGTCCTCGGGAAGGGAAAAAATAAATTACTTTAAACGGTTTCGAATAGCAAATTGCAGATTGTCATTTCAAAAGACATACCTTGCCACACATATCAGTGTCAATGACTAGGGACAGTCTCGGGACTCTGGGGTACTCTTGAGATGTGTGCGTCCGTCTCACTCTCTCTCTCTCTCCCTCTCTCTCTCTCTGTCTCTCTCACTCTATGTGTGTGTGTGAACTTAAAATGACGAATGACCACAAAACAACACACACAAAGGGTTCTGGAATCGGGATCACAGTCAAGCCAGAACGGCAATAATAAAATAAAAATAAAAAAAAGACTGAAAAAAAAAAATGAAAAAACTTCAAAACACCAGTTTCGCGGGAATTGAGATTGGGTTGAATTTTTATAATTGAGTTTGAGCAGATTTTGTTCCTTTTTTTTTTTCTTTGCTCCGCTTTATTTCTCTTGTTGTTGCTGTTGTTATATTTAATCTCTTCTTTTGTTCATTCAGTAGTAGTTTGTGGGGATCGGAGTCGTCTCTCTAACATCAGGAAGGAAATTAAAATAAGCCAAAATGGAACATGGCACACGAAAATGAAAGGTGCTTACATACACACATACACTCACAGAAAAGCGTCAAAAGAAGTCAAAGGATGATCAATAGCAATCTATTGACAGATCTTCTAACTAAATGCACTTTTTTAAGCTCTTCAAAATATTCAAATAGGCTTTTTTCAAGTTGTATTTTGTTTAATTAGGAAAAATAACAATTATTATACCTAGTGTTTTTGATTAAGAATGACGAACAACTTTTTTTAAGTTCTGTCTAGCACAATTGCAATCTTGATCATATGGAAGTTAAAAGATTTATTCATATATTTAAAATATTTTATAAATACAATAGTAGGTACTTATTTTGCCTCATAAAGAACATATTTTCAACTTGCAATAAACATAAAAAAACCATAAATATTCTTATACCATTCTTTCAACTTCAATAATTACGACAATCTTTAAATAAGTTGGTTTTGAGTTAAATTAACGAAAATGTTATTTAATCTATTTAAAACATTTTGATTTATAATTGTGGGTATATTTTGATGTGTAAAATTAAGGAAAGAATATTAAAAAAACGTAGAGTGTGAAAATGTCTTAATAAAGGTTGAGCAAACACTTCATTTAAGAATGTGCTGAAACTAACGCTATAAAATTACTATAATACAAACTATGCTGTAACTTATTGTAATGTCAGATGATCCATAGCTCTAGACAGATTCCTCTAAAGTTGAGGAAAATTCTTAGAAACTGAAGTTAAGATCTTGCCCCCTTTCTCCGAGTGCATGCAAGAAGAAGAGCATTGAAGAGTTAAAGCCATAGTCAAAGCCATAGCCATAGCCAAAGCCATAGCGATACTCTACTACTAAACAACCGCTATTGGCTCTGAATTATTGACATCTGTTGCTCAGACGCCAATCTGCAACAGATTACGAGCAACAGTCGCTGCTGCAGCAGCAGCAGCAGCAGCAACATCGACAGCAGCAACAAGCAGCATGCCGCATGTGGCAAACAGCGGCTCCTCGTCATTATGCATGTTCGAGGCATGTACTCGGCAGTTTGCACTGTGCACTTTACCTGCCTAACATTATGGGCATGTATTGTATGTAGCCTGGCAATAATAAGTACGAGTACGAGTACGAGTGCAACAGCAACAGCAACAACAGCTCCACAGACAAATGCAATTTCGCTGTCCGATCAAGCGATCGATCCCTTCTGTTTCTACCCGGTATCCCAAAGGGTTAAGAAGTGTAATAACTTTGTGACAAGGTATGCGAAAGGCGGAAGTATACATTTTTGAACCTATAAAGTATACATACATATAAAATCTTAATGAACATTACAAGTTAAGTCGATTCAGTCATGTCTGTTCGAATTATAATAGTAATCTCTATATAAGATAGGAAGATATAAATTTCATTTCATTCATTGATGACAATTATCAGTTCTCATTCTTTGATTTTTCATTAACATTTTGAAACATTAAAAATATTTAAGGATACTGTTGTATGCAACTTATAAGACTCGTTAAAATTTGAGCTTTGTTTTTTGTTGCTCTTAGATAAATATAGGAAACAAAACATGTACTTTAGTGATTTTATACATAAAATATAATTTATATAAAATAATAAAAAGTATTAATAGAATATATAGTTTAGCATACATTGAATCGAATGTGGCTGCGAATCTGAAATGTATTATTATTATTATTTTTTCTTTTAATTTTTATTTATTTAATTTAGCAAGTGTGTCACTGTTGAGCATGCTCGTCTGTAGAAATTTTACTTGTTATTTCGCTCGCATGAGGTGCACTATACCAATATGATGATGATGATGATGATGGTGGTGCTGTGTTGCTGTGGTGCAGTTGACGTCGTTGTTGCCATCGCCATCGCCATCGTCATCGTCAATCGTCGTCGCATCCAGGTCTCTCAGGTCCAGGCACAGGTTCACCTCTGTTACTCTCACTCCTCACTCCTCCCTCACCCCGTATTCCGTCTCTCACTCTCCCCGTCTCCATCGTTCTCCATCTCGGTTTTGGTACTAAGCTGTTGCCATAGTATCAAGAGCGTGTAGCAAAAATTCGTGCCGTGACCGCCCCTTTCAATTCTGTATTATCAGATTAGCTCTTTTCATAAGCCATTTGTTGTTGTTACCATTTGTTGTTGTTACCATTTGTTCTTGTTGTTGCTGTTGTTGTTGCTGAAATGCTATTGACCGCTAGCATTAAGTTACGAGCCAAAGTTACCAAGCCAAGATGCGCTATGATGCTCGCTGCTCATAATTATTATTATAATAATAATGATCATCATGATCACAATCATCATCATCATCATGGAGTTGATGATGACACTCCGTATGGCTTTTTGTCCTCGTCTTTTGGGGCTGGACTCATGCGACAGGTGTAGCTAAGAGGCAATGCTAAATCATAAAAGCCAAGCTAAGCCTTCGAATTGGCCATAATTATGCATAACAGAAGCTTAGCCTCATCCTAACAGCAACAGAGAGAAGATGAAGCCAAAGCCGAGACTCAAACTGGTCAACAGCTCAAAATAATTGAGCTGCTTTAAATTGAGACGAAATTCCTGAAATCAAATTCGGTTTTAACTAACGAATTGTTGCTGTATCACGCGACAAAGCCACGATGTTATTTTTTCAGCTTAAAAGCGGAAGAAATAAGGATTAAGAAAAAATTATGAACACATTCGTAATCTGAAAACGTATATGAATAATTCGACGATTTATTGAAATTGATTCAATCTAATTAAAGTTAGTAAGATACTTCTTATAAATGTCATTATTAAACAGACTGAAGAGACGCTTAAAATATAAGACACATAATCTTTTTCTAATCTTTATTATCATGCAGATCTTTATTTAAATTGAATTATTTAATTCTGAGTCAAGTTAATTTTATACTTTCGTATCCGTTTATTGCATATTTTTCAATTTTAGTGTTTATTCTACAATCATGAAGATACTTTTACCATAGATAGAAAGACGACTACATTATATGTATATATGTACATTTTCTGTATATTTTTCAATGACTAAACCTAAAAACAAGCATTTTTTTTTAGCCTTTTTTTATTTGTATTTCTATTCAATTAAAAAGCTTTACAATGGGTACTAAGATAAGATATAGACTAAACTCTTGCATTGATTCCATGTCTATATTATTTAGTTATACTTTATGTTACTGACTGTAATTCAAATTGAAACTGTTTTCGGTTTAACTCGTAAAAATGGACTTAACTTAAGTGGAACTTAGCTGAAACGCGTTCTACGCCTTAAAAGTAAAAAAGTTGATCTAGTATTAAATGAATAATACAAGAGAAAACATTCATAAGATTAGTGACATTTGAATGTGCAACGAATTTTAACGCCACATACTTTCAACTGGTTGTTGCAGCCATTTGTTGGCATAAGGTTCATGTTGCTGCTGATGTTGATGTTGCTGGTGTTGTTGCTGCTGATGTTGTTGCTGTTGAAGATAATAAATGTGTTGGTGTTGATATTGGTGTTGTTGTTGTTGTTGTTGCTGCTGTTGTCGCTGATAGTAATTGTTGTGGTTGCTGCTGTGTCGAGGTTGAAGCAGATGATGCTGCTGTTGCAGTTGCTGCTGCTGATGGTACTGCAGCGATAAGTTGCTCTGATGCTGTTGCTGTTGCTGATGCTGGTAACGATATGCTGCTGCCGTTGTCATAGCCAATGAGTCCTTAGCCAACGTTGTGGCAGCTGCAGTTGCATGTTGATTGCCCTGCAACATCATTGGATGCTGCTGCTGCTGCTGATGTTGCTGCTGTTGCTGTTGCTGTGCTGTCTCTGGCATGATGGGAAAGTAGGCGGCATGTGGCTTAAATAATTGTGCATAGAATGCAGCTGCAGTGTTGAGCTGTTGATAAGGATGCATCCCATAACCTTTGACATGTCCTTGCAGAGCTGCCGCTGCTGCTGCTGCTGCTGCTGCTGCCTTGGAGCGTCCCATAAATGTGTTGCTGTTGTTGTTGTGGCTGCTGCTGCGCCTCAAACGTCCCGTTGTCTCGCCAATTGTTAAGTCCTCCGCATACGGATCCAATGCCCAATAATGGCCACGTCCTGGATCATCCAAAGCACGTGGAACACGCACAAAACACGGATTCAGACTGAGATTGTGGCGTATGGAATTTTGCCACACGCTTTTATGATTCTGATAATATGGAAAATTATCAGCAATCCATTTGCAAATGCCACTCAACGTTAGACGCTTCTCCGGGCTTCTCCTGATGGCCATCACAATTAGAGCACTGTATGTAAAAGCCGGTTTCGCATCCGACTTTCCCATATTATTGCTGGTGCTGTTGCTGGCCGAGGTTGTTTGAGTGGCTGGAGCTGTTGTTGCTGTTGTTGTCGTGGTGCCATCATCGGAGGAGGCATCCTCGGAGCTGTTGCAGGAATCACTTGGACTGGAGCTGAGATAATACTCATGTCCCTTCGCCTCACGTTTGTCATCCGATAGTAACGATCTTATCGAGAAACTTGATTGAAAAACCGGCGACGTATCCATCGTTTCTAGAACTTTTCTTTACTCTCAACTCTGATCTGTCAACTACCAATGTTCGCAATGAACTGTGACAATTTATCGCGCTGTCTGTGGTATTTATGTTTCCCAATCTCGTCCAGCTGTGGGGATTACGTGCGAATACATGAATCCTGATTTGCGCCATAGATTAGTTTTTGGCTGCCCTTTCGTCTAAGCTAATTCCACAGTTTTTGGGCTTTGTGCTAAATGCCACAGATCAATGAAATCCAAAGCCACCGGATTCCATTCATTGATCCCACGGCACGCACAAGTAATGGGATTAGTCAATCGCTTTTTAAATTGGATTATTTCTACCTGCCCACCTCCCAGCAATACCGCCCCGCAATCCCTAACCCTATCTTGGCCTGGCTTACAGCCATTCCGTTCTCTCAAATCGCGAAATGTTTGTAAATGTTCACAGTTTGTCCTTTGTCGTCTATTGTCCATTTTTCATTACTGCGGCTTAGGATTCCGGTCTTCTTCTCTTGATACAGTACAGTTTATATATTTGTACTTTTCCCCAATTTTATAATTTTATTTGTCTTAAGCTTAAAATTTTGTTTTATTTTTATCCTGAAAGTGTCATTATGATTGGGTCAGAGATCTCTTAAACTTAGTTTTAATTTTAGCGGGCTGCCATATTAAATTTGTATAGATTTATATTCTGTATGTTTTCAAAAAATGTAAAAACCTGTTTTTATATGCAATGGTCGGATAAAGTATTTTGACAAAGCTGTGTGCAATGTTAGATTGCTTGTAGTGATAAACTAAAAGAAGTAACGGGTCTCTGTAAATAGCCAAAGTAAAGTAAAAAAAATTAACTATTAAACTGCGAAAATTTTTGTTAATTCTTCAATGCGTTCTTTTTCTATCAACTGAAATGCAAAGACATTTCAAAAAAGAGGCGGAAAAAAATATTTTGACAAAGTATTCTTTAATAGTTTCTCGTCATTCGCAAGCAAGCAAGGGTCTGCACTGCTATCTTAAAAGTCTTGTTTTAGTTAAATGTATTAATTTTAATTTCTTTATTAAGATGAAATTGTTAAAAATGGGTAAAAAATCAGAAATTAGCCATATTATCAAGATAGAGATAGTTACTAAGTTTAATGCGGACAATTCTGTGGAATACTTAAGCAAACTATACAAAAGAACTCGGTAGACTATATACTTTCAAATAAATAAATAAAAATTGAAATCTTTTGAAAACTTACCACGCTCAGGTAGACCACACAAGTCGACCGCGGGAGAGGAACGTTGAAAATTGAAATTATTGAAAAATTTAAAGAAGATGTGCTTAAGACCACAACATCAACAGCAATTAAATTGAATAAGGAGTACTATATTCAAAATTGCGAAAGGATGGGTAAAAATCGGCTAAAGGAAGCCGGATATGCGACCTATATAGTCAGACCAATACCACAAATTTCGCAACAAAACAAACTAAAACGCTTGACCTTAGTCCACAAGCCAATATAAGTTTGGAAGCAAATACTTCGGACTGTTAAACGCACTTTCTAGTGCCATGAATTCAAAATGAAAGTATTTTGCATCAATCCAACCATAAGGTGGAAAAAAAGTCATGGCAGCGCTATGTTTTGGGATTGTGTTTATTATAATGACATCGGAAATTTGGTACCAATCAACGAGCGATCTAACATTGCATACTGCTTTACTTTATCCGACCAATGTACTTAAAATTTTTAAATAAAACAAGAAACATTTTTAAGATAAGTGCATTACATTTTAAATTAGTCTCATCAAAATATACCTTTGGGAATTGTCGAAATCAGTGTTATAACTGGTCGCCGAAAAAACTACTTCTGTTTGGTTATCTTGAAAACGAACAATTGCCCAAAATCAACCTTAGCACCAATAATAATCAAGACCCTTGAATGCGTACGACTGTCGCATTCGACACTCGAGAATTACCCATCTATCGAAAAAAATCGAAGGATTAGAATGACTTAATTAGATACAGTTTTGCTAAAAAGTGTTATGTCGTGTTTCAGTTTGGCTCAGAGATAAAAAATATCAGTCACTCTATAGCAGTGATCGGCACCAACACAGTCATATGTTTGCATTGCGATTGTGTGAATTTTTGTTCACCTAACAGCAGAATAACAGTGACATAACAGAAACAGATCGTAGCAGCGACGCAGTTTATACTGTACGTGAGCAGCAACGCAGTAGCAGCGCAAGTTTCCTATGCCCACGACATAGGGCCGTGCCGATAGCTGCTCTATAGACTCTAAAGGACTTTGATTAAAGTCATACCTGTTAAATAATGATTAGTAATCATAATCATTAGTAATTATCTTATTTTTGTTTAAAAGTCAAACCAATGATTGAATACCGATTATTTTCGGTTTTTCCCAATTATTTAATGATTATGATTACAAAAAATAAAAAAAAGTCTAAAATGATTACAATTTTTCAAAAATAATCTTTTTGAGTATTTCGGATTATTTTTGATTTTTTCTGATTAGTTCTGATTATTTTAGATTATTTATGACTATTTGGTAAAAAAACAAATTATTTTAAATTTTAACAATTTTGTCATTTATTAAAATACATTTGTTTTAATTACTTTATTTTTATCGTACCATAAGACGACGTTTCGCGAAATTCAACCTGCATAGTCAGAACGGATGAGTTACAGAAGTCATTTCTGAAAATTTCGATCAGCGACATTTTGTATCATTCTGAGTCGCAGGTAAATTTGGAGATATGTTTGCTAGTATCAGATCCATCAAATTTCCATCGGAGATCTCTGCTGAATGTGTTTTACAAGTTCTAGAGTGTTACTTTGCTGTTGTATAAAGAAATTATCTTTATCGATTCCTATATAGGATAACTTTCTTGTCTACAATTAAGTATCTGTATGTGTACGACTGTACGACTACATATGTGATATTTGCGATGCGAATCAACGGCTGACTTACTGCAAGGTCCTTACTAACAAATTAGTTGCAGTTGGCTGGAGTACAATACATTATCAGTTTTTTGGCCCAAACACATCTCCTCTATATGTACGAATACAACCCGTTAGTGTTGTGCTCTGTTTTGTTGTGTTGTGCAAAATACATTGCCCGAACCCATAAAGAGAGGCCCAAACCCCTTCAGGGTTGTCACACCCCCTCACCGTACTTTCCACCCACTTTGCCAGAGGCCGAACGAAACTTAACAATTGCACGTTAGGGGCTAGACACAGACTGCATTATCCGTGGCATCCAAGGTGTCTAGTAGACACACAGTATGCATGCACATATCGGTTGTATACATACATATGCATATGTATATAACATAGAATGCCGACCGATATTTACCTGTCGACTCCACTTGGCAATTGTCTGTACACACTACTTACATATACTTATTATGTAATACACATATCGCACTCGTCACATACATGTCCTAAAATACACACACATGTACATACACACTAACAAAAGTTTGCACTAACATATACCCTGTACTATAATTTGACAGTCACTTATACTGGACAGATATCTAATTGGAATCTTCTTGAATCTACAATTTATTTATTTTTATTAGAATTAACTATTTAGTGGCTACTGAGTGTTAATTACAGACCTAGTTTTAAGACATTTAAGATGTGAGGCTATTTTAGGTCAGGTTAAGTACGCTGTAAATCAGATAGAGTTCTACTCAGAGAGCTGATTGATCAACGAGTTATCACTCTCACGAAGAAATGAAAATCAAGCAACCCGCTGAGATTAGAGAAAGGTCGTAAAATTGCGTAGAATTGGATTGAATGGGGTGTTTCGGTTCCTTAATTAATGGGAGACTAAATAGCAAATGGGTGTGCGAGAACAGCAGTATCAGAAACGTAAATATTATGATCTATTGTAAAATTGTTTAATTTTTCCCAAAATATAGGACCACTCAATGTCTTTTAACTTGCAATTTTATATCTTTTTCCGGACAAATATAGTAAGGGATAGAAATCAAAACCTCATTAAACAAATTGTTGACTTTTACAAATTTTAAATAGCGTAAACAAATTGTTGACTTTTACAAATTTTAAATAGCGTACAGGGTATTTCTAAGATGAGGTATCAATATATTTGCCAAGTGCAGTTGTTTGTATAGAGAGCGTTGCGAAGAGCTCCATAAAATACCAAACACGTTCATTAGTTTTTGCACAGTGTGTGTGTGTATGTGTGTGTGTTAGTATAAGTTTTTCTCTGTGTGTAGGTTGGTTGCTTTTTTTTAGAGCATTAAAAAAGTGCAGAATTACGTTGCTCTATAAAGCGGGCTGTAAACAAAAGCCAAATTGCATTTTGAACAAGATTATCCATGTCATAATGTCATATTTCTCTACACTGACAAACAAAATTGCAGAAGGCATTTTCGACCTCAGCCCAAAAAATTAATATAATAATAATAATAATGTTAAAATAATCCAACTATTTATCAACCCAATTTCTTAAAGTTTTATTATTTTTTAAATAAAGTGTTAATTGTTTAAGTTGCATATTCTTGACTTTAAAAACCGATCTTTTTGTTTCAGTGTAGTCTGTTAAATGTATGTATGTGTGACTGTGTGTATACAGGTGTATAACTGTCGCCACTAACTGTAACTGAGCGACATACAAACTACAAGATAGAAAGATACATTTGTTGTTTTTTTTCTTCTACTTTTTGGGCTTGCAATAAAGTTGCTAATGAAATGCAGTTGCCAGCAAGTACAGTATATACCCATATGTGTGTACAAGTGTGGAGAGTGCATACACATACTACATGTGTATAGTATGTCTGTATGTGCGCATAGGTCGCCATATGGTGAATGTAAGCTGAGTGTAAGGATATGTAAGTGGCAGGGACGTGCCCTGTATGCGGATATCAAGTTGTTGTTATTGTTGTTGTTGTTGTCAGTGTTGCTGCGTGTCCTGCAGGCTTAACGATAACATTGTGGCAATTTTATTTGCCCACAATCTGTTGTTATTCGTACGAGGCAAGAGACTTTTGCCAACAGGAAGGAAGAGAACGAATTTCAGCGGAAGGAAACACTAAAATGTTACTTTAAATAAATTGCACTACTCGTACTCGTACTCGTAGCACCACTGTGCTGTTAGTTAGCTAGGTGTCCGTGTCTGTGTCTGTGTATTTATTTTCTCCTAAGGGAGGCCATTGCATTGGTAATGGCGTCGTCCTCGTCGGCCCAGGGGTGACATGGACAACCACAAAAGCAATCTAACAAAGAGAGATACCAACTCCTTACAATGTCTAATATATAGATACGTTCTCGTATACGTAACCTACCCACATATGAGTATCTCCATATGTACATACACATATATACATACATATGTGCAATGTTACAACCCATTCGATGCATTTTATTTATTTGGACACTGACTGACGCCCCCGCTTAGAGGGAGGGAACAGAAAGAAACTCCGGACAAAATTTACGAGCCTTTTTAATCGATCTAAAATTAAAATCGCATGCCTAGCAACCCCCCTTTTCTAAAATAAAATGAAAAGAAACCCCCTAAATAACTGCAAATGGCAACTGAATTGCAACCACAATTTTGCATTTCCAGAATGGCATCCTAATAAGCACGTTTCTATCTAGACTAGACCATCCTACAATTATCCAAACAATTTACGGCCCGAAAGGCCAAAAACCATACGCAAAATTCTTGTTGTTATTTAGTATACTCGTATCAAATCTAATAGAGGACTATTTGATTTATCAAATACTAATCTGGCGTTGTCCGGATCTCAGAAACTAGATGAGATGTGGTCCAGAGTATGTGCTCTCTTTTGGTCGTTTGCCTCATCTGAATGGGTCAATAAACCGAGAATATAACAGCGATGTACCGAAAGCCCCTAAACTATTATGTTAAACTAATCTAACCTTACTAACTAGTCCTTAATTTTATATTGGTCTGATGGCGTTTTCCTGGGCTTTGCCCATATTGGTAAGAAATGTTTGGAAAATCTTAATCTTTTTCTGTTTTCATTTACATATAATTTTATTTTATTTGCTTTTTAACTTTTTTTATGTCAAATTGATTTTAGCCTGAAATAAAATTTTGATGAAGAATCCAATAGGATAATTATGTAATAATTTAATAATAATAGACCGTCTCAATGTCTACACTGTCTAAAAACTTTAATCCTTAAAATAGACTTAAGTATTTTCGTTAAGTAATAATATTTTTTAAATAATATTCAGATTTTTGAAATTCTTCGACATATCTAAAAAATTTTGTCTTTGAATTGTAATTTAAAACCAGCTAAGGGTTAAAGTTATGGGAGAACATCGACACAATTATCAAGCAATCCTTTGAACCAGAGATCCTCCATTGAGTTCATTATACAAAACACTGGATGACATCCTGTTAAATTCTTCTTTTGTTCACTTGATATTTATAACTTTGTAGTTGGACCTTACCCATTCGTACATTAAAGCTCTAGTTGCCCGTTTTCCCAAGCCATAAAACGAAAAAGAACCAGTCGATTGTTTTAATATTTTTCATGATATTTTTATTGCAAACATATATAGCTTAAATATGAGTTGAAGGTATTTGCCTGGTTACTGCTTCAGAACTATCCCACTATTATATGATACTCTTAAGGATTTCCTTGTAAAAGAAAACAGTAAAAATAATAATAATAAAAAAAATATATCAGATCAGATCAATTGTTGAGTTTTGTGAAAGCATTTTGTTTGTTTGTTCGTTGACTCGTAATTGTTTATTAAATATTTAAATATTTTTTTATCATACAATATAATGTTTAGGGGAGTAAGGGGGGACTTACGGCTTTTCCGTAGCAGTACAATTCTTTCAAAAAAAAAAAAAAAAAGTATATGATACACACACACAGATGTGAAGTATGCGCTTAGAGGCTAGTTGCTTACATAATCGAGTATCACTAACAATATATATCGTTATTTATCATATAAATATTAGTGCAATTTATTAATCAATTATTATATCATCATCAATATTATTATTATTTTAATTATCAATTCTCTACAAAATTTTATGCTTGTACACAAAACAACAGTTTTTTATAAATACAAGTTAAAAAAAAAAGGTTTATGGGAGGCGGGGCTAGGAGGGGTTTTTCCATCATTATTTATATATATATATATATATAAATCGATTTATACATATATCGATACATATATGCTTTTTAATATTTAGTTTATGTATATTTAGAAAAAAAAAATGCTAGTTGATCCATCTAATATTTGATATTAGCCTAGTAAAAGTACAATATTATTATTATTATTATTAATTATGATGAGCGCTGGCGAGCCAAGCTGCGAATTAGCTGATGCCATCGATAAGTTATCGATTTATCGATAAGTACTATTAATGATTATGAGCAATGCTGTATATAGTCCTAAGTTCAATTTACTTTTATCTTTATTTTTAGCCTGATATTGCATGAATGAATTTGTTGTGTGATGTTCACGACGATCCCTTCTTGATTCGATCCTTGTTATCTTTTCGATTCCTTCTTCTTCGTTGCCTTCTCTAATGATAAAATGCCAACGCCTTGGCATAGTACGAGGTACATGGTCATGATATGCGATCTGGGGATTGCCGCTGGTTCTGGCCGCCCTCCTCGCTGCCGCCCGCTGCCTGCAGGTGCAAATGATGGGAGTGCGCGTGTCCCGTGTGTCCATCATAATCGGGCGAACCGGATGCCGAGCCACCTGAACGTGGTCGCAGTCCCATCAAAGTGTTGCCAACGTTCATGCCACCCACTGCATTTCCACCCACTGGCGGTGTTATCGAGTGCTGTGAGTTCGAATCGGAAGAGGTGCGACGACAGAAGGGACTCAGGGCACCGGCAGCGGCGCCAGCGGCGAGCATGTGGGGTGTCAGGTGGGGAAAGCGCGGCAGACGCGAGAGGCCGGGGAAGAGCAGCGGATTGCCGCCATGACTGAGCAGCGGATTGAGGCGCGGATCGGTGGCAGCGATAAAGGCATTCGCATTCGAGCTGGCGTCACCAAAGCCACCATGTCCGCCATGTCCACCGTGTCCTCCATGTCCGAAACGATGTTGCAGTGCCTCGAAGCAGAGCGGCATGCTCAGACCGTGGGCATGGGCGCCCGCACAGATTCTGGCCAGAATCTCCGCTTGAATGCCAGCTGCGCCCAGTGAACCAACACCAGGGGATCCAACGCCACCGGCACCGACACCACCGACACCTGCACCACCAACACCAACTCCGGCGAATGCCTTATTATTATTGATGCTCATCAGTTCGAGCAACGAGTCCGGCGGCATGAGCAAATTGTGCTCATCGCTGGTGGAGAGCAGCTTGCGGTGCAAGTTGAGATTGGAGCTGTGACGGTCGCGACTGCGCTTCGAGGGGAAGGCGGCGTTGCAGCCGTCGATGTTGCACTTGTGGTGCAGCTTGAGGTGCACGCTTTGGTAGTGGGTCTTCAGATGGAAGTGGTTCTGGAAAATGTCGCCGCACGCGGTGCACTTCAATGGATTCTCCTTGTCGATGGGCACCTCTGGCTCCGGTTCCGGTTCTGGCTCTGGTTCCGGCTCTGGTATCGGTTCCGGTTGCGGTTCCGTTGCGTTTCGAGGCTCTGGCTCGATTAGTTTTGCCTTCAAGTTGCCATTGGCGTCGCCAGTTTTGTCAGTCGTGATGATGTTGTTGTTGTTCTTGGTGAGACAATGAATGGCTTCATCATCGGCTCCCAGCAGCTCCTGTTTGATGCGCAAGTAACGATTCTCGTCCGCATCGGCGCCATAGCTCAGAGCCAGCTCATCCAGCGGCTCCTGCTTGATGATCGATCCGCCGGCTGTGCTCAGCGAAAGATCCAAGGTGCCCGTGTCCATCTGTTGCTCCCGTTCTTCACGTTGAGTCTCCTCCTGCTCCTGCTCCTGCTCCTCGTCCAGTTCGGTTTTGATCAACGATTTCCCGTCGCTCGTGTAGGGCGTCAAGGGAGGCGAGGGTATCGCCTTGGTGGATTCACTGGAGGAACTGTTTAGCACCTCGGCTTCTTTGGCTGCTGTTTTCCGTGCCTCTGCCTCTGCCTCTGCCGCGGTCTCCGTCTCCTCCTCATCGCTGAGCTTGATCTTCTTGATGGACAAGTCCGCCGCGACATCATAATTGTCCAGCGAATTGTCACAGGAATTCTCATCGGACTGCACGGTGCATCTGACGGGATTCTGGCTCTTGCGCTTCCTCTTGCTCGCCGGCGTCTGGCCGAGAGCAAGTGCCGAATCCGTCAGACTCTGCGAGTCCTCATGCTGGCCATCATCCACCTCCAGGCTAGGCTCCGCTTCCGGTTCCCGTACCCGTTCCCGTTCCGGTTTCGCCTTACACCTACCGTGTGGACTGTGCGGTTGTTGTTGTTGTTGTGGTTGTTCTTTGGTTTGACTGTGACTGCGACTCAAGCTGTGACTGTGACTGTGACTCTGACTGTGACTGGAGATGGCCGATGTGGAGCGCTCGTCGCTCTCATTGTCCTGGTCGAGCATGTAGTCGTCGTGGCACGCCTTATCCTTGTCGGGAATACTCTCGAGCTCATCGCCCACGACAACGATTCCATCCCCATCCGGGTCATCATCGTCGTCATCCACATCTCCATCCCCATCGGCATCGTCGTCGTCATCGTCGTCGTCGTCGGGCATGCGTATCACCTCGAGTATCTCGTCGTCATCGTCGTCATCGCCATCATCATCGTCATCCAATCTCGCCTTGCGTCGCTGCCCCTCGAATCGACCCAGCATGCCATTGCCATCCAAATACGATCTCTGCAGATACTCCTGGCCATGCTTCAGGTCCATGCCGCCCAGCGCGTGATGTCGCAGATCCGGCGGCGGCGTCAGCAGCGGGAAACTGCCGAACGGCCCCAATCCCGCCATGATCCCATTCGGCGCCTGCAGCAGCAGCGGATGCGGCTGCGCGCTGCGTCCGTCGTGCGGCGAAATCTTGCGACGCAGATGCGGCGAGTGCAGCTTGGGATTCGGATTCGCCGAGTGGCGGTTGCGCGAGCGGCGCGAGCTGAACATCATGCTGCAGCCGTCCACGGTGCACTTGTGCATCTCGCGCAGATGCACCGCCGAGAAGTGGATCTTGAGGGCGCCCTTGTCGCAGAACGTCTTCAGGCAGACGTTGCACTGGACGCGCTTCTTGCCCGTGACCGGATTGATGAACTGCGTCCCCAAATTGGCCGGCATCGAGCCCCACTGTCGCTTGCTGCCCGGCGAGTGGCCCGACTTGCGACTCGCCCGCAGATTGGAGCCCCCGGCGAGCGCCAATCGCGTCATGCGCTGCGCATTGCTCGCGGAGGAGGACGCCGCCTGGTTCTGGCCGCCCGATCCTCCTCCGGCGCCGCCGCCGCCAGATGAGGAGCAGCTGCTGTTGCTGGACTTGTCGCCGGTCAAGTGACGCGACTTGTTGTCCTCGGCGGATGTTGCTTTGTGATGATTGTGATGTTGATGTTGTTGATGTTGTTGTTGCTGCTGCTGATGATGGTGATGATGTTGGTGTTGGTATTGGCTATGACTGTGCGCGTGACTGTGACTGTGACTGTGACTGTGAGCGTGACTGTGATTTAGTTGTAGCTGATGCGTTGGCGAGTGACTGTGACTGTGATCGGTGGCGCCTCCGCTGCTGTTGCTGTTCGACTGTTGCTGCTGCTGCTGCTGTTGCTGCGACGTTGGCGGCGGCGGCGGCGGCGGTGGTGGCAAGTGATAGGGCAGCGGATGACCCGCCATTGCCATTGCACTGAAGAACTGATTGCTCTGCGCGGCGGCCGCTGCCGCAGCTGCCGCTGCTGCCACCGCGGCGCTTTTCTCACTCGCGGTTGTTGCCTCGTTGATGCGTCTGCGCGCCTGGGCCAAGACGGCGGCCTGTTGCACCGCCTGTTGTTGCAAGTGCACCGCCTGCTGATGCTGATGGTGCTGATGCTGCTGCTGCTGCTGCTGGTGATGATGCACAAAGTCGGCGGCGCTGGCGGCATTTGGCGGTGGCGCCGCAAACGCGTTGATCTTGCGAAAGTCGAAGGGTTGCATATTCTGCAAATCGCTCAGTGGATTCAATTGGACTGTGCTCATGCTCGATGTCGCCGCTGCTGCTGGCGGCGTTGCTCTGTCCCGCTCCCGTTCGCGCTCAGTGGGCGTGGCTGTCGGCGAGTGGGCGGAGGCGGTGGGCGGGTTGCGAAAATAGCTGGCTGAAAGTTTTTGATGCAGCTGCGACTGCAAATGCAAAAAGTGCGCGTTGATGCAATGCGACGGCGATTGAGCTTGCGACTGGGATTGCGATTGCGATTGCGACTGGGATGTTGCATGCCGCGTCGACAGTGGCAGCGGCAGCGGCAGCGACAGCGACAGCGGCAACGTCGGCGGCGGCGGCGAGCTGCGTCGACTTGGTGTCATAACCATGGAGCTGCTGCCGCTGCTCGGACTTTTCACACGTTGTTGTTGTTGTTGCTGCTGCTGTTGTTGCTGCTGTTGTTGTTGCTCAATGTGTTCATGTCCAAGCGGCAGCGTATATCGATAACCGCTCAGCAGCAGGCCCGAATAATCCGAATAATCGATTGCACTCGACGAAAACTCCGTGCTGCGATTTCGCGTTGTCTGCTGCGGATGCGAATGCGGATGCGAATGCGGATGCGAATGTTGATGCGAATGCGAATGCTTCTCCTGGCCAATATTCATCAAGAAGACGAAAAAGCACGCTTTTTTTAAGGGAGCTTTCCAAAAAAAATAATTACAAAAAATAAACACTACTACGCGTAATCTATAATATAGTTGTGACGTTTTGGTAGACTAGATAAAGGGTATCCTTCCATACATATATTTATCATGTGTATATATGTATATTTAGATAATCAGTTTTGCAATTGCTAATTGATTCGTTGTCCGTTTTTCCAATTGATCTGGATGCTGCAATGACAAAAGAATAGATACAGTTAATACAGAGTGTGAAATACTTTAAAGTCTAGTTTATCGACATCAATTTAAGCTAGGATATCCTCGCACAAACATCTACCATACTCGCAGGTTTTAAGACAGCATTCTTTTCCTGATGGTAAATATCCCCTATTATTCTTATCAATTAGTACACTTTATTTGATCAAGATCACTCAAATATAACAGAAGTTATGGCCCTTTTAATCTATAGTAAGAAGCACCACGAGCGCCTAATTTTATTCAGTATTTCTTTTACCGTTAGACATTGAAATATATTGCATAGATTTGAAAAATATTTTTAAATTTAGCTTTGAAGGTTATTTGTATCATTTTGAGGTCAAGCGTTCTTGGGCAATTGCTTGGTCTAAAGAGTATAAACCAGGGACCGTAACGATTATAATTTTTAGAATATAAATTATTAAATACAAGTTATTTGTTGATTTTTATCAAAAAAATTATATTATATTAAAACTCTTATTTTTCGATCTAAATAAAAAAATTATGAAATAATCATTTAATTTTAATTTTTATTTAAAAATTATAGTTTAACTCTTAGTTTCAGTTTTTATTTTAGCAATTAAAAATAAGTAATTTTTCAATTTTTACTATAAAAATTAAAAATAATAATAATAATATAATAATAATATATAATAAAATAATAATAATTTTTACATTCAATTGTGTTTTCAACTTTTATTATAAAAATTAAAAAATAACTTTTATTTTTAATTTGTATAGTAAAAATTGAAAAAAAAACTTTTTTCCTATAATTTTTTTTAATAAAAATGGAAAATAAAAGTATATCCAGTTTCTCATATAGTAACTCTTATTTGCGGTCACTGGTATAAACATACGGAAAATTAATTTTTATGTAAATTCCTGCATTTGCTAGATATGTATACGCTCTCAGGTCTAATCATTATACGATTTACAGGGCGTAGTATATGTATAACTAATGCTTAAAGTGCTTTAGTTGGTCTCCATACTCTAGGTCTAATCATTATACGATTTACAGAGTATACTATATGTATAACTTATGCTTAAAGTGCTTAACTTGGTCTCCATACTCTAGTTTTTATAAGCTTTCTTTCTCAGGTCTGGCATGCCCTGAGCCCTAGGCAATTGCTATGCTTACAGGGTATACCAATAATGCTAATTACCGCCTTGTTATGAACTAAACTGTTAACCCCATTATTAATGCCATTAGTAACAAAAATAAATGAATGTTCATCATGGTCAATGCTGTAGGTAGGGTTAGGTTAGGTCAACTTATCTTAACTCCCTTTCCTTCCCTTCGATTCTCTGGATGAGCAGGGAAGTGAAGTGAAGTAGGGAAGTGCTGTCACTGTTGCTTGTCTCCACGTGAAACATTGTCCACTGGACCGATGCTCAAGGAGTTCCACCGAAAACGCCTAACGAAGTGGCCAAAAGACCTCCCAGCAAGTGTGTGCGTGTGTGCGCGTGTGTGTGTGTGAGTGTGTGTAAATATGATTATTTAAAAGAAAAATAAGAATAATGATGTGACAAATTCTGAGTGGACACTTCAACAATTTCGAGAGCGCGTCCAAGATCGGACGTTGGCTTTGCCACACGGCAAACGGACGCACAGAGTGGACAACGGCGTGACAAGACATTGTACACACACACACACACACACTCACACACACTCACACACACACACACATGCATATAAATATACTTATAAGAGTGCCCAGAGCAGAAGTAGATGAAGATGGAAAGCAAGACGAAGACGAAGAGAGAAACGCTCTGACGATCTTCGTGCTTGTCGACCATGGCCACTTCCACTTCAAATTCCCATGTCACATTCTTGTGCGCCGGCACAAGAGTCGATCTCCATGTCTCGATGTCTAGCCAAAGACAGCCATGGCACCATACACCTACCCCCTACTCCCTACCCCCTGCCTTCCTCCCTTCCTCTCTCTCTCACACTCTTCGCCTCCCCTCAAGATCTCGATCGCGTTCTCGATCGCGTTGTGCGTTGCGCATTCGCCTCTGACGATCGTCGATCGTTGGATACGCAAATTATGATTTGGATCGGCAGCGTCATCGTCGTCGTCGTCGTCAATCGGACAACTCTAAATGGTAAGCTGTATTAGCTGATCATTAAGTAACGATGCGTGCGCAAATTGTGACAAATATTTTTTAAATAGATATACGGAATCTTTAAATTAAGCCTGTTTATATCCGTTGTCGATCTTGTCTATCGTATGCACATTAAAACAGCTTAAAGTGCTTGCGAATTACGATATTGTCATAGACGAGTAGAGAACAAGTAAATATAGCTACACTGCTAGAAAAATAAGCTTGAAAATTATGAAATTTGTCTTTAAAATTAGAATTATTAGAACAAATTAATACTACTTAGTATACTTGATTTTAGAAGCCGTTTTTAGGTATTATTTTTTATTTATTTATTTACAAAGCAAAAACAAATAAAATAGCTAACATTTTGCTATGATCGAAATGAAAATAATTTGAAAGCCTAAACGAAATTACAATTAAATGATTTGTGTTATTTAAACATATAATTTTTTAAGCCCTGTAGCAATAATTTAGTAGGTTAACATTACAGGGTATTCCACTAGCTTGAAGTGCCTCAATTGCCAAGACAAAAAAATCTACACAGATCTCTCAAGAGCTCACGAATGTCACATTCAGTAAATGACTTTGTTATTGACAAAGAAACATGAACACGTTATGGATGTGTACAAATACTTAGATATATTTATATATATGTATGTACATTGTACATATAAGTATATCTACAACTATGTCATATATAAACTCGTATTGTTTCGATTACTACAATTGCCAGTTATCGTTGTTATTGTTGTTGTCATTGTTGTCGTTGTTGTTTTTGTTGTCTGTGGGCAGTTTGCATGACATATGTCATCTCGGCAAGTAATTTAAATACTGCACAAATTGTATTTTAATTGCCACCTGTTTGTAATGTAGTTGTTGTTGTTGCTGCTGCTGTTGCTGTTATTGTAATGACATTTATTTCGATTACACGAAGCTCAGAGCACAGTTAACAGTTTACAATCTCAAGTCGCAACCAGAACCCAAAGAGATGCTGACCAAGTTTTAATTGCTTTCGGTTAATATATATATATTTTTTTATTTTTGCGTCATTTCTGTCCCTCTCTTTTGCACGCTTTGTCCTTCTCTAACTGTGTCGATTTTTATTTTAAGCTCTTGCCAAACAAGTTCTCAGCTCCTCGTTTATCTCTGTATCTCTGTATTACCATGTTTATGTAATTATTCCAGTCATTGTCAATACTCGAGCTAAGGTGACATTTTAGTGCTATTAAATTTGATCACTAGTTGATCAAACTCTGTGCTGACTACAGGTGCTCAAATAGACCAATTTCATTTTTTAATAATATACCTTTTTTTAATCTCTTTTTATTGATTTATGCCACAATTTACATTACCTTTTTAATCTTAATTAATATCAATATAAACTTTTTATTTCAAGCTTAATATTAATAATAAATAGTATACTTATCATAGTATTCTTGGCCTTATTATATTTATGTAATCTTATTCTTTTTTCTTTGATATAGGCATAGAAACGATTGGTCTAAAATTTAACTATAACTTTTCTTTCTATAACTTTTCTTTGTATGATTAAATATTCTTGTTATGAATAATAAAATTCTATAAAGAGACAGTAGACAGGACAGTGTTCACCTAAGGGTTAACAACCTTACTTTGAGCGCTTAAATATCTTTTCGAAATTGTCAAACCTAACATTTTTCCCATGATAACACCAACAATTCATTATTAATTCGATACACACTTTTTTTTGGCAGAATTTTTAAATTGCTTTCGGTAAGATGACATATGTTAATATATTTGATTTTAAATTTGGTTCATTCTAATGAAAGTCCTGCCTTCACTTTCCATGGAAATTCATTAAAATTTCATAATTTTGTGAGACCAAAAAAAAGTAAGAAACCTCCAGCGGATTCGTGAGTGGAAGAAAGAAGAAGAAGAAGAAGCGTTACCATGGCCAAGGCACCAATCATCTTTATTGGACTTTGGAGCAAATACATATACATATTCTGTTTTTGTTTTTAACGCATTCCGAAGGCCATAAAGCAGAAGCCATAAATGCGTGTTAAAGTCGACCAACAAAATAATATTATTTTGTTGTTGTTGTTGTTCTTCTTATTTTCGGTTTTGTTGGTCGAAATGTCAACCATTAAACGAACCGAAATGTGCCAAGATCCCAAAGATTCCAAAAGATCCCAGAAGCGACAGCGTGTCTGATTCTCGCACGCTCTCTCTCTCTCTCTCTCTCTCTCTCTTTCTGTGTCTGTCTCATTGTATCTTGCTCTGTCTCTCTATTTTGTAAAACTTAATTTATTAAACACATAAAAAGTGTCAACACGGCTTGCTGCATATAAAATATGTTGGTCAAGCCAACCCAGCTAACGTTTAAGCCACATTGTGGATGTCGAGACTCGAAGTGGTTTTTGTGCCACACTCTGTGAGTCTGGCAAGAAAAGATGTGGACAGGGGAGAGCTGGAGGGGGGGGGGGGGGACCGCATCGCATCGCATCACTTCAGTTTTGATTATGAACGCCTCCGATCGCCTCTGATCGCCTCCGACTGCCGCCGAACAAAGCTTAACAAAGTGATTTCAACAAAAAAAAGTTATTATTTTTTTCTTTTTTTTTTTAATATGCAAATCGCTTTAGGATCGTTGACGGACGCCGCTGTTGCAACCACAACAACAACCACAGTAACAACAACAGAGCGCCAACACAGCGATTGAGTGGGGACTGAGGCCATGTGAATGCTCAATGGAAAAGGACATGAAACACGAACATGAACATGCTCAAGGAGTCGCAGTTAAAGTCGAAGTCGCAGTTGAAGTTTAACTTAAAACTGAACACGGCGACAAAATAAATATTTTATACCTGTGCACAGGAAAAAAATGCATTCCCAAATTAAATTTTAAAATTTTTGATTTTAGCAGGTATTTTTCAGGTACGTATTCAGAATATAATTTTTAATTTATCTTTAACAATTTAAGCAAGCACTTAATATTAAAATGGTCAATAATAACTAAAACATTTAATTTCACTGAAAAAAATCGTATCTATCTTAAAAAATTGTACTCGGACTTCAGACTTTTTTTTCTGTGTATTCATATTTTGTCCGAGCTTTGAGCTCCGACTGTGGCGCTACTTGAGTCTCCTTTCGGGACCGAATGTCTGAGCGGATCAGTTGTGATCTTCATGAAGGCGACACAAAATAAAAGAACAAGACGCAGAACAAAAAAAAAATAAAAAAATGAGACACAGCAGGAGTCGAAACATTCTACGCATTGTTCACAGCTTTGTCCAGTCAACTCCTTGGATCACTGATCGCAATTTGGAGCTAAAGGTTGTGTAATTGAATCAAGTTTGGATCAACAGATTCAAGTGTCGAAATAAAAGCGAAAAGAACGTAGTGTGAGGAGAGAAGAACTGGGAGATGGACAGAGGTGAAGTGTGATTTTGGCACTATGGTTGAAGTAGACCAATGATGAGTTAGAACACAAATTATTTGGCAGAAAAAGTGGTCGGTTATGAAGTTATTGATGGTTAAAGCATACTGAAATAAAGGAAATTATCTCTACATTTTTCAACAGAGAGAAAATCTGTGCGATAAGCTCAAGATTTTTGTGTATCTAAACAAATAATACTAAAATAATAAAATAAAAAATAAAATAATAATAATAAAATAATAAAATTCCGAATTCAGCCTTTGGGATAATTTTAACTTTAATATCCCCACATTAAGTACGGAAATCTTAACTTTTTTCTTCGAGTGTACATGTAAAATTAACGGTAATGTCGTAGTAGAGAATCTATTGAATTACCAAGAATTTTCTAAAGCGTTTTAAACATTTTCGACTGAAGCTTTTAATTAATTTCGTAGTCCACCTCATATATTGACTCAATCAGAGATTTGTAATTAACTTTTCCAATTTAAATGTGTCTCAAACTTTAACCAAAATAGAGAAACCAAATTTAAGGCAAGAGTTAAGACTGCTACACTTTGGACACGCCTCTGTTGCCTGCAGCATCAACAACTTGACGACAAATTTATGAGTTATGGATACGTTCACTCGAAACACGGTCCAAGCGCGGAGACCCTACAGAGACTGAGAGACAAACAGAGGGACAAAACTCGTAAATACTTACGAACCTATATAAAAAATCATTTATGTTGTAGGAAGAAGTTCAAAGCGAATGAAACAAAACGAGAAGAAACGAAACGAACTTAACCTAACTGAACTGAGCTCAGCTAAACTGAACTGAACTGAAATGAACAGAAGAGCCATTCTTATTTCACATTTCATATTTCTTATATCTTCAATCTTATGTCTTATATCTTATATTGTAGCCGGGAGCGAAACAAACGATTGATTGAAGGCAAAAGGCGGCTGCTTTGTTCATGTGCTACAACCATCGCATTTAATGAGATTTATATCAGTTTTTAATAGCTTTGTGACTCTATTGTGTTTGCACTTTACTCTCGTCTTCCCCTTAATTCTCCCCCCTTCGTAGCTTAAATGAAGCGAATCTCAGACTAATAATAAAAGCCATAAAAATTAGTCTGTTGCAACACTGTCAAATTGTGATCGGCGATCGATTAAAGCGTAGATCCAAAGACCGATAACACATCTATCAAGAAGTTAGCAATCGATACTTACATATAGAGTAAACTGCATAAGCATCGAATTCAACATCTGCAATAAAAAGAAAAAATACAATTTCAGATTCGATTAGTTCATGTCGTCTTTAATAAGTAAATTTTCTTATATAAGTTTATTTCTATTCGATTGTTATCATTCAATGACATTTGGTTGACTGCTCTTCGAATGCCTCGAAATGGTGTTAATTTAAATCAAATGACAAAATATAATAAACGACCATAAAATTTAATCCGAGTGTTCTCTAAAACGATACGAAAAATGTGCTAAATGCCTTGACAAACATTAGATTCCACGACATTAGTCAACTGAAAAGAGTATTTTTTATTTTTATATGATCATGTATGTATTTTGAATACCCTTTAACTAAATTTTTAATAATTTAAATTTTTGATTATATGTACATATGTAATTATATGTACATATGTCAGTGATATGGCTATCGATCAACATTAAATTGATTTTGTTATTTAAAATTCATAATTTGTTAAAAAAGTGCCTGTTATAAATCTATGTATAATAAGTCGAGTATTACTCTGATGTTGGGTATTATTTATCATAATTTATTTAAAAAATTTAAAAATATTTTTATAGATCAGTAAAATATCTAAAACAAATTTTATTTTTTTTAGTTTTTATTTCTCAGACGTTGCAATCAAATCTGAATGTTTATAAAAATATCGATTTTTATTTGTAGTAAATATATCGATTGTCAAATATCGATTTGGAAGTATTTAATATTTAACGAATTTTTATTTTATACTTCCAAATCTTAATAATATTTTCGATTTAAATTTTGTATTTGAATTATTCGATTTGCGATAAAATGTGTGTGGTTTTAATGAATAGCCCCGATAAACGAATTTGAAAGCGAATACGATTTCATAGATGAGTTGACAGCGTATGACACAAAGTAGAAAACGAAAACCAATTAATCTAGCTAATCAAATATTATTGTCATTAGCACCAAAAATTTAAACGGCTTATTAGCAGTACCATTTAGGTGTTTTTGTCAGTTTTCGGGGCATTGTTGTGCGAACGCAAGTCAGCAAGGGTCTGCACGGCTGCGTAAATACCCTACACAAGTAACTTAGCTTAACTCAGGCATGCTTCAATTAATGTTATGAAAAATTCCACAATCTTGGATGGAAGCAAGCAACTTTATGCTTCATTTTGAGTAGAGTATTTTACAGTCGTGCCCAGATCATTTCGATTTATGCTTTTTCTCAACTTTGTTTGACTTAAAAAACTGGACAGTTAGCAGCTTAAATTCGTTTTTAACTATGCAAATATTATATCAATCAATTAGCAATATTATCATATGTGTATTATATTTCTAAAAGGGCACATGTCAACTTTAAAGAATCAACATGCATGGAGCTGCTGTTCCTAACGGACTTCAAAGACGTTGCCAAATATGCTAACTATCTGATCTGCTGATCCCACGACTTTTGTTGGGCGAGGTGTGCTTAAAAAGTAGGGGAATAGAGAAAGGGAAGACGACAAATGGACTAAGACGTATTAACAGGATCAGTTGACAGGATCAGTTTGTTGAGATATTTCAATCAAACTCAAGCAACTATTTAGGGTTATGAACAAAATTAAAATCTAAGTAAAGAGATAAAAAACAAATTAAATTTTAATGATTAAATTGATTTTTTACAGTGGCGAAAGCATTAAAAAATCCAAGAGTAAGAGATGGTGACACCAAACGCTGGAGTGTCAAAGAAATAAAGATTATTCTTGCGTATATTCAGTTCACTCACACTTTTCATAGCTTCTGAATACCCAAATTGTTTAATGGTCGTCATCATTTACAATTATAGCCAGATCATATTTAATTTAAACAAGAATATTTAACTAAATTTTGTAAGAAAAATTTTACAGATATCGCTATAAAATCAAACATATGAGGATCTCAACTGTATGATCCTCTATACATCCTGTCCAGGTTGCATTTAAATCGAACTGATATAAAATATAAATAAAAATCAATAGTAAAATAAATAACTATATGGAAAAAATCCATGCTTTGTCAGCTTTTTAGTAGACAATTTTATTTTTTCTAATCATTTTATTTCTTGGTAAAACTTGCAGCTACTTTTTAAACCAACCTCCCGTTGAGTGTGAAATGAAAATGGACTTGTCAGTTGATAAGTTAATGGCAATGCGACTGCTTGACAAAAAGTCCTGGCGACTCGACTCAGTTTGAGTTGAGAGTGCTTTTGCCATTGACGTTATAATTGAATCAATAATAAAATCAAAAGGTGCCACAGTGCACACTCCCCCGCCTCGCACCCATCCCCTGCAATGGGTGCAAGAGTGTTGCCAACCGTGTCCGTGACGATGACGACGACGACGACGATGATGGTGTTTGTGTTTGTGTTGTTGTTGTGGATGTCGGAGTCGATGTCCGTGTCCGTGTCATCGTTGCCAGCAAACAGAGCTGCAAAGGGGAGACGCTACACCCTGATTTTACTACAGAAAGGGGAAGGGGTAGAGCAGCGATGGGTGCAGGAAAAAGAGCATGAAGGGGCAACTTTTTATCCTGGGGTCCCTGGAATCTAAGATGGGGCTGAATGATCCAAGTGCCAAGTTAAACAATGACTTCGATAGTCGACTGACTGACTGAACGATTGAATGAATGAGCGACTGACTGACTGACTGACTGACTGACTGACGGACTATGTGTCTGTATAAGTGAGTGTCTCTTTTGCGTTTTAGAATTTGTTATAATGCAAGTGCATGTGTGTGTGTGTGTATATATTTCATTTTTGAACTGTCTCCCTGACAGCCTACGAACATTTTGAGTGACGTACAAAATGATGTCGTGTTGTCGTTGTGTGTCGTGCCACGGGTAAAAGCAACAACGACAACAACAACAACAGTGACTGCGACAGCGACAGCAACGTCCACATATCCACATATCCACCAGGTTGACTTTTACAGTCCGTACCGCCGGCATTCGTGAGTAGTATGAAAACGACTACGACTGAGGGCCCCCGTCCGTCACTCGGGTCCAACATGGCAGTAGTGACTTTCCGACTTGAATGTGCGCGATTTTTCGAGTGCGCGACGTCAAATCAACTAAACTTCTTTTGACTCTCTTCACTCTTTTCCAACTCTTTTTTTTTTTTGAATATTACAAAGAAAAAAAAACAGTCGCTTTTTTCGACCTTAACCCTTTGGCGTGTCTCGATTTCAGCTTGAGTTTTGTCAGCCTCGTGACAGTTTCTTACTAATCATAATTCTGCAAAGATTAAAAAGTCTTTGAATTTTGTGATCGTACTTCTCTTTCCTATAATAAACTCCAATGACAATTACTTTTTGTTTATTAAAATTTCTTCGTCTCAATTTTTTGTTTTGTTTTAAATTCAGACATAACTTGAATGCTCTAACCCTTGGTATCATATTGACAATGTAGACATAAGGATTAAATATAAAAAAAGAACCCTTTCTTTAAGTTGTTTGAAATCTATAATTTTTTACTATTTGCGCTCGATCTCTACTTTCAAGAATATGTATTTATATATTTTTACTTTTTTTTTTGCAATATCTTAACCCTTAAGTATAGTATCTATATTTATGCGGGCACTTTTCAATTATAATTGTATCCGCATTGTGGCACTTTCTTCTTAAACCACATTCACTGCACAGTGGTACCAACAGACAGACTGACCGACACAAGGGTTAAGGAGAACGTTCTTCTCAAGTTGTTTGGGCATTATAATCTTTGCTTTTCGCGCTCGCTACGAGACTGACACTGCAACTGAGAGCTCAGAATTCATATTGAGAATTGAGAAATGTCAGCAGGGTAAGGGGGAGGAAAGGGTGAGGGGGAGAGGCAGGGGGAGGAGGAGGAGCTGGGCTTGAGGACTGTTTGCCGGTTTGGTTTTCGCGTTTCGCGTTTGCGTTTTCTTTGAAAGGCACACGTCATGGCTGTGTCAGTGTTTATGCCGACCGAGCGTCCGACCGTGCTTTATATACGTAGACAGGCGCTCAGCCAGTCAGAGTCACAGTCAGAGTCACCCAGTCAGTCAGTCATTCAGTCAGTCAGTCAGTTATAGTCACAAAAGGAAGCACTTGAAAAAGTGAACACGTTAACGGGGCAAAAATAGTTCGTCGCCTCCTCCAAAATGCCATTCTCCAGTCCAGACCAGACCAACTTGCCGCCGCTTCGGGGCATGCAACGCGCTGCAAGAGAGCGGATTGGGTAGGTGCATTGTGTCGCCCCAAAACACTTGCGAAAGAGACTCGAGTCTGTCAATCCCAAAAAAAAAAAAAAAAAAAAAAATCCAAATAAAAAAGACGAAGAATAAAACCAAATAAATAAATAAATGTTAGTGTAAACAAATAGGGCGGGGAAGCGGCGCAATAAATTCAAAATCGATGGATGCAAAGTCGTCATGTATAGTATTGTAGTATTGATGGGTCTCTGACTCTCGTTTCTTTACATAGTTCATGTGTTTTGTTGATGGATTTCAATGATATTGATTGCTGTTTAGACGAATGCGAGTATACAACCACCAGAGACAAATAGATATACATATATTATCTTAGCATCTCTCTCTTAAATTAAAAAGGTTTTAGTATTGCTTGTCATAAAATCTACAAAAAAAAAATATTTTATAAACTTGATACTTATTGAAAATATTTATCAATGTTTTTATAAATGCAGATGATGATATCAGTTAAAGTTCCGCCTTTTGGAATTTTAATAATCATCTATTAGTTTTACATTCTATAGCTTATGTTGTTAATTTATGATATTTTCTATTAAAACATATTTTGATAAGATGTCGATACCTATTTCCCTACAAAAAAAGGTATTTAGTAATTTCCAATTCTTGATGAAGGGAAACCACTTTTAGTATGCGAAAACTGTGTAGTTTACATAATAATTAATCTCATGGCATGAAATAAACATGTGCTGATTTTTCAGTTTTTCCCCTAACAAAAACTGTCTACAATAATTGTTAGGGTCAATCTGTAATTTTTTACAAATTTCTTGACATTATGAGTTTGAAGGCATAAATTTGAATTCAGTTTTTTACAGAAATAATTTTACTAATTTATTTTTCTTGAGTTAGGGTGTTTTTTTTTAATATTTGCCTTATTTCGGTATTTTCATATAAAAAAAATATTTTCATTAAAAACAAATATAAAATAAAATTGTAGTTTTATCGCAATGAAAACTATTTAACAAATTCTTTTAGTATTTTCGAGTTTACAAAAGGGATTTACTATCAATAAAATGAAATTAAAAGATCGTATTATAATCATGTTTTCAATTTGATAATATCCATTTCTTTGATTATTCTAATGCCTCTAATTAGTGTTGTTAAATTGTTGAATGTGCCTTGGAAGCACTGTGGGTTCAATAAACTCTACACACTTGCATTCACATATATACACACATATGTATGTATCAATATATATTGACCTAAAGCATTTCGATGAGTGATTGGTTATTGCAGCAGCAATCCATTCCAAGATGAATGGATTCAACTTGAGCCTGGCTGTGAATACTTTATGAATACACAACACCGGCACTCATACTACATATGTGTTGTTGTTGTTGTGGTTGTTGTTGTCGTTCGTTGTTTTTTTTATCGGTGTTGGCGATCATGGCAAGTCGGCAATATCAAAACAAAGAGTCCTGCCGTGCCGTCGATAGGATGAGAAAATAAGATAGCAACAAATTGCCATGGATATGGGTGTCTGTAATCGTCAGATTGGGTAACATTTGCTCGTAAAAGTATCACCGTGAATCGACAACAACAACAACAACAAGGAGAACAACAACAACATCACAAACAGTTGCCCATATCGTTCAAGACAACGATATCGATACGCAGTTGGCTGCTGCCTGGGAATGTGTGATCTGATGGCCAAAAGCGACGCCGACGCGGACAGTATCAACACCAGCAACAACAACAACAACAACAACAACAGCACTAGCAACAACAACACCAGTAACAACAGGAACAACACCATTGAGAAGCATTGGCAACCGCAGGCAGAATAAACCATGGCCTATTTCGATTTTTCGAGTGCGTTGCTTGCAAATCGAAAAGTGCCAGAAGATCTCAGACTGCGACTGCGACTGCGACTGAGAATTGCAGCTGAAAACTTCAATCTGAGACTGCAACTGGGAACTTGCAACTTGCAACTGGGAGATTCTGGTCAACGATTTTTAGCCCTGAAGCCTCTGCCTTTTTGCTTTTTGGCTTTGGCAAACGCAGCATGGTCAAGACGACGACCACATACGGTGCCAAGGCCCACCTGCCCGCCTGCCAGCGTTCCTCCTACCTCACTGCTTCTTCTCCTACCTCCTCGGACCCTCTCTTTTCCACTTCTACTCTATGCTACACAGGCACCAGCATAAAAAAGCTGCCTGATATCCAGCACAAGGCTTGATCAACTTTTTTCAGCTTAGTTCAGTGCAGTTCGGTCTGGTTCAGTTACGGCCCAAATGTCCAAGCCAAACCGCCAAACTTCAAACACTGCAGCAGAAATTATGACCCCGAGATGTAAAATCATATGTGGAGCATATTTAGATCTCTTAGAGTGAACCTTAGCCTTGGGCTGACCTCTTTCTTTCTCTCTCTTCCTCGTCACACAGTTTCTATTCTCTCTATCTATAGTTATTCCTCCCTTTCTCTTTTTATAATTCGTAATAAGTTTAGTAATTGACTCCTTGGTAAATTTTTGATGCACTGACGTTGACTTCATAATATCTCTAAATGATATCGAGAGAAATATTATGCAGAATATAAAATCAATAAAAATGTATTGGTCATATCACATTGAATATCATGTCATTAAATATCACGCCATTATTCATTTGCTTAAATATCAATTGTCTGTGTACTTCTCTCATATACTTTTGATACTTTCTGCAAGTTTATATTCGATGTGTAAAATATTTATTGTTTAAATATTGTAAAAGTTAAATCCAAAAAAATTCATTAAGTTGAAGCTTAAATCTTACAAAAGCAGAAAAAGTGACCATGGAGGATATACCGTGCCGAACTACTTTTTCAAATTAATTTTAAAGGAATATTCAACTACACTGATAAAAAAAAGGATCTAAACTCAAGATTTTGGTCTCAGAACTAAGAACATTGGTCTAAAAAATGCGTCGAGAACATGAAAATCTTGAAGTAAGAAAACACATCTTGATTCTAAGAACATTTTAATTAAGACCAAGTTCTTATTTTTAAGACCATAAATTCTTATATTTTCAAGACCACAAATCTTAGCATAAGAATACAACTTATTATTTTTTTAAGATAATGTGTTCTTATTTTAAGACCAAAAAGTTTTGAATACTCAAGACAAAAAATCTCAAATTAAGATTGAGCTTCTTAACAATTTAAGAAGCATGAAGTAAGTTTTAGTTAACTTAAGGTCTAGTAATGTCGATATAACACTAAACAACAAAAACTTGCAGAACGCAAGGAGCATGGCTCGGTATACAGATGTTACAAGAGATGCCAATCTCTATCATCAGTACCGTTGTGCTGACTTGACCAGCGATCCAAGCCTAATGTCATCTTTGAGAAGCCAGAACCAGTTGTGAATTATTGGTCTCAATAAGTGAAACAATTTTAAGATTTTTGTTCTTATTTTAAGAGAAAAAGATCTAAGTTCTAAGATTTTTATTCTTATATTAAGAACTTAACCTTGTTTAGAATAATATTCTTAGTTTTAGTAATTTGGTCTTAAAATGGTCTTATATCAAGAACAAAATATTTAAATTTGAGAATTTTATTCTTATATTAAGAACTTACGATTTTCAAGATTAATATTCTTAGTTTTAGTAATTTGGTCTTAAAATATTCTTATTTCAAGACCAAAATTTTTAAGATGAATGTTCTTGATTTTAGAAAGTGGTCTTTTTTTTCAGTGTAGTTTTTGGCAGAATTGAAAACTGCATTTAAAAATTGATCGAACGACTAACGAAATCATGTGATTGATGACTGTTCTCCATGTTCACTTAATGATTCTGCAAGTTAAGTATTGACAATCGATGCGTATTCCGAGTTTAAAATAACAAAAAGAAGCTGAAATACTTATCGAATAATATGCTATATTTATAGTTCAAACCGGCATGCACTGCAAGAAAAAAGGTGTAAAATTAATTTATGTGCTTGTAAAGCTCATTGTTTAGTCTGATGTATTAGTTGGCTTGTGTTCTACCGCAGATTCTCACGTTTTTTTGAACAACGACAGGACATTGAGAAGCAGAATCCTCAGTTGCAAACAGTCATCAATTAGTCAATCTACTGACTGACGGACAGAGCGACTGACTGACTGACTGACTTGTTGTACTCTTGTTACCAAGTTGAGCCTCGTCGTCGTCGTGTGGTGTTGTGAATTCTCACTCCTTCAATATGATGTCTGAAAGGTTTTATTTATTTATTTTTATGCGGCATTACATTTATTTTGCTTTTTATTCTCATGCCTAGTGAGAGATGTGAGCCAAGATGCCGATGTCCCGACTTCGCCCCTTCCCTTTTCAGCTGTTGCTCCGTTTGCTTATTGAGCTTGAGCTTGAGACGAGATAAGTGGCTTTTTTTCTGTTTTTCTTCTGTTTTTTTTTTTTTTGTATTTTTTTCTTGATCTACGACACTCTGGACAACGCGAATGGGAATGCGACTTGCGACTTGCAACTTGCAACGTGCAACTTGCGGCAAATGGCGTTCGAAGTATTTGCGTTCGCACATTTTATGATGGCTGAGATTGCCATACTTTTTAAGCCAACTTCTTCTTTCTTACCTGTACGTACATATGTATTGCTGTTGACTGATTGGATTGGATTGGATTGGCTTGATTTGGATTGAGCTGAAACTGAACTGAACTGAACTGAGTTCAAGTCTCCCCTCTCGTATTTCTCTCTTTCGGCTCCAGACAGGTGTCTAACTGTTGATTTTTATTTCATTTCGCTTTTTGCCTTGACGTGGCTTAGAGTTCGATTCGTCGTTTCGTCGCTGACTTGCTTGCCATTGTTTCACTCAACGTTCATTTTGGCCATCGTCAGCAGCAACAACATTATCATCATCATCACCCCAACCAACATCATCTTGCGCCATTGTGTGGCAGCTTCAGCTTTAGCTTCAGCTACAGCTTCAACTTCGGCTTCGACTTCGGCTTCAACTTTAGCGGCAACTGGTTTTCTGGACATTCATCGTTGTCGTTCGTCCCCCTTCCTTCCACCCTTCTCCTTTGCGCCTCCCACTCCTTTTGGTCATTGCCTGCGTTTTGTCTTTTAGCCAGAATTGCCAATCATTCGCAGCCGCAATAAAATTACATGAGTAAAATGTGTCCGCGAGCATTCGTGGTACTTGATCGTTTTCAAGAGTGCGGTAATCGGTTTCAATTTCATCTTTATAGTGTTATGAAACTTACGGGGTCCGCAAAAAGAGCTTTCGGGTCTGAGCACCGACGCCGACAACGACAACGACAACAACAACCACAACAAAGACGACGAAAACAACAACGACGCCGACGCCTCCAACACAAGACAAAGACAAAAATAGAGACAGAGACAAGAACAAATCCAAGCCCAGCAAATGCGCATAGGCGGCGCTAAAAAACGCTGACTGGGGACTAGATCCCCTTTAAAATAAAATAATACCATTTTTTTCAGCTTGTCTTAACAGCGCTTATCTCGTTTAAAACAATTTTCTTATAAAGCAGTTGCTTGAAGAAGAGTTTCTTAGAGCCAATTTTTCTATAGAAATTTTAGGAAGATATTCTCTACAGAAAAGTTTTTTTTGTAAAGAATTCCCATAGAAATTTGATTTTTAGAGAAATTTTTTTAAAAGAGTTCCTAAAATTTCAATACTTTAAAGAAAAGTTCAATTATAGATACATTTTTAACACAAAAATGCCAATTGAAATCGAAATATTTTTTAAAGAGAAGTTATTATCGATAAAATCTCAAAATTAAATAACTCTGTACTGACACATATATTAAAAAAAACAAGAAGAATTTTTAAAAATGATTATATGAGTATATATGTAGAGTACACTAAATATTTTAATATTGAATATAATATGATATAGGGTTAAAGCATTAAGGATATGGCGTTCTCCACACATATTGCAGCCAGGTTAACAAAACTTAAGTGAGAAGTTTCAATACCATATTCTTATTATTAAGAGAAAAAAGCTATATAAAATTCTTAAACTTCGTCGATATTAAACTATCTTTAAAATCACGATGTTTGCCGATTATCAATTCAGCTGTGTCTATGCATCGATTTCCTAATTTGAAGATTTTTGAGTGAGTCGTTCAAAAATTAATATCTATAGCTTGCCACAGTCAACTCGTAGTGTTTTTCTACACTGATAAAAGCCAACAAAAAATTTAAATGTCTGTCTCAGAGCCAAGAAAGAAAAATTCTTCCAAATATTTTTGTATTATTTTTTTTGACAATAAATATCTCTTAAAGTTCAAGTCCAATATTTTGAGAAAGCCGTCTGGCTTTTAGCAGTGTACTATGTGGTGGCTGTCACAAATCTCAGTTACCTAAAATGATGTTTCAGCCCCCAATTGCTGTGGGTATTTATGCATATTCAAGCGTGTCTAATGCTCCATAACTGACCCCTCAGCCGAGATGGAGAGAGGGAGGAGATGGACATGGAGATGGAGATGGAAATGGAGCTGAAGTTGCAGCTTGGAGTCGCCGCCACTGGTTGTTCTCCAGGTGCGATGCAGCTGCCGCTGCAACCTCTTTTGCTCAATGTTGTTGTTCTTGTTGTAGTCGATTGTCGGTTGTTGTCAGTTGTTGTTGTTGTTGTTGTTGTTGTTGTTGTCGACGCTCTCACACCCAACACGCGGTGCCTTCTGCAACGTCCGCTGGTCGAGCGAAGAGAGCTGAACGTTGTTGCATGCCGCCAGGCGCTGCTGTTGCACAGCTCCTGCTCCACCATTTATTGTGGATAGTTTCCCTGCCCACCTATCCACCCATCCCCCTATTGGAACTATGGGGTCTGGGCTCTGTTGCCTGTAGAAAGCAATTCACTGTAATTGCTTTGTGACTTATGGCCCGGCCCAACTTGTGCGCTCGCCGATCGTCAGTCGTCAGTCGCCAGTTGCGAGTTGCGAGTCGCCAGTCGTTGTTGGGGCAGGTAGCCCAAGTCCAGTCCAGTCCAGTCCAGGTTCAGACCATGTCCAGACTCGTAGTCCTCCTTCTCCTGCTGCTCAGTTGCAGTTGCGGCTGAAGTTGTTTTGGGCTGCTTGAAATGGTAGTGGCGTCTTGACCTTGTCATGCCATTAAATAAATTCAAACAGAAACTAAACTGGCTCTAGGTGTGTGTGTGTGTGTGTATAGATGTGTGTGTGTGCTTCTGCCTCATCTTTATCCTCATTCTCAACCTCATCCTCATGTCGACAACGTTGTCGATGCCGCTCTCCTCAGTTTCGAGTCGTGCGACATGACAAGTGTCCGCCTTCCCCCACCCCACTCCCCTTCCCTCCCACCCCTCCCCCTCTTAACCTGACCAAGGCACCAACTTTAGCAATAAGCTTAAGCTTTAACTTTAACTTTAGCTACGACCAATAGCCCCACCCCCTTTCGGCTTGCCACTTGATGAGGCGCAGACGCGGGGCATCAATGGGAGCTGCCGTTCAACGTTCAGCGTTCAACAACCAAAACCACAATCGTGATCCACAACTGGCCACAGCTGCTGCTGCTGCTGCCGCTGCCCCACCCTCCCCTCTTCCCTCCCTCCATCCCGCCCCCCTTACTTTGCCTTGGCATTAGCCATATAACGAGTTGCCATATTTTGATGGATTCGTCTCTCAAAGGTGTAAATATTAACCAAAGGGCAGTGCGAAAACGTGCAGCAAACTCCCCCCTCCACAGACCGCTCTCCCTCTCTGTTCTCTTCTTTGTGCTCATCTACCTGCTCCAATGCTACATTCCCATTCTCATAGCCAGTTCTCAGTTGTCTCCCTCCCCCCACAAAAAGTCGCATCATCTTTTGCGTTGTCTGTTGTGCGTGCCTCATATTGTAGTTGTTGTTGTCGTTGCTGTTGTTGCTGCTGCTGTTGTAATTGGTTATTGCTGCTGCTGTTCTTCTACTCCCTCTGCTCCCTCCACCTTCCTCCTCTCTTTTGTTCTTTTAGTGGGCAATAGAGCAAATTAGGCAGCCATTGATGGCGTATACTTAATGCTCACTTAGTTCCATGTGAAAACATATCGAATCGAACAAGTTTCCCAGCGAATTCTTAAATGTAACCTATCAAAATACAGCTAGAGATGTCAAATTACAAGTTATCGATAATATGCAATATTAAATAAAAAATCGCAATTCGATCTTAATATCTTTAATCGATTTATAGTGTAAAGATCTTATTCGAAATTTAATATTATATCGATCATTCATCATATATTCAATATTTCACTTACTCATCATCACAAACGGTACGACTAAGGCCTCATATGTTATAAACCTTCTCTGAATGTTGTTAAACTTTACATAGCATCTACATTATATGCAGCAAGTAGCCAATAACCAATAACCGATAAGCATGTTGATGATTAAACAAGTACAAAATTTAATATAAGTAGGTATACATATCTTGTGATCCCTAAACATTGTAATTAGAAAAAAATCTATACACCTCATCATACAATCGACACTTAACTATATAATTATCAAATGCATCTCATGTGATATTACATGTAATAACTAGAACTCTATTTTATCGATTTGTAGACATTTTTCAGATTTATTCGCAGCTGCTTTTTTTAATGTGATGCTAGATAAAAGTATGAAAATCAAATTGAATTATCTATTTATAGCAAATTATTAAATATTTATACAAATTTAATAGAAAATGATTTAAAAAATATTCCCTCCGTATTGACGCACCATTCACACTTGATTAGTACATTATTTTTATAGCATATGCTTTAATATAAAATAAAATATAAAAAAAATAAAATATTGTTCTTCACAAATAATTAACTTTTCGCTATTGTCGGCTTATCGATAACACGGCCTTAATCGATAGTTTTCCATACCTCAACTCTTTTCTGATTACAATCTCAAGAAAACTAGAGACTAGAGCTAATTCTTTAATAAGCATCGTAATAATAAGATATGACAATGAAGCACCCCATTAAGTTGCGCAAGTGCCCAAAGTGGGCGTGGCTAAGAGGCTTGTTAAGTAGATGAAAGCATTCTCCATATTTTAAAGACAATCGCTGATCCATTAGAGAGAAAATAATAATGCTGGTTAAGATTGTGGGGCAGAGTTAGGAGTTTTTTTTTTTTGTTTTTTGTGGATGGAATCATTAACATACTTGTATTTCGATATTTCGATTGGCAATGACTTTCGCATGCGAAATACAGGAAAAGTTGCACGCAACAGGCCAAAATAATGATCGAAAGGGGACAGAGAGAGAAACAGAGAGAGACAGAAAAAGAGAGAGAGAGAGAGAGAGAGAGGGGGGAAATGCATTGTCATCCCGTTGTTAATGTTGTCTTCGACTCTGGAGGCGCACAGCGCCAACTGTTGTCCAGTTATGACGAGTGCCCCCCCACACCGAGCAGCGAGTGGAGCGGCAAGAGCATTGACTAATCAACATATCAGCACGCTGCAAGTGAGACCAAGAAAAGAAGAGGAGTGATGAGGAGAGATGAGGAGAGGTGAAAGGCAACTGGCTTTGCGTGTTTGCGACCAACCCATGCGGCGTGGCAATTGCAACAGATAATGGTGCAAAGTGCCGGCCAAGAAGTTGCAGCATCGAAACCAAACGAAACCAAACCAAACGAAACGAATCGAATCGAATCCAGCCGCGACTTGGTCGCTTCGAGAGTCGCAACTCAGCTGATGATGCCGTGCTTGGACTTCGGCTTGTCATTAGCTCACAGCTGCCAGCGTGAGCTCAATTACAGGCGCTGCCCCAAAACCTGCAACCTGCAACCTGCAACGTGCAACGTGCCACATGCATCCCCATCTCCATTCCCTTTTCCATTCGATGGCAGGAAATCGCATGCCATTACAAAAATGTCCCACATCATCAATAAAAATACATTGCTTTAATTGTGCGACACTCGAATGTCAACCGAGTCTCTTGCCTCATTATGGGGCAGACTCCATTCTCTGTCTCCCACCCCCATTTCCTCTCTTTTCAGACCGCCCGAGGACACGGCCTTGAACGTTGCCGCCTCCCCAAAAACTGGCTTCACTTTTCCGTCAGCTAATTGCAGACCGGCCAACAACAAAACCAATCGCAGCTTTTCGAGGCACAAACAGCAAAATGTTGCAAGTTTTCTCGCTTTTTATACCCAGCTTTGAAAAATGTGCAAAATAAAAACGGGTATTTTAGATCTGTGGGAATTAATTTCAAAGGAGAAATGAGACGCTATAAAATATATTCCATATACCATTTCATAATTCATCATAATTCGAATCGATTTTAAACTGTTCATCAGTATATTCATGTCAGTCTTAGAGACCATAAAGCTTAGAGGCATCAAATTAGAAATATATAATCTTCCGTGTATCATGATAATACATTTAATTCTTTTCCTAAGTATGATTACAATATAATACTTGTATTTTGTATCTTTTCTAGTTGTCTTATGTAAAAATAACAATTTTAAGACCAATATTCTTAACTGTACTGAGTAAAGCAAAGCTATAATTAATAATTATGTTGAAATTAAAAAATAAAAATGACAACCGAATTTTGTGACTTCAAAACTTGGTCCGAAAAATGAAACTGACTTTTTAGGAATACCGGCTTTTAATTTGGTTGATTTCAAGACCAATTATCCTTAAAATCTCTGGAGGTTTGTGAACAGGCACAGGGTATATCATAGTCGAGCACACTCTAATAGAGCCTTGTTGTTGTTGTTATTGCCGCTGGCCATCATCAGCGCGGCTCGTAAAAACTTAGGCAGCAAACACAGAGATGGCTCAAGTTGTTGTTGTTTTTGTTGTTCCGGGCTTTCTTTGCCGTGTTGCAACAAAAACAAAAACAAAAGCAAAGGTATCGAGAACAACAACCACATTGTGGAAACTGCTTTGGCATGCGTGATAATTTGAATATAAAAGCATATTACTTAGCCCCCAAAGCGCTGCAAGCGTCCCATGACGATGACGACTACATCAACAACCACCAACAACCAACAACCAACAACTAACAACAACAACAAAAAGTCAAGCTAAAACATTAATTTCTCAGACATCAAAAATGCATAATTAATTTAACATTTCAACTTATGTCTCTATCTCCATTTCCATCTGCGCATCTCAAACTTGGAGGATTTTCCCACATGCCAGCGAATTGTCAACTGTTTCCTAGAGACTTGACTAAAACGCTGAAAAACTGAGACTATATAACTTGAATTGGAGTTGGTTAGATTTTTCGGATATTTTCTCTCTCTCAGTGTTTTTTTTTTGTAGAGCAATTAAACGCCGACTTGATGCGAGTTTACGATGTGAAAAGAAGCCATTAAGGTCGCGCATGTCACAAATTAGCCAAAATTACAAAACATTTAATCTTTCAAGCCGCCGCAACACACACACACACACAAGACTCATACACACACAAGACTCAAGCACACACACACACACATCGAAGAAAAAAGCACAGCAAAGCGACAGACGACAAAACCCGCAACTGAAATACATTAAAATTAAGAGAAAAAAAAAATAAATAAGCACAACACAAAGCGGGCCACTTGAATAGCATCATTTTTTCATTAAACTCAAAGCACTGCATCACATAAATATATATGTACATAAGTTGGTCAATTGAAGCTCTAATTACTATTGAGTTTCTAAACATCAAATTGTAAACAGGTGAATTTTTTTAAATCTTATCTTTATTTTACCTTCCATTAAATATAAATTGTTTATTGTTCAATATATCCAATAAATTTAAAAGAAAAATGTAAAATGCAGTTACAGTGTTGCCAGATTGTCGGAGCTGCCAAAAATAAATTTACTTTCCATTTTTATTAGAATAAACCCTGTCAATTCGTCAATGATCTCAAGTGTTAATTAATTAGTATAATCGATCGATTATATTGATCGATAAAGAAAAAAGGGAAAAAAGAAGAGAAAGGGAAAGTTATATCCATGCCTAAGCGAATATTGAGTAATATCTTGTCGAGTTGAGCTGAGATTGCGTCAGCGACAATAAGATTCTACAAAATGCGCTTCCAATTCCCAAGTAGTTCTAGCCGTTTTCACGTTAAACAATAAAGCGCAATTGCAATGATTAACAGAAGTTGCAATGAAATTACAACTTAATTAATGTAAATGAGTGAATGAATGTGTATAGTAACAGCAAAAAAACAAAAAGGCTTTTACGATTCACAAGCAGTTCTTGCCACAGACACACTCAGACAATTTGATAGGTGTTGCTTTGGTTGTGGCAAGCAATATGATAATATTTGTGTGCACACTCACAGCAATTGCCACAAATAGAAATGTGGCCATGTTGCAAAGTATTTATTGACTTATAATTGCACATGTGTATCCCATGGATACACGTTGTATCTAACAGATACGCACAGTCGGGCAAAGTGCCAAAAATGAAATACGAAATGAAAATTAAAGTGAAGAATGCAAAGCTTTGATTAGCTTTGATTTTGCCGTTCAAGAGTTGATCTTTTTGTTGGCCTAAAGAGAACATTTCCAAACGCTGATTCATGCCACATAAAAAAAATTATTAAAACTAGACTGGTATTTCAGCTCTTTTTTTTGGATTTATATTTTTTTGGCTTTTGATTTTTTTTAATTGAGGCATGGTAATTATTTTTGGTTATTTTTGACCTTGTCGGAGATGAAACCGCAGCTAAAGGCCGATAGATCGTAATGGAAATGGATATGGAGGAGATGGAGATGGGGAGACAAAGATACAGACACAGATACAGATGCAAAGCTACAAGATACAGTTTTGAGTATCGAGTTGAAGTTGAAGTTGGCAATCTCTCACGGCCTCGTGACTTTGACTGTGACTCTGAATTGATTTTTTGTATGAAATATGAAAAGGAATGAAATAAAACTGAATTATATACGCATAAATGTATCTGTAGCTGTTGTCGTAGTTGTATCTGTATCTGTTGAACGCATGTTTCCCCCTTTCAGCAAATCGGAGCAATTTGATTTTGCTTATTATTTCAGGCAGCGACGATTAAAGACTCTTCGAGTGGGCTTGCAAATGTATTTGTGACTGTATTTGTATCTGTATCTGAATCTGTAGTTGTAGCTGTAGCTGTATTTGTAGATGTAGATGTATCTGCAATTGCAATTGTATACGTATTTATTTCGTCTGTGTATTCTCGTACTTGGCTTGTTTTTTACCTTGAACCGCGACCCCATTGAGGCCGACAGCAGACGAGCGAGAGAGAGAGAGAGTGAGAGACAAGAGTGCAAGAAAGAGAGAGATTTTATGGCGAGCAGCGGGAAGCGGGTAATTGTGATCGCGATTGCGATTGTGATTGACGAGATGCCGGCATGCAGGTCCGGGACACAAAACGTACACACACATCGACATCAGATGCAAAAGTTGATTCAAGATTTAATTCAGCAAGAAAAAGAGACATAAAATAGGGAACCTCATATGTAAATGAATTACGCTTGATTAGCGGCAAATAGAAATGTTACGCATACGTTATGTGGTCCCAATCAATCATTGACAGTGCCCTAAAACACACAATTCGACATCGCTTTAGATGAAACAATAATTTTTACGATTGCTTGGTAATCAATACTAAATAAAATAAATATTTATTTTCTTTGAAAAACATCTGCAGAAATAGCAGTGAAATCAAATGAGAATGATTATTAAATATTATATTGATCTTTAATCAATTTAGAAATACGCGAGCTTAAATAGAAGGCAATCTTTTGAGTCTATATAAATAAAACTTAAATGCATTCTATTCAAGAATCTCTGACTTTGGCTATTAATTAAAAATCAATTATATTAAAAATGAGCAACTTGCTACCCAAAATATCTAAATTTTCATTTTTATTTTTTTATATTGCGAGTAAAATTTGCTAAAGTTCTGATTTAGAAATATTTACTTTTCTCTTTAAGTATCAATATTTTTTATTTCCACTCTATGTTTAGCTACATCATGATCTCAACGACAGATGGCGCTGCTTTAACTGCCGTTATCCGCTTACACAAAATATCAGGATACTTATTTATCTTGTTACTTATTATTTGTCAGTTAAGTCCAGTTCTGTTGAGTGCCGTGACGAGATGCCAATTGAGATCCTGATGATCCTTATTTTTTGGCCAATTTTACGCATTCGTTATGCCAATGGTTGCCTCATTTCTTTATCTCCCCTTCCCATTTATTACTTACTCAACTTCTTTTTGCGAAAAAAGGAAGCAGAAATGAAAAATAAAACATGCAACAAATTTAGTATTTTGGGCTTATAGCTACCCTGTAATTACGTTTACGGGGGAACGCTACTGATACCCTCTTTTTAAAAAAAAGGGTTGTTTAACTCGCTTTATTTTAAATAGCTTATGATCGAAAATGTTGAAAATAACAGATGAAAAGTAATATAATAAAATGAGGATCACACTAGTTTGTTATACCCGCCAGTGGCCAATTTCAATGGGTATGGGGATATAAAAAGGCTTTGAAATGGCGTTTTCTGCACAAAGCATTTGCGGGAAAATTCAATTTAAAGCCAGCCACAACAACAACAACAACGACAACAACAAGAGGCGAGACACCAAAAACGCGGCGAGTGCAATAAATTGTTTCATTCGCGGCACAACGCGCACCTGACACATAAGCTCCGAATTGTCGTCTTCATCGTCGCGTCGTCCTCCTTTTGGCCATAATGCTGCTTTCGGCCAGGGTTGTGTCTGTCGCCGAATCGAAATGTGGATCGAAACGGATCGAAACGGAACGTCCAAGAAGGCATCAGTAATAATAGCAACAACGACTTGTACATTGAGCTTCGAACATCTGGTGACTTGCTCTGCCACCGCGCACAGTGGTTCCGAATGCCATGCAATTAGCCAAAGTGTATAAAAATTGCAGTTAAAGCCTTGGCCGATTACCATGTGGATTACGATAAACCTATTTTAACTATTCGCATTCTCCTTCTCTCTCTTTCTCTTTCTCCCACTTCTTTCACTTGCAACTCTTGTTCGTGCCACAAATTGGCTTATCGTGCGTAATTCGCATTGCAGCCCACAGAAAAAATCACAACTTTAGCATGCACAAATATTTATAATAAAATTGGAAGAGTAATTTACAACAAGAGAGGATTATTCTCAACATTTATTGTCGATATATTTTAATAAAATGTATACAAAAGTAGCTCATATTTACAAGAGATCCAATTCCTTAATCTTAACACATTTTAGAGAATAGCTTAATTGTGATCGGTCTGTAAGAAATTTTATAGAATTAGTTGGATAATTTGGCGTTTTGATAGACAGAAATAGGAGTCATAACTTTATTCTCAATTGTCTGACACTGTTTACAGAAAAAATTCTGTATACAAATTATTTATATATCAAAAGCTTTTGAAATATATTCATAATCATAATCATTATTATCACACTGTGTGTAAAAAGAAGTTTTTGATAAATGTTATAATATAACTCCATAAAAAAACCTTTTTACATTTTGGAGTAGATTTTTGGTCAAAATTATCGATTAAGCATTCGAAGAAGTGACGATTTATAAATATAAGTGCGCATACTTTCCAATTTCCTCACATAGTAAAGACAAGTATTAAAATAGTTAACAATGTATTACATTTTTTAAATTTTTATCATAAAAATGGATTTATCTCGTATTTTTGTAATGGATTTTATAACATTTATAGGACATGAAAACGTCAGTCTCGAAGTTCTTACTCTGACGAGGACAAAAAGTTTTTTATATAATATTATATATATATATTATATTCTTGCACATTGCAGCATATTAGTGCGTGCGTGTCTGGTCCCACTGTGCAGCGGCGACACTGCAATTATTTGAACCGGCGCGGGTGCACGCGGTTACCGCGGGCGTCACAAAGGGCAAGGGGAAGAGGAAGAGCAAGAGCCAAGAGCAAAAGCAGATTCAACGGATTATGAGTGAGGAGCTGGCGCTGGGCAAGTAACAACCAACAACAACAACAACAACGATGACGACGACAACATGTCGGCATGTGAATGTCCGTTGTTTCAATGTGGCCCCCTCTCCTCTTACAGAATAAATGGTGGGGAAGGGGGGTGAGGGGGAAGAGATGGGGCACACATGTGTATAATGTTGTTGTTTTTGCTGCTGTTGGTGCCTGGTTGCAATTTCATGTTGTGCCACCGCCGGGCAACGCTGAGAAACTCAACTCAGAACAGAGAGCGTGCAAAATGATTATTGTCCTGCTAAAAAAATTGACTGAGGAATGGGGTATGGGGAATGAGGACTGACTGAGGACTGAGGACTTTCAAGAAGGGTTCCGCAGAGTATCGCTTTCAGACGCCAGCACGATCATCTGCCATCTCTCTCTCTCTCTTTCTCTCTCTCTTAGGCATCCCCCTCTCTCTCTATCTGTCTCTGTGTTCCGGAATGGCTTTCCACCTCATTATAACTTGGCTTTAGCTTGCTAATTCATGACGAAATATGCTAATTAATAACCGGCAACAAAAACGGGGCAAAGAGAGACAGAGATAGAGAGAGAGAGAGAGAGAGGGAGAGAGAATGGGACAAGTGGCGTGCAACTTGCAACTTGTTATTGCAGCTGACGCTGATCGTCTCATCTCAACGGTGAATTATGACCGATCAAGATCCGTCAAGGATCAAATACATTGTTATAGGCTATAGAATATAATTTTCAGTCATTTTGTATACAGATCTTTTACGATCTTATGCATAAGATTTAATATTTTCGAAAACGAAAAATGAAACAAATTCGGAAAACAAGTATATCAAGAAAAGATAATGACATTTGGCTTGAAAACATCTGAAGTTATCCTTATTGAAATTCGTTTATTATCCAAATAGATTTCTTGCAAATTAACTTGATTAATTAATCGACAAATTCGTTTCCATCTCCATATTTTATTTTTTCTTTCATTTATTTGTATTATTGTATATATACATTCTTTGAATTTGTATCGTTATTTTGATGATATTAAAGTTATTCCTGATATTGTTTGTGTCATTTCTTTATTGTTATTATTAGATTTTGCTTCAATATCATTATATTTTGATAATCGTTCATTCTTATTAGCATTAACATTATTATCATTATTATTATGATTAGCTATTTATATTTATTATTTATATAAAATGTATTATCAATATGATTGACATTATCGCTGTCCTTCACAATATTATTGAAATTATCATTTTCATTGGCGTTTTAATAATATTGAAATTGTTTATCAGAATCATTGACTTCGGTGTAGCTATAACATTGATATTTTCATTATCATTATCATTTTCAAGATTATATTATTTATAATACAACATTAACATTTCTCTCTAACTCTTGTTTAAAATAAAAAAGAATTTACCCATTTCCAAAGTCCGACTTTAATAACCCCAATTTTAAATTCCATTAATGATGAGTCAAATAAATTAATGGCGCTTTTAATTTAATGCAATATTTTTAACAACTTTCCAATAAGCCAAATATATTGATTTCTGTCATTTCAGTCGCTAGGTGGCGACACTTGGCTAATAGCTGATTTATCAGCAATTTGTCAATATTTATGCTTTTTTATAAGCAAACTTTGCGGTGGGCACTAAAAAAGAAAAAAACTCTTTTACTGTCGTTGTTTGTTTGTTTGTTGTTTATTTGCTGTTGTTGTTGGGCTTGGAAGTGTCTGGTTAGTTAGCATGGATCGTTGCAGCTGCAGGTGCATTGATGCATTTATAGAGAGGCAGGGGGGCGGGATCTCAAGGGGGGGGAGGTGAGGTGAGGTGGGGAGTCACTGTTAAGTTGGCGTCAAGCGTCAACGCCTGAGCGACAATTATGGCTGGCAATCAAGCATGGGTAAGACAGAGAAAGGGAGAGGAGGGAGAGTGAAGAGAGTGGGGAGTAAACGAGGGGGGGGGGGGGGGAGGGCAGAGACATTGGACAGTTAAGTTGGGTGCGGTGGTTTGTTGACTTTTCTGTCAATTTTAGCACTACGAACAGAGCCTGGCCAAAAGGCCTTATGCACAGATCGTAACAATAACAGCAACAACAACAACAACGGCAACAACAACAACAACAACGCAACAATGTCGACAACAACTGAAAAAAGTCAACTGCCGTTCTATTGCTAATTATAAGCATGGTGTAAATTTACAATGCCTGTGTTTACAGCTCACGAACAAGCGATTATATGGCTATATAGTTCTAGCCATATCTTCCCCTTTCCCCCTCCTCCTTCCTGTATCGCTCTCTCTCCCTCTCTCTCTCTCTTTGTGGTTATTTAGAGCTGTGTGATTTGACAAAGGCAAATACTATATGTAAATGTAAATATTAAGACAACTGGGTAAAATCGCGGCAATTCTTGGCATCCCACACATGGAGTATAGACGGAAAGACAGACGGACAGACTGCGGACAGTCTGGCGGACAGTCGGACAACTGCAGGAAGAGACTGTGCTCAGTTGTAGACTGTAACTTCAAGTTGCATATATTCCACGAGTAAATTGTCAGTTCAAAATATAAAGACAACATTTTTTAAACAGCTCATTTAATGAATTCCCTCTTTCTTATACCATCAATATATTGGGGAATTGACAAATTTTCTAAAATCATTATGTTTATTCCTTATCTCTTCAACTTCTTATTTAACTTGCATTACATTTTCATCCGCTTTTTATTTTAAGGTAACAAGTTTCCAAGAGCTGTCGGGTATTTCATTTATAGAGGTCTATCTATTTTTTTTTTCATTGAATTCTAAAGTTTATTCTGTTTTAGATTTATTTTTGCTTAACAAAAACATAACAATTGTATTATAGATTTACAATGCACATATTTGAGTTAAGAAACAAAATTTCGGGACACTTAAATTTAGTTGACAAAAGCTGATAATATATATTTTGTACAACGCCCGTTCCAGACGTAATAATTACATAAATAAGCTAAATACGTGAAAGTTTTAAGTGTTCGGGGTATTCCAAGTCAAAAGAAAGTTAAAAAAAAACTATTGCGAGATTTAATTTCAACGAGATCTGAAAGTAATTTATTTGTTTTGCAAATAAATACCAAACATGCTAAATTGTCGGCAAAGTATTTAAAAAACTTGCACCACAACTTCATTCTACAATTTAATTTATTCTAATTTCAAAGTTCAATAAAGTTTAAAATATATGTATAAATAAAATATAAGCTTGACATTTCTTGTCCATATCTTCAGATTTTTCATAGATCACATATAGTACATAGTATCATAAAAAACATTTGATTCACAATCGTTAGGCCCGCTAAAGCTTTAAATTTGAAAGCTCACATAAAACTTCTTAAGACAAAAGAAAAGCAATAAACAACTTATTTTAAAGTCAATAGCACAAATTAGATTACGTTTTGTGTCATATTCAAAAAAAGTTATTTAAAGAAGTTTTCAAAGTTGAAAGCCTCTATGGAAAATATGAGCATTTAGTTTAATGACATTTTCAGTTGAAAAATTTCATTAGAAGTTGCAATTAAAGAACTCAACTTTAAGTCAAAAGCACAGATAAATGTAGTTTCTGAGTGACATTATTTTGATTAAGCTGATAAGATTTAATGACAGATTACTCAAAACTAACTTTGGAAAGCTTAAGCGTTAGATTTTAGGTCACTTATTATTAGAAAAGCTCATTAAAGCTGCAGTGAAATGCGTAGAATTTAAAATAAGGTAGCTTTTGAGCTATGTTTTTTAACTGTAGATATAAAAAAAAATACTCCTCATTTCATATTAGATTAATCCAGGTTAAGTACTCGTGAAGCACATTTAAGCTTTTGTACAAGTAATGAGAAAGTAACATAATATCCCTAAATTGAAATCTAACATGATAAGATGATATGATAATGTGATAGCTTTAAAAAACTTAAGCGCTCGATTTTTGGTCACTTTTTATTAGAAAAGCTCATTAAAGCGGCAGTGAAATGAGTAGAATTTAAAATAAGGTAGCTTTTCAGTTATGTTTTTTAACTCTAGCTATAAAAAAAAATACTCTTCATTTCATATTAGATTAATCCAAGTAAAGTAGTCGCGAAGCACATTTAAGCTTTTTTAAAAGTAAATTGAAATCGCACATGACAGAAGATATTGCATATTTTGGAAAACCCACCTGAGTTTGATGTTGTTCTCCTGGTTCTCTCCTTTTTCAGTGTAAACTCCTTTAGCTGATGTGGTATTTTGTTGTTTGTTTTAGTATTTTTCTTTAATTAGTATTTTTTGCTGTTGATTTTGTTGTTTTCGTTGTTTTTCGTCAATTGCGCCAAAGTTGTGCTTAGTTAAGTTTTAGTTTCAAGTTTTGCTTATTATTTATTTTATTGGGCAGGGCGTAGGCACATACATACATACATACTCACACACACACACACACAGACACAGACACCTGTGTATGCACACACATGCAAGTTGTTGTTGTTGTTGTAATTGTATTATTGAGCATTTTTATTTGTTGTTGATGTGGTTGTTATAATTATTTTGTTTTTTTAATTTTCGTTTTCTTTTCTTTGCTTTTCTTTTCTTTTCTTTTTATTGCTTTTCACATCTTTACACCTTTTTGCTGTTAATTCTGATCACATCATAATTATAATTATTATGTTTATGCTTATGATAATGTGTGTGTATTGTTGCTGATGTTGCTCTTGTTGTTGTTGTTGTTGTTGTGGTTGCTTAACTGTAAATTGAAGTTATTGTTGTGTTGTTTAGTTGCTGTTGTTGTTGTTGTTTAGTGCAATAATTTTGATTGCGCGTCGATTTGCAGACGACTAAAACGAGTTCACAATTGCTTTTGCTTTTGGCCAAGTTAATATGCTGAGACACACACACACACACACACGCACACAAACACTCGTTGTATTATTAGCGAAAAAAAAAATGTTTGCGTAATTTATTTAATTCGATTTTAGCTAACAAATGTTATTATTATTACGGCCGCTGCTGTTGTTGTTGATCGCGTGTGTTCATGTGTCTGTGTTGGTCTTGTTCTTGTTGTTGTTGTTGTTGCTGTTTGTCAATTGTCCGTCCGCGTCCGTTTTTTTTGCGACAGGCAGAAGCAGCAACGCCGCCGCTTTTAAAAACGGTTATAAAATCCGCACGACACAAAATTTGTTGCGGCGACGGCGACGTTTGCTGCTGCTGCTGCTGCTGCTGTCGTCGTCGTCGTTGCTGCTGCTGCTGCTGCTACGACCCGTTGTCGTTGTCGTTGTCGTTGCCGTTGTCGCTGCTGTTGTCGCCATTTTTGCTTGGCAAAACTTTTGTGCACTTTGCACTCGCTCGCACACACACATACTCACATACATGTGCAGGCTAATGCGCTCTCGCTCACACACACACACAATCAGTCAGTCAGTCAGTCACACATACGGCACAACGACACAAACAACAAAACACACACCCGCACCCGACGACGATGACGACGACATCGACGACGACACACACAATCAAAAACTCATTCGGCTACTTGGGTGCACACGCCCCCTCCACGAGCGCGCTGCCCCCTTGCCTCACACCACCACACACCGCTATGGCCCTAAAACTCGCTCGGCCACCAGGCAAAACTCTCCGCAACTCTCTCACTCTCCACCTCACTCCACTGCACTCTCCACGCCCCAGCAACTACTGCTTTGCACGGATTCTAATAAAAAGCCAGCAGCGCACAAGAAGAAGAAGAAGAAGAAGCAAAAGCCACAAAAAAAAAAGAATGCTTTTATATAAACGACATCAACAAAAACGTGCTGAGACGAAGGTTTTGCGACAATATGCGACGACGTCGACGCTGGCAGCGCTGCTCGCGTTTGCTTTCGACCAATGACACTCGACGACAATATTAAAGAACACACACACACACATACACATACCCACATGTATACACACACAAGCAGGGGCAAAAAACGAATCTCAAAAAACGAAATGTCGTCGTCGTCGTCGTCGTCGTCGTCGTACGAAAGGTATTGGAGTCGGCAAAAGTGGAGGGGGTGGAGACAGATGCTGAGGGACAGCAAAGTAAAAAAAATTACGCAGGCCACACACACAACCTCAAGGCAGCAGCAAGGCAGGCGACAGCAGCGACGACGACGACGACGACGACGACGGCGACTATGTAATCCAATCGAATTGAGAACAAACACACACAAGCAGAACGAGAGGGGGAGGAAGAATAAAAAACGAACGCAATTGAATCGTTGAAACCAATCCAGAGGACGCACAAAATGACGAAGCAGAATACCAAAAGGCGACGACGACGACGGCAGCAGCAGCGACAAGCGACAAACGACGGGCGACACTTGTGTATGTATGTGTGTGTGTGTGTGTGTGTGTGTGCGATGTGCCTGTGTTTATTGTGCGAGCGAGAAAGCAAAAGGCAATTGGAATGCGAATGCAAGCAAAAAAGCAAGCAGTGTTGGAATAGGAAGGCTGTTCACAGTTGTTGCTGTTGTTGTTGCTGTTGTTTTTCTTGTAGGTGGTGTGCTGTCCTCTGTCCTGTTGCTGAGCAGAGCGAGAGCGCGACCCCTACAACAACAACAACAACAACGGCCAACCAGTGGCGACAATTGAGGGTAGTCATTTTTTATGCTTTGCCCTGTACATAACAAGGCGACGTCTGCTTATATACTATGTATGTGCGTGCGTATGTGTGGGTGTGTCTGTGGGGTGGGGGTGCTTGTGTATATTGTATACGTGTGTGTGTGTGTGTGTTCGTGTTAGGGGCAGTTCTGTTTCATGTCCAGGCGAAGAAGCAGAAGCAGCAGAAGAAGAAGAAGAAGATGAAGCTGTTTCACTTGCAGCAAAAAATTCTTTGCATTTGCATTTCGCATTTATCACATGACACACAAAAAAAACTAAACATAAAAAAAAAAACATTAAAATTGTATTTTGATTATTGTTTTTGGTTTTGTTTTGGTTGTAAACGCAGCACAGCAAAAAAAAAATTAATATTTAAATAAAATCGAAATCAAATAATTTCAAACCGATTTTAAACTGTTAATTTGTTTTTTTACAATAAATAAATTATTTGTCGTTTGTTTGTTATTTTTGGTTGTTTCTGCGCTTTGCCGTTTTAGCGACGGCAAAACAAGACGCGCGCGCGCAACAGCAACAACAACAAAACAGAAACAGAACGCAACACAACACAACACAACAGAATCGGATCGAAAGAACAGAACATACAGAGCAACATACACAAAACGACAACGACAACGACAACGGCAACGGCGACAACCCCAACGACGACGAGAACGAGGAACGAGAACGAGGAACGGCAACGAAGAACAACGCCAACGACAGCGACTGCGACTGCGACAAGGCGACGGTGGCAGTGGCAGTGGCAGCAGCGCAGCCTGGGCGACAGTGCAGCCACAGCCACCACAGCTACAACAACAGCAGTAGTAGCAGTAGTAGCAGCAGCAGCAGCAGCTGCGACGATGGCTGCTGGCTTTTAGCTAAAATATCGGTAAGCAGTTCACAAAGAGAGACGACGACGATTACGATTACGATTGCGATGCGATTGCTGCGATGGCGACGATGCGGCAGCGGCAACTCGACTTTACTATTTGAAATCACATCCACCGTCAACCGTCGCCGCGCGGTTGCTGCTGCTGCTGCTGCTGCTGCTGCTGTTGCTGTTGCTGTCGCTGCCTCTGCCGCCGTCATCGTCGCTGGGCCTGGGCAGTGTTTGGCGCTCGTGCTTGTTGGACTCGGGGACCGAGAGCCACCTCGCGGCGAGGAAAGACAGCATAAGCAAAAATAAATACACACGCACACACACTCTCGCACAAGAGAGATTCTCTCTCATGCAGTCTAACTGAACGGTCACTGGCGGCCGCACACACACACAACACACACACGTACAGGCCCACTCAATGTATATGCATGTACAAATACATGTACTGGCGCCGCAAGTGTCCATTCGCTTCTGTGCGTGTTGTATTGCTTGCTCCCTCACTCTCGCTCACGCCCAGCCCATGAGCAACAAACGCAAATACACACACACACACACACACACACACACACACACATAGGCACACGCACAGGCATGCACATATACAGCATGCAGAGAGTCAAAATGAACGAGCAAGCAGTTCAAATTTAATATCAGCCACATTGATTCCCACGTTCGCTCTTAAGAGAGCACTTACCTGCGCTCTTTAGCATTTTCTCTTTATATGCTATTCGAGAGCACACTACAAGCGTTGGGCATATGACACAAGCAAAGGATGTGTGACTTAATATAATTTAATATTTGTGGAAAATAAATGTTACATTAGTGTGATAAGGTATTCAGTCGAAATACGTTTAAAATTGGTATTATTAATTGTAAAATACTAAAATCAAATTTATGAAGAAAAAGACATTTTGGGCTATAAATTATGTACAGTCGAACTTCCCTAACTCGAACTTCCCTAACTCGAATTTTCTCTAACTCGAACAAAATCGAGTGGCAATAGCGTTTACTGAGCAAATTTTATACAATTCGGTCTCTCTAACTCGAACTTCCCTAACTCGAATTTCTCCTTAACTCGAACAAAAATATTGGCCCGTACTTCTGTAAGTCGAATTTTTCGGGAAAATCCCCAAAAAAGTTTAAATTTTTTTCCTTTTTATTTAATCCTTTTGTTATCAGCTCGTTTTAATACGAATTATTGATGAACATTAGCATATGGTGATGGTATATGATAGAATATTGCGTCAACAATTATTTAAACTTGTGAAATTCCTATAGGAAAGATGTTCTTAATATACTTCTTTGTCAGCGCATCAGTGCAAGATTATTTACCATGGCACCAGCACTTGTATTAAAATTTTTATCTCTTTTAGAAATCTTTAAACTTAATTGTTAAGAAATTCAAAAGTGGACCAAAAAAATTGAAGTGGCTGAAAAATATGGTATCTCATCGAAAACAGTTTTCATTATATTAAATAATGGAAAATGAATTATGTCATTTGTATCGGGAACAGCAAAAGAACGATAAAACCTATTTTTGAGAATATCGACAGGTCTTAAACAAACTGGAATTTTTTGTTGTTGAAAATAATAAGAAAAGTTTGCAATTTGAAATGTATTTATGACTGAATGAAATTGTAGTTTCATTTAAAAACCTAAAAAAAAAAATTCCCTAACTCGAAGTCTCCCTAGCTCGAACTTTTTTCTCGGATAATGGTGATTCGAGTTAGGGAAGTTCGACTGTAACTTTATTTTATTTAAATTTTTATAAATTCATTTGGTCAACTGTATTAAGTTAACACTAGATAAAAAAATAAAAAATTTATACAAAAATATTTAACTTGCTTGAATTCTCAAGTGTTTCCTCCGAAATGTAGGGTATCCAGTGGTTCATACATATGTCCGCCAGCTGTCGCTGCCGATGGGCAGAGTGTGATTGGCAGCAGAGACAGTGGATGGGGAGAGGGAGGGGGGGTGTGTGAAAGGGGAGGGGATGGGGGAGGAGGTTGCCTCGAATCAAGTGTGCACTAATGAAATAATTAATTACGAGCACAAGCAGCAAATCCAGGCATACCCCAACCCCGCCCCCGCCCCCGCCCCCGCCCTCACTCCCCCTCTCTTGATTTCTCTTGATTCCATTGCAGTCACATCTTCCACAGCAGAGTCCATGGATGCCATCAATAAGTACGAGCACATGCATACATATGTACATACATACATACATATGTATTTATGTATATACATGCATACATATGTACACTCATGGACAAAATAATAGGTGCACTCTTTCTTTTACTATAACAGCTATTCTAAGTCAAGTCTTAAAATTTATACACAATACTAGCAAAAACAGTTTTGAAAGTTGACTTTTTTTAAAATTCGAATATTTCAATGGGTACTTAATGGGTTAAGGAAAGTTATGCATCATTCAAACGGAATTTAGATGACCTTTCCTTACAATAGCTGTTATAGTAAAAGAAAGAGTGCACCTATTATCTTGTCCATGAGTGTATGTACAGATATATCTCTATCTTTAAGTCCATTAGTAACTGTATCTGCTTGCTGGACATCTCCAACTTTAAGTGCACTATATAAACACATATGTATGTATTATATATACATATGTATGTATCTGCATATGTATGTATGTGCATCGTTGTCTTTGTTGTTTTTGCTCTGCAGCCAATAATCAAATTTAATTAAACCACTTTAAGCGATTTCTTAGCCACAAAATCTGCTTCCATTTACATATGTACATATACTATGTATGTATGTATGTATATATATGTACATACTTCCAAATGTACATATGTATTTGTAATTGTGCACGCTCATCTGAAACAAATCATCGAATCAGTTGAAATACCTCACACAAAATTTATTTAGCATGCGATCGTTTCAATTGCATCAAAAAAAAAAACAAATATAAGAAAATAATACAAATATAAATAAAAATAAAGAGAGAAAAACTGGAAAATATTGGGAAAACTGGTGGAGGAGAAAATGGAAGCTTTGAATTTGCTTAGAAAATCAATTGCCGGCGGCAATCGATTGCAGAATTTAAATATAGTTATTTTGGAGTTTTAATCAACAGTAAGAATTAAATAATACTTTTAAATTAAAACGTTATCATTAATTCAGCTGTTTGTATTTCGTTTAAAAATATAGATTTTAACTATTTTTAGTCTTATAAAAATAAGAACACTATTTGAATATAATTAATTTTTTTTTAAACTAACTTTGGTAGAAATTTAAGTACAGTAGTTGCTTGATAAGAATAACAAAATAAAACGCTTTATATTTGACTTTGCCAAATAAAATTGTTTATAAATTGAAATCGAAATACAGTCGAAATCATCTTTGGTTAGAATAAACAGGTAAATTAAGAATATTGTGATATTGAGTAAATTTTTCAACTTTATATCAAGGGAGAAAATGCCGAAAAGCAAATAATCGTTCACTGCAGCGGTGGGCAAGCAGTGGCTCCGGGAGCAGCGGCTGCTCCCAACTTAGGTAGACTCTAACAGGGTTGTTGTTGTTGATGTTGTTGTAGTGCTCCCGAATTCAGATTTCGTGCCCACTGTATTCATTCCCCAAATGTTCACAAAAATTTGACATTTTTCACAATGTTGTTCATATTGAATTTAATTTTGAAATTTGTATAGACTTTTGAAAAACTTATGTAAAATTTCAGTTAACATTTACTTGTAATTTATTATTTTTAAGAATAGTATTTATTATTTCGTTGTTAACTAGTATTATTTGTGTGATTTCTCAATATTGAGAGACTACTGTAGTGGGAACAGTCAGCTAGAAAAGTAAGTAAGTAACATATCTTTAATTTAAATAATAACGTTGAAACAAAAGTAAAAAATAAATTGAAATAGTTGAAATTTTTCAACTTTAAGATTATTCTAATGCTTAAAAAGTTACGCTCAAAAATTGAAAAAAACTGAATGTTTTGTTAAAAAAGTGATAGAAGACGAAGTTTATCTTAAAAATGCTTTTGATTCAAAATTGAAACTTTAAAGAAATTGTTCTTAAAATTATTTTCAATTTGGAATTTGTGGAAGTGGAATCACTTTATGTAAGAGAAGGAGTTTTGTAGAATGCTGGAATAAGAATCTGAACCGACGAAATCTGATGAAATCCAAATATCACGTATCTATGGATGTATTTTGTATCTAAAGGTTGATTGACATTTAAGACGTGTGTGTGCGTGTGTGTGTGTGTGTGTGTTTATATAATGCAATAGATAGTAGAGATAGTTTCAGTATATAACTGTCCCTTATTCCCCTTTCGAATGTCCCGTTCTCTTCTGCTTAAATCTAGTCGCAACCGTTGTTGTTGTTTCTGCTGCTGCTGCCGTCAACAAACTTTTAAGCATATGTACATATGTATGTATGTATGTACATATACAGCGCTCCTTTTCCCACACGCACTCGGCACTCGCTGCAGCAACAACAACAACTGCGACGGCAGCCAATGGAGCCAACGAAGCCCCATGATGAGTGCCGAAGTGCGGTAATGTCGCGGTCGGCGTGGCCACCTTCGCCTTCGCTATCGCCTAACGCCCTCTCTCGCTCTCACTCTCTCTGTGTGTCCTCCACCCACCCAGACAAACACACACACACAGACACACACACAATGTGACACAGTGAAATGTGTCGCCCGTCGTCAGCGTCATCGTCATCGTCATCGGCCCCTCTCTTCGACTGCCCCCTACGAAAAAAGACAGTATTGGTCAAAGCCAACGGATGGCCGCGCATGGCTCTAAGAGTGAGAGCGAGAAGGAGCATGCAAGCGACAGCGAGCGAGCGGGAGAGCAACAGTGAGAGCGAGCAAGCAAATACACACGCTGGCTCGCTCGCTATGTATGTGTGTGTGTGTGTGTGTTTGGCCTGTGCGCTCTCACTCTGTCGGCAAAGCAGTGTGTATGCTGGATAACATTTGCAGAGAACGTATTCAAGAGCGGGGTAAGCAGTAAACTGTTGGGGAAGGGGGAGAGCGTTACTAAATTGCGACAATTGTGCATTTTTAACGGTGGCACAAAACGACGACACAAACAAAAAATTAAAAACGAATTTGAGTAAATTTTTAAATAAAAGGATAATGCACACGCACACACACACACATACACACACGTGTGGCCTTCTATGTATTTATATGTAAAAGATCAATTTAAATAGATCCAAAGCACTTGCAACTGAGAAAATCAGCTAAAATTGACATGAAGGCGCTGGTGGAGTTGGAGTGGTGGGTGAGGAGGGGAGGGGTGGGGAGGGGTAGCGGCGGAATAAGTGTGGGAGCGTCGCGGTCTTTGTGAGCCAATCTGAAGGTCGTCAAGTCCAGGCCCAAAGTGTAGCTCCAACACACACACACACACACACACACACACACACACACACACACACACACACACGCTGATGATTACGAGCGCTCTTCTGTGTGTGTGTGTGTGTGTTGGCCAAGGATGGCAAAAACCGGTTCACACAATGATTGCACTTGTGTGTGCGAAACAACAAAATATTAAACAGAAGAAGCCGCAGAATTAAATTCCGCGCACAAAACCGCGTCACAAAAATATAGTTGCAAATTATCAAATGCTCGCAGTTTTCAAATTGTATTATTTATTTTTAAATATTTTTTTTTTGCCTGTTTGTCCCTTATTTGTCTCAGCAAGCTTCAAATATTCTATTATAATTTTTTTTTAAACTTATCTCAGGTATTGCAAAAATATTTGTTTCGGTAATATGTGATTTCAAAACATCTCTTTTCATTTTTTACAATATAATTAAACATATTTTTTAAATTTTTGTATTTTCTAAAGACAGTTGACTAAAAGTAGCTAAAAGCTTTGTTAATTTTAATTAAAAAGACTCTATTTTTTTTTTTAGCTGACGATCAATTCTCAGCTAACAAAATTTTTAAACTAGCCAAATTCTCACGTTTTTACATTTTTTGCTATTGTCTAAATAAATATTTTCATTTTTTTACAGTATATCTTTATAAAAATACCTCTTAAAATAAAAGTACTCACTTTTATTCATGTTACTTCATAGTTCATATTTAGAAACTGGTCTCTAGCATCCACATACCAAATTTGTTAGCTGTAACTCATATAATAGCTGAGGTCAATGGGAGACATATGGGATACAGTTGGACTTTCATAACTGGAACTTCTATAACTCGAATTTTCTCTAGCTTGAACCAAATAGCGTTTACTTTACCCAAAAAAAAAAAAGAGTTCCATAAGTCGAAGTTTTCATTGTTTAAGCTTTCTTTTGGAAAATGGCGTTTTAAGTTAGGAAAGCTCGACTGTACATCAATATTATTCAAAAAAGTAATGCAGTGAAAGATATGTTAAAGAACCCAATTGTACATAAGATATTTCGACACTTTAAAGTTTAAACTACGAGAATAATAAAAGTTTAGAAAAAATTTGAGATAGAATAGTTCGAACTGTAGAACTACAACTTGTTACGCTTTTGCTGTACCAGGAAAATAATACATACTCGAATCTATTCAAAGACTTGATTTAAAAAAAAAAAAATAAAAAATAAAGTAAAGAAAATATTCATTTGGATTTCTGAAATTGAATATAATAAAATTCCTATATAATCTAAATTTTGCACTCTTTATCTTCAAATGTGTAAGATTGTTATGGCGAAACAATTGGAAATGAAACGGCTGTAACTCTGACACCCTTCGTGCTGCTTTCGTCACTAGCGAGGACTGCCGTCCGCTGTGATGTAATCAGAAAATTTATAGTGACTTTTAAGGCTAAACAAATACGAAAGTACAGTGTAAATCCACAGTCTGTTAGCTAGAAAGACATGCGAAACGAATGGAAATGGAACAGATGTTAGCTAGGTTAGGTACAAATGAAATAGAGAAACATTTATTGTAAAATGTTGATAATTTTCAAGAGCGTTTTATTTTATTTATTATATATTTTGTTCTTTTTTTTGTGTGACAAGAAGATAAATGTGCCGCCTTCCCCGCCCCCAAAAACGTTACGCCCCAACTGCCGCTCCTACTGGAGTTCTAATACGAGCGGAAGGAGGAGGAGGAGGAGGAGGAGGGGAAGTGACAGGGAGACAGGAGAATGAGAATGGGAATGAGAATGAGAATGCGAAGGGGAAATCGTTGGTGAATGTGTAGCTAGTGTCGTTGTCGTTGTCGTTGTTAGCCATGGCAAATGATCAAAGCCGATGCCGAAAGTCGGTATTAAAATCATGGCAAGCCAAAAGAAAGCCAGGCCAAGAGTCAGAGCCAGAAAAGTGACCGCAATTATGCGATAAAGATAAAACAATGTGGTGTCATTTTTATGGTTCTTTTTCCGATGTCGAAGTCGATGTCGATGGTCGCACACAAGGTTTGTTTTTCGGACCACGGTGCGGGCGGGTGTCAGTGTCCGAGAGAGAGACAGGTAGAGTGCTAGACTGGAATGGCAATAAGGTGATAATCTATAATTGCCCTTGCTGCAACAATTGTGCCTTTAATTCCACCGCCGACGACGACAGCGACGAAGATCAGGGAAAAAACAAATGAAAATAAAATAAAATGTGTGTCCTACTGTCGCATTTTGGGACCAGGCTGCGATCAGGGGAATTATGTGCACGTTGAGGGTTCGTTTTGGGCACAGAGACATTTGGGTAACACGTGAAACGAATGCGTTGACAGCTTGCGACTGTCTCTCTCTCTCTCTGTCTGTGTCTCCCTCTCTGATTAGGGATCAAAATATCGTTTATAACTCATAATGACCATGACAAATATTGCAATACAATGGGAGATACGTTAAGGGTCCAACGATCCTTCACTTCTCGCTCCTCGTTGCGGTCAACAGTTGTTGATTGTGTCGTAAAGGTCACGCCAACTGCGACTTGGCCACATGGTCATCACGGCCCGAATGGTCAGCATGGCCCAAGTGTCCTCTTGAGCATATGACGGTAGTGCAACCACACTTCTTTGGTGGTGTCGTTGGTGGTGCAACGTTCGCTAATGAAGCCCGACCACAGTTGAGAACTACTCGCATCTGATAATCGTTTAATCGCTTATCACAAATTGCACTCCATTGTCTATATTTATTTATGTGTGTGTGTGTAGCACTATCGGTTCCACATTAACCACAATTAGAGTGACCATGCTTCGGCAATTAATTTCACTTCTGTTAATGTTAATTGACGTACCAAGCCCCCGAACACTGCACAGTGGTAACAACCATGCAAAGAAAGCAAACATCACAAATATTCTCGAAATTTATTAATATATTTCATATTTATTTTTTAAACTAACCTTATTTAATATTTAAAGAATATGATTTCTATGCTTCTGCATGAATTACTTATTTAATATTATCTGATTTTTATTTAACAGAACATTGAATGGCGACGAGAAATAGGAAATATTGACAATTATTGAATTTAGTAGAAGATTGAGCAGTTTTCAATATACATTCAGCGATTTTGTAAGCCAAAGAAAATTGACAAACTGATCTGAAACAATATTTGAATCATCAAAAATATTCACATATTTATTTGTTATAACTTCAACAAAATTTTGAAATAAGAAATGCATAAATATTTTAAAACCCGAATAAAAAAGAAGTTTCATCCCTTTAGAAAAAGGAAATACCTTTTGTGTCATTTCAGTTCTTACAATATAATATTGTATACAGCATAGAAATATTAGAATTTATTTAAAAAATGTAGCAAAGGTCAGAAATTATAGGTTATTGATCTATGTATTACACATTTTTATATCTTAAATTTATTACTAATTCTTTTCACAACTAAGATTTTACCAAGTTTCTAAGTTTATTTAACATTTAAAACATTTGTTCTTTAACTGAACAGGGAATTATTCTGATGTTCTAGTTGGTTGGTCCCACTGTGCGCGGGCGCGAAGATAAAAAAACGGGGAAAAGCGCTATCAAAATTATCAATCAACATACTCGTAAATTTGCCAATTGCTGACAAACTTAACGCTCTCAAATTACGAGTAGTCACGGCTTAAGTAAACGGGTACTCACTCGTACTCGCTTAGATAACAAGCGAAAAAAATAAATAAATAAATAAAACAAAATAAGAAAAAAGAAGAAAGAGACTTTTTAAAGAGATCGCGGACACGCACAGTGGTTAACCATTGTCCATTTGTGGTTGCGTTTTTCTTCCTTTCTCTTTTGCTTTTTTGGCTTTTTTTTAGCGATGTCACCTCGGCGAAGGCAAATAACACAGAGAAAACGAAGAAATAAAAATAATAAAAAAATAAAGGATAAAAGATAAAGGATGCGCCAATGTGGCTGGCAAAACAATGAAATTGTGAAATTTGTTGGGTTCAAGAGAATGTCATGAGCGTTTTATGATTTAATCCCCTTTTGTGTGAAGCCAAACATTTGGCTGGATCAAGTGTGTGTTGGAGTGTTTGCGTGTGTGTGTGTGTGTGTGTGTGTGTGTGCCTGGCTCTTGAAGCGTAAACACCCCCGAAGAAAAAAGGTCAGGGATTTGTCATTTGTCGCCGTTTTTGGCCAAGTAGACACTTGACTGCGCCTCGGCTCAGACACCTGACAAGCGATTAGTGCCGCGGCCAAGTGGACAAGCGGACAACTGAACTGGTGGACAGATACCTGTAGACCCTGTAGATCGATCGAGATAGAGTGAGAGAGAGAAAACGAGAGACAGAGAGACTCAACTGAAGTCAATGTGATTTAGTTTTGACGTCAAAACGGCTAAAACGCTCCTCTTGCGGGTAGATTGTATCTGTTTTGCGTCGGAAATACGAATGCCTCGAGTCATCAGCTGCATGTAAAAGCCAATAAGTGTGCTGCAATCGAGAGGGAGCGATAAAAAGTCTGCTCGACTAGCTAAACACTCTGCAAGTCGATTAACTTCATTCGCTTGTCAGTCGATTGCTCTGAAGTTTTGTAGATTTCAGTTGAAAGTGGTGCAGAAATGGAATTCTAAGAAAGAGTCTGCTCGACTGGCTCTACTCTGTAAGTTGATTAACTCTTTAGTTATTGATTCGATTGCTCTGCAAAGTGGTGTATTTTTTGTTAAAAACGGTGCTACGGATAATATAAAAATCGTATAATCTGCCTGTAAATGAATAACTGCATTTTATTACTGTTATCCTTTTTTATTTCAACTTAATGTAGAGTACACGTGTAGTATAAAATATATCCTATAGGTTATTATTGATTGTTTTTGAAATAGAGTGTGTTAGAATCGCTTGAAAAACTTTGATATTTTTATTAAATTTTTTTAGATACAAACTTGAATTTGAATTTAAAAACTAAATATAAGAATAAATTCAACCAAGCTTGAAATTCATCAATGCAACAAAGTTGAACTGTGCTGTCCATGGTAAACTACCCTCCCAACATTTCTACAGGGTATTCAACACCACCACCAACAATAACAAACAATACACAATTCACAACAAACTGAGACTCAGACTACAACTTCAACCTCGACTTGGACTTCGACGCATTTGGCTATAAACAGGGTTGGGTTTGGGGCCAAGTCCTATTCCTGTTGATTGACCCGATAGCATTTCGGTTTTGCAGCTGCCCACAGCCAACGAATGACGTGAGTGCCAGTGTGTATTCACTTGGCATTCAAACGCATTCAAGTTGAAATCATGTCAAAGGTAATGTTAACGAACTGCAGCGGGAATACCATTAACGTATGTTATGCATATTCAAATTGAACATAAATTTAATTATATACTATATATTGTATATTTGCTAATTATGCTCGCACTCGCACATACAAATGTGACTGAGTGTATTCGTGAGTGTATTCGCTGTTTTGAGATCGTGAGAATTGCATTTAATTGATTTCCACATGATCTCCAAGTGGAGCACAAATGAGATTGTCAAAGTTCAAGAGTTACGCATGAGCGTCACAAATCCACAGTAATCTTTATAAAGATCACCTCTGTCTCTCTCTCTCTCTCTCTCTCTCTCTCCCTGCATTTTCTCTGAGAATTGAGCTTTAAGCGAGAAAGTCTTCAGCTGCAATCGAATCTTTTAACATCTGTTTGGGACAACAAAAAAGTATAAAATAAAATAAAAAAAATTTACTCTAGCTAAAATTTATTCTCATTCTTATTCCCATTCCCTTTGTTTCCTTATTTTATCAGCGTGTGTGTGTGTGTGTGTGTGTGTTATCTAAAAGACCAAGTTCTTTTGGCCCTGCGGCATGTTGCTGCAATTTTTCATTATTCGTACTCTTTTTAAGTGATCGATCGAAATTAAATAAGAAAAGTAAGCAACGAGAATGAAGAAGGGGCAGGAAAATGAAAATGCCCCCGCGCCAAAAAGGGTAAAAAAACCCAATGATCTAAAGGCCCAAAACCAAAGCCAAAACCCAAGAGATTCCCGTCCTCCTACAGCGTCTCCACTTTCCACTCTTCTGTGGCTTCGGGAATGCGATGGTTAATGTGCGTTTAGATACGAAGACATGTAATTTCCCAGCCTCAGTTCGATCAGTTCGCACTGCAAAAGACAAAAAAAGGAAAAAAAAAATAAAATAAACCGTCCAATTGTCTGGCTTTGACCAGGGCCAAGATCAGAACAGACCAGTCCAAAGTCACAGTCAGTGTCAGAGGCTGAGACTAAGACTGAGACTGGGACTGAGACTTAGTTAGAGTCACAGTCTGAGCCAAAGTCTTAGCCACAGTTTAAGCCAGATCCAGAGTCAGAGTCAGGCTAGCCAGTCAGTCGCTCTTCACTGTGGGCCGTGCCGAGCAAATTCGCCCCCGATCCTCTTTTTGTTTCGTGTATACCCCGTACAGATGTACACTAAATGGGGTATACTAAAATAATGATAAGAGTGACTTGATCCTTAAATGTCAGAAGTGATTCTAGTTAGAACATTTTCTATAAACTTATGACTTCATTTATATTAGTATGATCTGCTTGAATCTTATTAGAAATCTAGAATCTTATTGTATAAATTGAATTTAAATCTTAATTCTAAAATCAAACGATTGTTATACAAAAACATAAATAATAAAATTTTGTGATAAAATAATTAAATTTTTTTAAAAAAATCTTAAAATACAAATATTATTTTTAATTTATATATTTTTAATTATATTATATAATGAAAGTCACAGTAAAGTTTAAATTTTATAATTTAATTTAAGACAATGTTTTTTTTTTTGTATTTCTAGAATGTGTTATATTTAATATATTAAGTTTAAAAACTTTTGATATTAATCAGTTCAACACTATGCATTATGTGGTCCCAAATTCCTTTCCTAAATTCCTTTTGCTGCTCTCTTAAAATATCCAAGCAACTCTTTAGTAAATGCAATAGTTATACAAAATACAGGGTACTTGCTAGTCGACTCTCTATACTGGCTGCTTCTTCCTTTTTTTCGGCCTGGACAGTTGTCAATGGGGCAGATCACAAGGGGGCCACAAATGCAGCTGAGCAAAAATGAAAAATAAAAAAGGCCTCAAGGAACTTGGGCTGCAAACCTGACGTCGTCTATGATGACGGCCTTTGATTATGATGCCAATGGATGGCAATATGGCATAGGGTACATACATACATACATACATACATATATATGTTTGTATGTATGTGTGTGTGTGCTTATTATGGTGGGGCTACTGCAGGTTACCACCAAGGTAACTACCAAGATGCAACTTATGAGAGATGCACGCAAGCTGCACTTCAAACTTCGTAATTAACACGCTCATTATTATTAAGATGCTGATGATGATGAACATTATTGTTGTTGTTGTTGTCATTTGTTGCAGTGCCACCTGCACCACCTGCACCACATGCACCTGTAAGAATTGTGAGCTATGCTTAAGCTGAGTAGAAAAATAATTGGAGCTTAGCATTAGCTAAAATTTGGAATGGATGAGACGGAAGACTAAATTCTTAGGAGGAAGTTCCAATTTGATGTATGGCGCAAAACATTTTTAAAATGAGTATATTTATGTGTATACTTATTTGGGTTGTTTCATAAAACTATTTCAAATAAATTTTAGGCAAAAAAGAATTACTTTTATAAGTGTTGAATAGTTTTGTTTATTATTTTAACATTTTTATGTGGATGAGAAGCAAGAAAAAAAAGAAGAAATGGCGAAAATTGTGTATGGATTTAAAAATTATTGAAGAATTTTATATTAATCTGTATTGAATATATTTTTTATACAGTGTGCCACTAATGTCTTCATGCAGCATAAATTTGTCAAATTTTCGTATAATAAAGATGTTTTAATCCGGGTTTCGTATATTAATCTTATATTCACTTAAATCCCGTTTAAATGATGCAAAAATTTCTTTAAACCATTAAGTACTCATCGAAAATTTTGAATTTTAAAAAAAGTCAATGTTTCACCTTTTTTTCGATTAAAAAAAAAATAATATTTTGATGCAGAAAAATTCTTTAAACAGTTCTAAAAGTGACTGGAAAATCTCTTCGCTAGTATTTTTTTTTTTGATTTTATGAAAATTTTAAAAATTACAATTTTAACCCCTTTTTCCTCATTTGCATACAAAAAGTGGATTTTTAGCAATTTTTAAAAAATATTAAAAAATACTAGCGAAGAGATTTTTGAAATTTTTAATGGGTTAAAAAAATTTTTGCATCATTAGAATTAAGTGAATAAAAGATTAATATAAGAAACCCGCATCAAAACATCTTTATTATACGAAAATTTGACAAATATTAACGTCGATTTTATGCAATGTTATGTTAAGTTGGTGCTAGAGGCTAAAACAATAGTTATAAAATTATAATATTTAAAATAATAATTTTTAAATATGCTGCAAACTTTTCTTTGACAATTTTCAAATGATTATTAAATAAATATTAATATAAATATTAAATTGAAGAAGAAATACATGATGTAATTTTAGTTGAAAGTGGTCACACTGATCGATGGCTTTTTTTTAGTGGGTGAACAACACCTGCTGGGTTTCAAAGGTCTCTTTGTCCATTTTTGGATCTAATTTTTATTTGTTTTGTTGTTGTATTATTTTCCTTAAGTTTAATTAACGAATCTGAAAGATCTGCTGCAACATTTTTGCCGCATGCTGAGTTCAATTCACACATTGTGCCTGGTCATGTGGGGGCCACATCAGACTTTTCCCATTAAACTGGTCAGTAGACGAAGAAGCAGCAGATGGAGCAGAAGCAGGCCCCAGGTATTCGAAGCAAGCGCAAATTGTTTACAATTCGAAAAATTGTTGCCGCCTCTGTTATCGGTGGTCACATCTTAACGAACACGCAGCTCCAAACTCCAACTTGAAAGCTGAAGCTGAAGCTAAAGCTGAACCAGAGTCCGAGTCCGAGTCAGAGCAGGAGGTCCCAGCCCATCATATCAGCTATTCCCTATCCCCGATCCCCTATTCGCTTTCCCCTTTCCCCCACTCCTAGATATGTCGATTGCAGGCCAAGTTCGTTGTTGTTTAGTGTTGGTTAATTTGGCATCATTCATCGTGTGGTCAAAGCCAAATGTCATGCAATGTGGCTAAGACCCGCTTCGCTAATTACAGCCTCTTGTTTGATCCCCTCTCTTTCATTACCTCTCTCTCTCTCTTTCCTTGCAGCTCGGCAACTCACGTGACACTGCATCACGCAGCATTCGAGATCAAATGAATTAGATCACCAGACGTTTTCATGCCTATCGCGTTGACTTTGGATTGAACTTTAGTTCCAGTTCCTCATATACTATAACTTGTCAGACAGGCCTTCAAGAAGTGTGAGTTACATAAATATTCGAAAGTTTGGCTAAAAATTTCGCATCAAATGAATCTTTTTATTATATATTAATAACTGGCTCTGAAAAAAACTGGTCGATTCCTGTTTAAAACAAAGTTGTTAGAAAACCGTCCACGCTAGTGACGAAAGCAGATCCAAAATTAAATATACTCTGGTAAAGATCAACATTTCCGTCTTTGACTTTAAGCAAATCAATATAGACATCAAATTAAAGAGTAGGTATGAAGAATCTGTGTTTAAAAACCAAAAAAAATTACAATGGTTTGTTAAATATCTTTTGGATATAAATCTATAACTGGTTGCGTTTCTGATTGTTTGATTCTATGTATTTATCTAAGAATATATCTTTAATTATACCGACCTTTATTTCTTTATCTATTTGAATTTAAATTAGATTTATCGAAATCCGGGAATGACTGACCTATTAAGTTTTTCTATATCTATATCTATATTCGAATCTATTTTTGAGTTTATATCTATATCTGTAGCGTAACCTTTATTTTTATGTTTTTCTATATTTGTTTCTATATGTAAACATTTATCTCTTTCTAATTGTAGTCTTAAAATCACTGACCCATCAAGTTTCCCTGGTCATCTTTCGGCTGATCCACTTTGGCTCTTGGGTCTTTTGTGTTGACATCTGTTGCGAGTTCCTCCGACTGACCACTGTGAAGTGGCTTGGAGTGGAGTGTGGAGTGGAGTTTGCCGAGGAGTGTGGAGTGGATCGCATCGCATAATACGAGTATATGCAATCGCCGGAGGTGGAAACAACAAAGAGATCTGTTCGCGACAACTACAACAACAACAACGACAACAACAGCAACAACAGCAACGGTGTCGACCATGTCGACAATGTCGACGTGGTGGCGTTTGCGTGTCAAGCGACATCATTTGCATAACAATGCTGGGGACGATTCAAATTTTTGGTCTCCCAGAGCAATTTACAGACACACACCGAGGGAGAGAGAGAGAGATAGAGAGGGACACACACACACACACACACACACACACATATATACACGCCCTCTGGCACCTGCTCATACACATTTAGATATCTACGAGTACATTAAATTTTTTCTCTTTTTTAATTTGCAGTTTGAAGTCAACGTCGTTGTTGGCGTCACAAATCGCTGGCAAATTTCTGCACACACGCGTATGCATATGACATTATCCAAGACACCTCTCCTCTGCCACCCCCCCCCCCCCCCTTGCTTCCCCCTCATGTCAACCCACCTGAAAGTTGCACCCTCGGATCTCTTAAGCTGCGTTTGGATTGCGTCGTCAATGCGGAACGAAACGAAACGACGCGATCGCGTTTCCCCTCTCTCCTATCCCTCCCCCTCCCCCTGACACTCCCAATCGCCCTACCTTGTAGCGATCCAACTGTTGAATAATTTATGCGACAAGCCACCGTTGTCAGCGTCACCTCCTCCAACTTCAACCTCAACCTCAACTTTAACTTTAACTTCAACTTCATGCATATAACTTCCCCCCACACCGCACCCCTCTTCTATTAACTTGGCAATGTCGCGACTCTGTCATCTGAGAGGGAGACAGAGAGAGGGAGAATTATTTGCGTTCGCCTCCTTGCGTTTCTAATTAAGCGAGAGAAATATTCAAAAACTTTGCCATTGTTTCAACGATTTTCAAGTTCAATTTACATAACATTCCAACTCGAGACTCAAACTCAACTCTTTAGCTTTACTTATTTACTTTTTTTTTATTTTAAGCAAATTATTTTTTTTTTTTATTTACACTTGTATTAATTTACAGTCTCCCTCTCCCTCTCGCTGTCTCGGTCTTAGTCTCTGTCTCAGTCTGTTGAGATATTTGAGTCACAGCCTTGAATTGCTAATCGCTTGGCAATGCAAAAAGGGTTCAAGGTCAACGTTGCACTGTTGCAAAGGTCACCAAATTGCTGTCGTTGTTGTTGTTGTTGTTGTTGTTGCAACAGCGCAAACTGTTCATGTTGCACTTGGCAACTGGTTCAGTGGTTTGATGGGAATACCCCTCTCCCCTGAGGGAATCTATTCTCTAAATGTGTCTGTTTGTATTTTTAAGTTGCTTCTGTTTTGGCTGATTCGCGTTTAACCTGGAATTACATTGAAGTTAGTTAGTTACACTATGATAGAGAATCTAAGTAGAGTCACGATTTATAAGTAAAAAAAGCGAATCTTTTTTATTAAAGCTAAAAGAATATTATAATACTTTATTTAAAATTTATAAGTTGATATTTAAATAGTATTTCACTTAATTTTTTTATAGTAAAAATTAAAATGAATTGAAAAAGTAAGATTTTCTTACTCATCTAGGTGATTTTTTACAGGATTGACTTTGTTATAAATTAAGCTTTAGCTCGTTTTAGGAATCCGTGGAATTTTCTCGATAGTATAATTTACTAGTTAATTTAATTTAGTTAATTAAAGTCTGCTGAGAGCATTCTTTGCCATGAGCGTCCATGTTTTAGAAACCGTACCTAAAAAAAGTACAGAGGTTTCTTAACTTTGCTACACAAAAAAAAAGTGCGTAACAGGCAGAAAGGGGGGGTGGCAGACCCCATAAAGTATCTGGAAAAGTCCTATACATCCTAACGAAGTTTATTTGAGATCGGTCTGCTTTATCATATAGCACCCATAGACACGATCTGTCGAAAATAAAGCTTTAGTAAAAAAAAATTGTTTGTGTTTTGAGATATCTCAACCAATCTTAATATGTTTTGCAATGCACATTGGGCCATGAATCCCATTTATTTGGCATACAGTCGAAATTAGGGTTTTCAAATATACTCTTGATATTTGACTGTAATATATGGCAAAGTGTATACATTAGTTGTATATCGACATCAATTACACAGAAAAAATTTTAGGTGGCAACGTCGTAAACTTGCCGCGCTAGCAAAGTCAGATGTTTTGTCAGCAGACTTTCAGCCGAAATTGGCGGGATGCATTTACTCAACTTTGCGCTTCAGCTGTGACAACCCGGCTGTCCAGATCTTTGTTGAAAATATCGGACGAAATAAAGGTCACACTGTATGCCAGTACAGTTATTGTTAAGTTATTCGAAATACATGTTCAATATTGTAGTTATGAATTGTCTATGTTATGTCTTGGTCCTGTGGCTCAAAAAACTAACCGAAGTCGCTCGTGTACCGTGGAGTAAGAACCTAATTTCTGCAATTTTCTAGCCAAAAAATAATTATGCAAATGTTTGAATCCTAACTATGATCTTACAATTTGTCAGTGATACGTTCTTTGCACAGATTTTACTTATTCTCTTTAAAAATACTAGTTGCAAACTGTGCTTTTAAATTACTAGAAAATCGGATTTTTTTCCGTATTCAGATGAGCAGGGGGGTTAAAGCATGGTCAAATTAAAGACAACTAGTAAAAGATTGTAACATTCTAACTTTTGCATGATTAGCAAACATGCGAAGAATAAAATATTGTCCTTTATTTTTAAGTTTATAAAAAAATTGTTTACTTGTTATTAATGAGTCAGGAAAACAGAGGGGGGTAAAGACAAAGTCCAACTAAAAAACAAAAAACATTATAAATGTCGACTTTAGTCTAACTACAGCATTCATGCCAGATTTGCCACAGTCCCACAAATCTTATACTTTCTGGATTTTATAAAAGTATATTACACATATTTCGTACATAGTCAAATGGGGATGGGAAGACGAAGGCGTGGTCCAAATCAAAAAAAGTTAAATCCAAACATTGCTAAATTTGTCTAAGTAAGGTTAATGCAAAATTATCGACAGTCGATTGTAGCTTTACACATTAGACTTTATGCCAAAAAATAGGGATTCATGGCCCAATGTGCAATGTAAATGAGCCATCTAAAATATTTGGTACATAATATTTAATATTTGTAGCGATTTCTATTATTTTGTGTTAAGCAGGCTTTGCTAATTTTCATAAGTCTAGTACGGGTGTTACCGACAGTCGGCATCTTAAACTGTATTAAATGCCTTGAATACCAATGCACTTGGAAATTTAATTAATTGAAGCTGCTTAGTTTTTCCTTTCGGAAGTATTTGACTAAGAGTATACTCAGTAACTTTTTTATTCGTCTATTTCTAATTATGTTTTCTACATAGACATTTATTCTTTTCAAACATTCGCATTATTTTCACAACGTGATCATCATTCGGTTTGAAGCTATTTCTTATTTATGTGTTAATCCTTGAGGAACATTCGATCCGATTCAATTTCTGGCAGCTGTTGCTGCTTCCATTTAATGCAACGTCTGCCCTCATTTCAATCATCATAATCATCATTATTATTATTATTATCATCTTTAGGATCCTTTTTCTTCTTACAGTTGATCACCATTTTCCAAAAAACAACAAAAAAGTGATATGATATTATTTAACGGTATGAGTTTTCCTTTTTGTATGTTATTCTGCTTCGAATTATGTATTGTGTGAATGAATGCGCTCTCTCTCTCTCTCTCTCTCTCTCTCTCTCTCTCTCTGTTTCAAAGTTTCAAGTTCTTATTTCGATGAAAGATTATTTATTTACATATTTGTTTCCCAGTTATTGAGATTATAAAGTATCGCACTAGTCACAACGTTGAAAAACAGAATTTTAAAGTAGCTATAAAATATTACAGCTATCCACATAGTTTTTAATATTTCTTATACCGACTTATAGCATATATAGTCCGTTGTAAATTTATAGTTTAATTAAAATGGGTTGATTATCTTATAATTTATAAGAATAATTTATTCGCTCTTTCGAGAAAGTAATTTGCGTTTTTGTGTAGATTTTTAGGTCCGCTGTGAAAGAGTCCTTCTCCTAAGTGCATAAGAATTATTTGGCGTATGTCTGTTGTCTGTTTTGTATTTTCGGGTATATTCTTAACCAACAATTGGCAGCTCAATCAAGGAAGCAACTGTCTCGATTCCCAAATGATGCGTTAAGTAGCGAAATCTTCAATACAATGAAATATACTATATTGTATTGAGACGGAAGGACGTGAGTAAGGGCACATGAGTGTGTACTCGTATCATAAATGATAATAATGTTTGTAAATAAATATTGTGTAATCATCGCGCTGACGCCATTATCATCATCATGACCCCGAATTCTACCCCTACCCCTACCCATACTTCGACCCCGCTCCCGCCCCTCGAGTCTTGTGTTGTTGTCTCTTTGCATTATGATTATTATGCTGTCATTTTCAAATAGAAATCCCAATTCTTGCGATCCAAAAGGCGGTCTGATGACGAGCAGGATATTGAAGACATGACCAGGGCCATCTGCTTTGGCATCAACAGACAGCATGGAGGACGGGAGAGAGTATTTTTTTTTTTATTTGTATTTGTATTTGAACAGGCCTAGAGTTGGTCTTTGTCTGCATTCGCATTCGTCTCCATTGTTTAGACACTTACACAACATATTGTACATGGTCCTAGGCATGGTTAAGGGTCGTCCTCGTCCTTTTACTTGTACTCGTACTCGTACTCGTGCCCAGAGTTCTCTGAGGGTAGAGACTTACCTAATGGTAAGGGAAGTCCTACCATCTAACACTCTCTTTCACTCAGTCACTCTCTTACTCTCTCTCTGTCTCTTCCTGCGGTGGTTGTCCTCTATTTTCTTTTTTTCTTTTTTTGTGTTTTTCATTTATTGTTTTCATCATCCTCGCATCAGAGTTCTCATAACTAAATACTTGTGAGGTAATTGCCAGGCAAAGCGTATCTTTTCAAGTTCACTACTTACCTAAGTAAATACACCAGTATATAGACATGAGTGGGTGTGTGTGTTTATGTGTGTGTCTTCTAGCTGCCATTGCTCTAGTTCCCATACGAATTTTATAAAACTTCAGGATCAGGTTTTACGGATAATTCACAGGCCAAAACTTGTGACAAAGTCGCATTAAAATTGTTACAAATTAAAGTGATGTGGTTTTATTTTATCAGCATTGCTGAAACTATTATTAAATCTGAACAACAGTTGAAAATCTAAGAATATTTAACAAAAGTCACAGTGTCGGCTGTAGATTGATCTTTTGTATTTTGATGTTAATGTATCTGTAAAATATTAAAAGCTTCTTATATATGTATGTCAGCACAATAGATCTCATATTGGTCGCAGTGCGTGTAGGCCTATTTAATAATTATATATATGTATGTATGTATTTATAAATTAATCATTACAAAATATTAAGAATCTAGAGTTGTCATTTAATGAATTTGTATATGGGCATTTCCAGGATCGAGAACGCGACATTTGTACGTCTTTAAATGAAAAAAAAAATGGCTAAAGTTGACATTCTCCAAAATGTTTTCTCACGTGCTTAATGCATTTAATCAACACTATTTATAAAAGACAAGCTTTGAAGACTTGTCGTTTTCGAATTATTTATAGAAAACAATGCATCGCGAACGCGACGAAAAATGGAAGTCATGTTTGACTTCATCTTGACAAATGCGAAAGTCTGCGAAATGTGGCGAGTAATTTGGAAGAAATTACTCTTAAGCCATAATAAAATAATGTAGTTTTTTATTTTAGAAATAATTTTGATATGTTACTATCATTCTATATAATTTACAAGTTTTATTAGAAATTTGTATTTGCGATCGTGACAAGATTTCCACCTAGTTTGTTCTAAGAATATGTTCATCAAATTTTATTCGATATATCGAAAACAGCTTGTGAAACTTGATTTAAATTAAACTTTCATTAGTGTAATCGATAGAATACAACGGTCCATTTTGGAAAATTTTTTTAAAAAAAAGGTCAAAAATATAGAAAAAGTGAATTTATTTCAATATAGAATCCTTATGTTCATCCTATTGAGTTTTTCTAGCGTATATTGCTATACAATTTCACAAGATGCAAGCTTTTGATTAATTTTACGTTTCTGGGCGACCTTTTCTGGAAATGCCCATATATGTTATATAAATCGTCATAAATTATTTAGGATATTAAGTGTAGGATTGAAAGGATATGAAATAAAGGAAATAAAGCTATTATGCAAACTGTCTCTATTTAAGCGAACCGAAATATTCAAAATATGTGTAAGGCTGGAACAAAAAATATTCAAATAAAATTCTAATCAATCGTTATGATATATATTTATGAAAGTAAGTTGTTAAGAAAAATATAAATGTGTTTGCCCAAAATCAAAGTAATAAATATGTATTCGATTTAAAAAAAAAAATTTTTTTTTATATAAATATTTTTCCAAAAAATCTTTTCAATTTAAACATTGACAGCTCAATATATGTAAGTACAAATAAAGCTTTATAAACTTTACTTTTATCTAATACAATTTTAGGTAATTGAAAATGCATGTGTGAAATTATATTTATACTCTATAGGCAGTAGTAAACAGTTCTATAGTTATATTGACAGCAGCGATGTGATATATGGAGACAGGGAAATTGAGAGACAGAGAGACAGAGTGAGGGGAGTGAAAGAGAGCGATGACTTGGTCAATTTTCTTATGGCTAGAGATGCGGCATGCGAGTGATAGCGTTGTTTTTCTTTTTCTTGGATCTACCTCAGAGCTCAATGTATCTAATTAAGTAAAAATTTATGCGCGTGTTCAGTGAGAACGATGAAACAAACGGCAAACTGCAAAAAGACGTTAACTATTGTTGTTAAATTCAGCAGCTGTTGTTTCTCTCTCGACTTTAATTGCTCAGAGCTCAAGTTGGAATTATAGTTGGAGTGTGGGGAGTTATAGTTGGAGTAATAACTGCGACTACGAAATCATAGTCAGAGGCCTCCTATAGATGATGTTGATGTTGATGACGGCGACAACGAACAACGAACAACCAACAACGAACCAACAACATTCGTGGTCAGCCATTGCTCATATGGTACAATTATATAGTACTCTACACCCAGAGAAAAACTATTTAAAATTTTTATATCTACACTTAGGTGATTCAATGTAAGTCTATCTATTTTTTAGTTAAATAAATTTCAAATTTATTAAAAAACTCCATTTTTTGTATTGAAAAAAATTAAAAAATTTAATTTCCATGTAAAGTATAGTAGTCAACCATTTTTAATTTTAAGCCGAAATTTTAACCGAAAATTTGAAATAGACTCATCGAAGTTTAATTAAAGCCACCTTATTTTCGCATGAAAAATTATGATTGGCGATAATGGTATCTTAAATTCGTCTTTAAATATTGTAATTCAAATTTGTAGTATATTTTAAGATTCGTAGATTTAGATTTTATATTTTTAATTTAAATTTTTGTTAAAGTCTATTTTTTAGACTCTTATCCTCGGTTATTGGAAACAAATTTTTTGATGCAAAAAAAATTCTTCAAAAAATTCTGTGAGTGACAAAAAAAAATTTCAAAAATCTCTTCGCTAGTATTTTTTATAATTTTTTTTCTTTTTGAAAATGGCAAAAAAGGCACTTTTGTATGAAGAGGTGATTTTCCACCTTTTCCCTTTTTAATCCAAAAATAGTAATTTTTAGCAATTTTCAAAAATTATAAAAAATAGTAGCGAAGATATTTTTGAAATTTTTTTGTGGCAGTCACTAAGAATTGTTTGAAGAATTTTTTTGAATCAAAAATTTTTTTTCCAATAACCGAGGATAAAAGTCGAAAAAATAGACTTTTACAAAAATGTATATAAAAATATAAAATCTAAAGGTAAATGATTTTAACGAAACTTAAAATATACTACTTTTATGAATAACAATATTTAAAGTCGAATTTAAGATAAAGTTATCGCCACACATAATTTTTCCTGCAAAAATAAGGTACCTTTGATTAAATTTCGATGGGTGTATATTTAAATAGGCTACATATATAAATCTTTGATTTTAAGCTGAACAATGTAATAAAAAACAATGTGAAACATGCATTAGTTGTATACCATTTAATTAAAAGTTGCATAATTTTAAATTAAATTGGATTTTATTTTAAGCTTAGTGTGACATTTTCAATAGTTTTATTTTTCACTTTGTTAATTCTCAGTTTTTCTTAACTTTGATATTAAATTATTTTTCTTTAAAGGAATATTATTTTATGGAGAGACTTTTTTATATATTTATTTAATGCATTATTTCTCTAGGTGTATAAATATAAGTATATTTTGGAGGGAGCTGTAGTTGTTGTTGTGCCATACTCGTAGTTGAGGTACTTGTTGGGTTGTTTACCATGCTTCAGAGGCGCAATATCTTGGCATAATAAATCCATTTAATATATTGTATTTAAACCGTTCGTTATGATCTTTTGCGCTCGCTTCTGCAACGCCCTGATTGCTTCGCTATTAATGCAACGGCCAGCGGAGACCGTGTTGCAGCTCCCCATACACCAAAAGGGGCAACTAAATGGGCGAGAGGGAGGGGGAGAAGTAGGGGAAGGGGATTGGGGGAGAGTATAGCGACTAGTTTAAGTCGTAGTTGTACTTAGTCACGCTCAGTCGCTCAACTGCTGCTGCTTGTGATTAGAGGACGAATGCTTCAACTGCGACTTACTGTATCCCCCTTCTCCTCCTGCTGCCCCCTCTATGCTACGCGTCTGCCCGCGAAAAAAAGGGAAAATATATGTACATAATGCTTAGCAATGATTGCTGTTGCAGTTGTTGTCGTTTCACTTGGCACCGATCGCTGAAACAATGATCGTTGTTTTTGTGGTTGTTGTTATTGCTGTTGTCAATGTCTGAAGAAGCACCGATTGCCATTGATATACCCCCAAAACTGTTCAATATTTACAACCCAGTCGGCATGGGTTTCATGTGCAGTAGCCTCTCCATCCGCTTACATATGTATTCTATTAGATACTGGCCAACGGACAAACGATTGCAACTCTCAACGAGTTAAATATAAGTATGAGTTTAAGTAAGAGTACTCAATAAATACTCGCTACAATTCTACTTAAAACAGTAACACTCTCTGTCTCTCTTTTTTTAATTTCCTTACAATTTTTTATTGGCATATTCCGGATGGAAATTCAAATTGAGAATTTCCGACTTTCCGATTGCCAATTTATTGATTTGAAGTCGATAAAAGACATTAAGTGTCTTAAAACACAATTTCACTAGATGAGCTATTGTTCAATAAGTTTAAATTCTTGACTATCATATGGAGATGAAGAGCATAAAGATAATAATAGACACAATGTATCATACATATAAGTATGTAAAAGCAAACAGAATGATCTTAGCAATAATGAGATTAACAATCTAATGATGTTAAAAATAAAGATGATGAAGATGAAAATCACAATGAAATAATTTAGTGTTAATAAAAATATTAACAAAGAATATGTTAGTTATAGTATTTAAATAATACATTCATAACACTGATAGAATAATCGATCAATGTAATTTTGATAAATATATTTTGATTAAATGTGAATAAATAAACAATAATGATATTTAAAAAAAACCACACATCTAATCATATTCATAATCATACTCACATGAAAAGATAAATAATCACAAAATTGGTGAGAGCATGATTCACGATCATTTATTTATTTATTTATTTAAAAAGCAAACATTGCTGCCTCTAATTAATACATAGATGAAACATGTTCAATATATATTAATATTAATAATTACAATATATATTAATATTAATAATTAAAGTAGATATAAAGAAAAGAAAGCCTAAAAGAATTACAATTTTAGTCTAATAGCACCACCGACACGTTGGGGGAATTTTATTTGCCAGTCCGGCGAGCTATGCCCCTATTCACAGCCAAGGACTGTCAGTGGCGTTATTAGAGCCTAATTCTGGATAGAAAGAGAAGCAAAATAAAGTTAGGAAAAGAAAGAAGAATTACAAAATAAAAAACATTAATAAAATAAAGTAAATAATAATAATAATAATAAAATAAAATAAAAATAAATAGATCACTTAATATATAATTAAAGCTAGAGTAAGGATGAAAAATGCAACCCGATGGGGGAAGTTTATTAGCCGGTCCGGCAAGCTATGCCCCTGGTCACAGCTGGGGTTGGTTGCAAGTTTCATAGGAAGTAGAAAAATATACAATGTATAGATACAATAGAGAAGAGTATGAGATAAATATATGTTCATTATGTTATCTGAAAACTGTAAGTTGTCAATAGCATCTGAAAAGAGTGCAGTACTTGAGCCTGATGATTCCCAGACTAATCAATCGTTTTGATTTGGACAAGTTGTAATTGTGTTCAGTGTGTTGTGTGCTGTTATTTGATCATGTCTCAAGATCGATGGGTGTAAACTTCTTGTTCATTCAATGAACCAAAAATAGCAAGTGCAAATGTATCCCAATGTCTCTGTCTCTCTATGTGTGTGTGTGTGTGTGTGTGTGTGTGTGTATTGGTTTGCGTGCGTTGTGGTTAAGGAGGGCCATTACCATTAGCACGACCCACGACCATGACAATGACTTTAGCTTTAGCTTTAACTGCAGTGCAGCATTGCAATCTGCGGGGTCCCAGCCCCCAGAAAAAGAGAGATGCAGGGATTCAGGGAGCCTGGAACCGGGACTGGGACTGGGACTGGGACTTGTCTCGGCCCCAGGCGAATGTGAATGTGAATGCGAATGCGAATACGAATACGAATGCCTGTGCTTAACGAGAGAGGGCAGTTCCTGATGCAGTTTATGCAGATACGTTTCAATTAGCTCAATCCGAACGTGAAAGTGTGAATATGTGTATTTATAAACCAAAACCAAAGCAATGCAAGCGAGAGAACTGGCAGTTATTCGTACTAGACTCATGTAGTAGCTACTTAGCACACATGAATACTAGACTGAGAACTGAGAATTCTGCTGGCCCGACCCTCCTCATAACATTTTTGCGTTCTGTCGTGTCTTTCAGTCTCTCTCTGTCTCTGTCTCTAGTCAATCCGACAACCTAAACAACAGCCCAAAAGCAATCCAAAACAACCAGACAATCCGACAATCCGACAACCAGATGCTAGCCCTGTTCCCGACTGATGTTGTTGTTCCTCTACTGAAGACGACTTCGGTTTTGGGAATCTTGGGAACAACGAAATACATAAAGATGACGTTTCAAAAATATACGACTTGAAGATATCCTATCTATAGTTTCCTCTTAGACTATTCCTAAAGACGGCTTATTAAACTTGTAATTGTGTGATTTTTTTTTTTCAAAAATAACTTCAAACTGATTTGCTAATGGTTAGAAGAACAAATTTTTTAACAAGTTATACCTCTAATTCGTATATTTGCTGAGTTCAAATAGTTATTTGAGAAATAAATAAAATGTCAATGATATTTCGAAAAGACTTAAGACAATTTAAACATTAAACTTCATTTTTCAAGCAGTTACCTAAGGAAAAGTTAACCCATATAAGTCTTAAGAGAAACAAAATTATTTTAAAATTCAAGTTCCAAAATGCTTGATTCGAATATTTGTCCTTAAATCAAATATACTCGATTTAAGAAAATTCCCACATTACCAGACGTTGCTTAATTTTGGAGTTTAAATCAACTGTAGTCTAAACCTTTTCTAAACTCAATTACATGCTTAGGGAGAGCGTTATTACACCCTTGATTGATGTAAATTTGTACAGGGTATTTAAAACAGGAGAAGGTACATACGAGTAAGTAATAAGAAAAACAGCCTGGCGTTGAGTTGAGAGTTGGCAGTGTGAAATGTGTAATGTGCAATGCAAATAGTCATAATTGCAGGCGGCCAGGCCAGTTGTTGTTCTTGTTGTTGTTTTAGTTGTTGTTATTGCTGTTGTAGCTGTAGCTGTAGTTGTTGTTGTTGTTGCTGTTGTAGTGTTGTGTGATCATTAAGCGCAGTTGTTCACTTAACGCTTGAAGGGATAAACAAATGCACGCGCGAGAAATTCTCAAAATCAATTTACCATATGAGTACGAGTATTTCGCTGATGATTCGCGAATGCATGTGAATGTCATTGAATGGGGAAGTGCCAGTACCAGTGCCAGTGGCACTGAGAGTGCCAAGTGGACAAAATGTGATTGTAAGTGGAAAATGTTTCACGGAAAAATCCATAAAATGCAGCTCAAAACGCCGTCAAGCAAAAAGACAACAAAATATCTAAATAAATAAAGGAACAACATCTTTCAACTATAAAAGAATAGACCATTAGGTACAAACACCAAAAAAAAAACGCATTCTTAAACTTAAGTTTATTATTCTTGATTTTAGCATTGCATCTTTTAAGAATGTATTCAGGATATTATGGTTAAATCAACACAATATGCAACCAATCAGCATTTAAATAGTCAACAACTCGAAAACATTTGATTTCAATGAAAATATTCTTAAAGAGCCCCGATAGCTAAAATAGGAGATGGAATCGAAAAACTTGTATTTGGTTTAATTTGAATATGAAAATGAATATAATTTGCAAAATTGCTAGTGACTCTCAAATTGTTAATTGTGAATGGAGTGCATGCACATTCTGATTCGCAATCTGGCTCGCCAAATGCCAAATCGGAGTTCTCCAAATGTTTGTTGGACCCCAAGAGTTGCTATGTAGATTGGAATGTCTGCTTGTTCTGCACCCCCCACCCCTCACATACATACACACACACACACACACACACACACACACACACATTGATACACACATTGATACACACATCTCCCCCTGCTTTTCCGCCTCTCTCTGGGTGCGTATGTATTTCATTTACATGTAGTCAAAACGCATATTGGAATCATCGCAGCAATATGGCACGACTTTTGCCTGCTTCTGTTTCACAAACTGATTGCCCAACACAACAGAAGGAGAGATGGAATGCGAGTGAAAGAGATGCAGATACATAAATGGTGAGAGAGGGAGATGGAGCGAGGTGAACGCATGTGGGCTACGAAGCGTGCAGCATTAAACATCATTAATTTGGAATTGTTTCCAAGAAAAATTGACAACGATGGGCTTAACCGCAACAAGGAGAGCAGGCGGATAGTTGAGGGAAGGCTAAAATAAGCCGAGTAGATGGTCAATAGGAGTCTGATACGGAGGGGGAGGGACCCCAGCCAGATTAGGGAGGTTGGGGAGGTCAGGCTGAAAGGCTGGGCATTGTCTACAAGGTTGCAATCAGTAAGTTGTCCGCCTTCAAAATGTTACGGCTGCCACAAGATACAACTTGTTGTAGTGTATGTGTATGTGTGTGCGCGTGTGTGTGTGTGTGTGTGTGTGTACTTGTGTTAACGAATTTGTTGATCCTTAAGTTCTTGCTGCCAATTGTAAGATTATTCTAAAGTTAAGCTCTTCAATGGTCATTTCTTTAATGGCGCCCCTAATTGGGCATTGCCTGAACGAACAGAGGTCTACCAAGTAGGGGGAGGAAGTGGTCTGCTCCCAAGGAGGGAGTGTGGGGTGGAGAGAGCACACTTTAAGTGCGCCTCAGCAGACGCACGTGCGACACTCGAAGCGAACTCATTAGCCCCCTCCCACACCCCAATTCCTATTCCTACAAACTTCTTTCCAAATTTTCTCATTCCCCCAGTTCCGAACTGCCGAACTTCTGTTTTCTGGACTTACAGCAGCTGTGCATCCAGTAGGTGAGGGGGTTGAGATGGGGAAGGGGAAGCGGTCGCCTCTTCCGTTCTAATAATAATACGCGCATTAGTTTCGTTTTAATGCGATTAAAGAAACGAAAGGTCCAAAAGTTCTGAAATCGGGGAAAAAAAGCAAATGAATTTAAATCAAAATAAAGCATAATTCATAAAACTGATCGAATATGATATGCCCAGTTTTCTGTTGTTTTTTTTTTGTGTTCTAATTGATGAAGAAGCTAAAATTGGACTATAAATATTTAGAGTTATTTTTTTAGTATACAAATTAATTTAGAAGTAGCCAAAATTTAACTAGAGATATTATATTATCACATAAAAATAAATATGATCCATATTTAAACTTCGGATTTGATTAGGAAAAGTAATTAATTGAAATAAGATCAGAATGCATATACCCCACACGTGTATCATACCGCCGGGTATCAACGAAACTAACAGCACATTGAAATACTTTCCGTTTAAGTGGTTTATTACGATAAGCGGGTTCGCTAAGAGCCACTCACCGTACGCGTTTCAATTACCATTGTCAATTCCGCTGGCGGGCTCAGTGGTGCCACCGATGATGCCACAATTGGTGGGGCGGATAAAGATAGAGACAGAGACAGAGACGGACGGAGATGGAGATAGAGATGGGGATGGAAAGCAGCTCTCGTCAAGTGCCATCGGATGCCCCCAAACATATGAGATTATTGCCATGATTGCGCCCAGCCGCAAGGATTACAAAAACACAAAAAACAAAAAAAAAACAATAGAAAAACAACAAAATAATAACCAAATAACAAAAACAATAGCAAAAAAACAACATAAAAACAACAGACAGGACTATGAAAGCATTCGCAATTTGCTGGCCTTCATATTTGTTGCTTTTTTTTTGAATGGGCTTTCGTTTTTGAAGAGTTATCACAAACACAAATCCAACACAGTTTCGAATTGCAACACAGACACACATACAAATACACACACAGCACATACATAAATACTTACATACATACATACATACATAATAAGGCAAGGTCTTGGGAAAAAATCGAATCAGAAAAAGAATAACTAAGGAATTCAAAACCAAAAAATATAAATATGACAAAAGCACGAGTAAAATTAACTAATAGCTAAGTGCCTTAAGTTAAGGGATTTAGTCAGAGCCTTTATTTTTTACCTGTTTAAATAAGTCGTTTAAGCAATTCTTAAGTCATTTCATTTCATGCCAAAATTTTGTTTTAAATAATTTATTTGTAAAACTTAAATTTAAACACAAAATTGGATATCAGAAATTTTGGGGCATGAAAATGTTTGTGTCACTAGACTTTTACCTCGCAAAGAGGTTTTTTTTCTTTTAAGGAAAGAACCTAAACAACCTCTTTAGTATGGACAATTAAATTAGAGAGAAATTTTAATTTTACAGTTTCAGAATCGAATATTTCATTGTAGTTAGTAATGTCTGTAAAGACTTAAGTGAATGAAAACTTAAAAGATCTAAACATAAAAAGTTAAATTTATTATATCAGTTGAGCTTAATTAGGATTTGTTGCATGCCACAAAACATGGCAGTGAAAGCTTAGACATGGCTTATAAGTGGCAACTTGTAACCTTGTAAGTATTTTAATGTCCTTAATCAGGCTTGTTACTTGTGTATTCCGATCTGTTTTATTCTCTTCTATTATGTTCTGTTCTGTTCTGTTCTGTTCTCATTGCTTCGCTTTGTTATTATTGCATTACATTAACAGACATTACCTGGACACACTCGAAGGCTGTCTGGACCCGTGGCTGAAACGGGACTGGAAACGGGACTAAGACCCTTTGCCGGGGACCTGAACTTGGAGTCCGGGCTCAGCTTACAATTGGGAACTGAGAAGCGCATTTTGTGGCCAAGTTCTTGTCCGTACCATGTTTGTTTTGAGCCAAGGTTTTGATGTTGGGCCGCGGCATGTAGTCAAATTGGTTTGCCTTTTGTGTGTCGGATGTAGAAAAAAAACAAGAAGGAAAAGATGGGAATATGAGAAAAAAAAGGTAAAAATTCACAAATTACTCTCATTTCGTTAAAACGGCACAAAAGGCATCGGGCATCGGATCGGGCAGCGGCAGCAATAACAAAACGACATAATCATCGTCGCCATCATCTTATCCGTGGTTAAAAAATTAATAATTTAAATTTATGGAAAACGGAAAGAGAATGAAGCGACGAAGTCATCGCCAAAACAACTTCAAAGCCGTAGTCTATTATAAAACAACATGACTCGAAACACAACACACACACATACGCACACAAACGCACACACAACAAAAGTGAGACAAAGGCCATGCCGGGCCGGACATACGATGTGAAACACGTCTGAGGTCTGCGATGGTCACCGCGGTGTCTGGATATATGTATTTATATATATATTTATATATAAATGTTTATATATATGAGGCATGGATTGATTATGTCCATGTGAATGTGCTTGGATATGGCTGTGAATGCATTGCCAGTGCGTATGTATGGGCCATAGGTAGCAGCTATAAAACAGGGTGTTCCACACTCAAGAGACAACCAACCTTAGCCAAGAAATAAAAATGTTTGATCAACATATTCTATATTAAACTTGATTTTTATCTTGGGATCTTAAACAAATATTTTATTAGTTGCTTTAAAAAATAGCTTAGCTTCAGCTAAAAATATAAATTTTTTGCGATTAACTCTTTAAAAATACATACATTAAAGGAACATATTTCCCTAATCACTTTAAGATTTATTGGTAGCTCGCATTGATAACTATATAACCGATCTTAAATCATTTTTATTATTGTTCCCTATCTCAACTCTATCAACTCTGAGTGTGGCACCCTTTATATCGTTCAAAAAAAGCGAAATACAGATTACCGAAAGCTGATCGAACGTACGTACATAATTTAGAGCGTAAAATCAAAAATTTGTTCGTCCGTCATTGTTGTTGGCGGTCCCGAAAACCCATTAAGGTTTCATTCTATGTATAAATCTAATTCCGTGCACCCCATGAAGACGCCGTCACCATCACCAACACTATCGCCATCATCATCATCATCATCACCAATCATCATCATCGCCATTATTGTGATGAAGATGATGATCATAATCATAATGGCCATGACCAGAGAATGTTTTGACTTGTTGTAAGCCTTTTGTTGCCATTGACTTAATTGTTGCTTTAAAAAATGAAATAAGTAGTTAATACAGTGTTGCTCGTAAGTACGTGTACACCTTTGCTAAGCTCGAGAGCATGGGAAAAATTTGAAAGTCATATCGATAGAAACTAAAAAGAGAGTTGCAGTTACCAAATGCCTATGATGCCTATTATGAGTAGTCTTAAAAGCAAACAAATGAACATATAGTACACGTACATCAATAAATATTTCAAAGAGATTCGCATGGACTTAAAATAACATAGGGTAGTATTTTTATCACATCATGTTACACATTACACAAAAAGAAAGAAAATTGATTAAACAAATATTTTTAAATTTTGTTTACAGATTTATTTAATATATTTATTTAACAAGGGGATTATGATTTATTATTTTATTAAGAGCAATTGGTTTAATTGTATAATTACATTTAAAAAGATACAATGTTTGACCAATTGGTTTCCTGCGAATTAAAGCTGATCTTCCAAGAGTTTCTTCCAGCTCTCTTATTCTTTCACACTCCTTGTCCCTTTCCTTCACGTGATATAAGTAATCGCTAGTTTGTATTCATGAATGAGCAGTTAGAAAGGCTTAAGATACGCAAATAATGCGAAATTGGGGGAGCTCTAGACTAATTTTCATGCGAACATCATAATAAATTAACAAATAAAAGTCAAAGGAGCTTCCAAATGGATTTGTCCATTCACAATCAAATAAAAGGCAAATTTGTTGCCATTCTTTGGCTTGATTCTTTCATTAATGCGAAAGAGGACGATGCGAAAGGGCGAATTGCAAGTCAACGTTTACTGTCCTCAGTCGAAGATCGAGTCTTCATCTCGGTCTCATTCGCCTTTTGAAGATTTCCACTTATTTTTGTTATTTTTTGGAAAGGTTATTGGCGTTGTCGTTAGCATATTGCGAGGACTCGTCGTTGGTTTAGGGAATCCATTAAAATAAGTGCTTAATTTCATTTCTTTTGGCCCTGTCAAGTTATAACTTAAGTTACAAAAATCGACCAAAAATGGATGCTTGACCGTCAAATCCGAAAAAAAAAACGAAGCCACATCCGTCCCATTCTATCCGGAGCGTCTGGAGTCCGAGACTATGAAAAAACGGGCACATTTATCGATACAAAAAAGCTGTCTTCGTGCCGTGTCGGCCCCTCATAGAATGAATCTTAATGAATTTCGATTTGAAATACTCGTATGCAAGACAGAATCAGCAAGTGGGTGTTACCTTCTGGCTGTAAAGTCAAAAAATGGCATCTAAACTCCAGACAGATAGGTGGACAGCGCTTCTCTTTCGTTTCTTTTGTTGTCGCTGTTATTGTTATTATGTTATGTTGTTATTGTTGGTTTTTTAAGGGCACAACAGCTAAGGATCGAGCTGTGACTGAGACCTGGGACTGAACTGGACTTAAAACACAACTTAACTGCGGTCTCCCAAGCGCCGCCGTTAGCCCAGCAAAAAAACGAAAAAAAATGTGAACAAATAAAATGAAAAATCCAAAAAAAAAGTCTGCGCACGCAAACACACATCGAGGATATGTCTGAGCTCTGAACTTAGGTTCAGCTTTAAGGTTAGTTTGGGGCGCGGCCTGTTTTGGACACAAAAACCACCAAAAAAAGGAAGAAAAAACAATACAAATTTCGGAGACAGCACGAAAACGTTTTCAAGTAAACCGAAAGCGGAACGCCTGCTGCAAAACGATCAGCCGATCGGACGATCAGACGGTCGACGGCAATTTTGTCGACGCCATTGCATTAATTTACTAGCAATTTTGAATCACAAGCTGTTTGGTTAGCGATGCTAAGCGAAAAGTATATCGCCTCCTGAGAGAAGTATCTATCATAAGGTTACGGTACTACATATTAAAAAGTTAAATAGATCAATTAACTGCAAAGAGAAATTCCTGACTCAAATGTACACACATATATTCTAGATCAAATCAAATCTAAGAAAATTGCATAAGTCTAAAGTACCGTCAGTTAATAAAATTCTTTTTTGCTTCGTATATCTGTAAATAACTTATTTTTTGATCTGATTCGTAAACAATAATCTCTGATTTGTTTCTCTACATTTTCTTTGAGGTAAAATATCATTTTTTATTCAAAAGATAATCAAGTTACTTCAACAAATTCTTTCCAACTTGTACTATTTTATTGTGACAATAATGTGATCTAGTCAAGCATAATTATTAGTGGGATCTAGTGGAATGTGTTTCCCTATTGAGGGCACACTTTGGCGAAGTCGTAAATTGTCGAATGGCCCAAAGATTTCACGACAGTTGTAATATTTCCATGTACACCATCTGTGTTATGCGAAAGATTCTTTTAGCTTTTTTTTTGTATGGGTCGTATAATATGTGTGTGTGCACATCTGAAGTGTTAATGGCGCATGAGTCAACTTATTCCTTAAATCAACAAACATTGCGAGTATAATAGAGAGAGAGAAGCAAAGTTTTTAAAGAAAAGAAATAATCATTTGCGTTTCCTACAATCGAACAAAACGTACAATAAAACATAACAAAAACTCACTGCTCGTACCGATCGAATCCAATCCAATCCGAACCGAACCGAACCCATTCGATGTGATGCGATACGAACCGAGTCGATACGATCCGATACGATTCCATCCGATCTATTGCGTTTCGAATGGAATGTCTACTTTTGGGCACAAGTACCGACTACCGAAAATACCTTTTAAGTGTCTTGTATTTGTTTACTTCTGGCTAAATGTTTACCCAAGTTAGAAATAAAAAATTCTGTAGTACGCATTAACGTCTTGGACCGCTATTTTTCACGTGGCATAAACCAAATAGAACGCTTCATCTTCAACAGATACATGCAGCGAGTTGGGGGCGAGGTGATTAGAATAAATTTGAGGAGCTGACGGTAACATGCAGTGGAATGAGCATCACCAGATACCAGATACGAGTACGAGTCGAGTACACTCAGAAAAAAAACAAGCACATCTGTGCACAAATCAAAACAAACTGTGCATGAAAGTAGCGCAAGCACGATTTTTCTTACTTCATGAACGCTTGGTCATGAAATTTCATGAACACTTGGGTGTTCTTTTTTGAACGTATGGGAACAATTTAATCGCTTTTTGGGCTCATTTTATGAACATTTTAGTTCATTTCAGAAGCATATAGGGGTCGTTTTGGGAACGTGTCCACAACATTTCATGAACAGCATGTGCACAATCCAAGAACATTTGAGCTCGTTTCAGGAACATATCCACAACATTATACGAACAGTAGGTGCTCAGTTCTCGAACATTCGTTTACTACTTTAGGACCGTATTGGTTACACATTTAGAACAGACTGTTCTCAATTTATACCCATATTTTCCACTTTAGGACCCGATAGGTTTTTCATATAGAATATATTGTTTATAATTTATCCGTTTTAATAAAAATACACAGTAAATTAATGTTTTAGTATTTTATTGATTAAATTGGATACATATTTAATTTTCTTAATTTAACCTCTTGACGTCTTCGGTTCAGCTCATCTAGCTGGTCGTCGATCTCGTTGTCGCTCACGAATGAACTGTTCCTTGTTCCCGACATTCCATTATTTCATTAATCACTCATAAATATTGTGTTGTCTTCAAAGCTGCCGCCTTGGTCCGGTCTCTTCAGTATTTTTGAGATTAATGTAATTTCCTTGCTTGGCAGTGCTAGAGTTCAAGTCTTCAGGGTGTGAGGAAAAATCCGATTGAACTGATATATGTATAAGGCGCTTCACCAAGTCAACAGTTCCACTCCGCTCTAGGACCCTGTGTTTCGTTGTAAAGGAGCTTGAAACTGCTTATGTTTTGTATGTCAATATCCGTGCCCCTCTTCTTGTCAGCGACGATGATCCGATTTAGGCTAGCTCCCACCGAGTAAAAAAAACCATAAATTTATTTCTCAAGCAACAGGAGATCAATGATAACAAAGAAAACTGAATACACAAACAATTGCTATAGAGCTTACAACGATTATAATTACATGCTTCCAGAAAGTATGCACTGAATAATAAAGTTATTGGATTGACTGTCGCCAGATGGCGATTTCTGGGAGTGCTGTCAATTTCACTTCATTTAGTAGCGCCATCTCCTGTAAAAATTTGTTCCCAATAAAAATTTACTTTTCACTATTTTTAAATATACTCACAGTCGTTAGAAATATTTCCTTTGACACACAGCAAAAGCAAAGACATCAACTCAAATGTAAAATTGAAGTCGTCGCCTGCTTTTCTTTTAAAGAAAATTAAAAATGTTTGACTTTTCTCGTTAATTTTTTTCTGTGTGCACGATTGGATACCGACTCGTGCTTGTTTTAAGCACGAAAAAATGAGAACGATTCGGTCATATATCAAGAAAATTGTGCATGATTTTTTTCGTTCATTTTTTTCTGAGTGTACGAGCACGAGTATCTGTGCCTCCCAATTGCCACATACACTACTTACTTATGTATACACAATCGACGACTTCTGAAATCATTACAATGTTCAGGGGCCGTCTTTCCATTTGGCACGCACCTGCAGTACTTCCAGATGAGCGAAGGTTGGGAAAGACACAGGAACAGGGCCTAGGGAATGTAAGTGAGAGTGATATGTATTGAAAATGTATCATTTGACTGAAACTGTCCCTGTAATCATAAATATATTTTTATGAAGGTCACTTATGATATCATCTTATAAGTACTTTGGGTTAAGTCCGTGTGGTTTCCCCTTTCTCTAAAATAAATGTAATTGCCTTTTTTTTCCCCCCGTTCTTTCTCTATTGAGGAGGTTTAATGAAAGTTATGCCATATTATTGAAATCTTTTTTTATCATTTTAAAACCGTTTAACTAGTATTGCATTCGCGTGTAATATCATAGCCTAATTTAAATGTTCAAACTTTACTTATTTTTAATTGTTTTCGCCAGAATGCAATTACCATGTATTTTTCAAAAATTTTAATTTTTTATCTCAAGTTTTAACTTGCAATCAGCTTTTTTTTTATTATTAGTATAAAACAACTCTTTAAACTTGATTATGATAAGGTTGTCAAAATGGTGTGCCAAAATGAACAAAAATTTTGACTTTCAAAGCTGCTACACTGAAAAAAAAGACCCTTTTCTAAAATCAAAAACATTCATCTTAAATTATTTGTTCTTGAAATAAGAACATTTTAAGACCAAATTACTGAAACTAAGAATATTAATCTTGAAAATCGTAAGTTCTTCTAGAATAATATTCTCAAATTTAAATATTTTGTTCTTAATATTAATAAGACCATTTTAAGACCAAGTTATTAAAACTAAGAATATAAGACGAAAAAATCTTAAATTCCTAATATTAGAATAAAAATCTTAGATCTAAGATCTTTTTCTCTAAAAATAAGAACAAAAATCTTTAAGTTTTGTCACTGTTTGAGACCTTTAATTCACAACTGGTTTTGGCGTCTCAAAGATGACATTAGATTTGGATTGCTGGTCAAGTCAGCATAACCGTACTGATAATAGAGATTGGCATCTCTTGAAACATCTGCATACCGAGCCATGCTCCTTGCCTTCTGCAAGTGTTTTGTGTGTTGTTGTTTGTGTCATATCGACATTACCAGACCTCAAGTTAACTAAAAATTACTTCATTCTTCTTAAAATGCTAAGAAGCTTAATCTTAGATTCAGATTTTTTTTATTGAGTATTCAAAACTTTTTGGTCTTAAAATAAGAACAATAAGTTTTACTAATAAGTTTTATTCTTAAATAAGATTTGTGGTCTTGAAAATATAAGAATTTAAGGTCTTAAAAATAAGAGCTGGGTCTTAATTAAAATGTTCTTAGAATCAAGATGTGTTTTCTTACTTCAAGATTTTCATGTTTACGACGCATTTTCAGATCAATGTTCTAAGTTCTGAGACCAAAATCTTGATTTTAGAGTCTTTTTTTATCAGTGTAGGCTAAAGGTGTGGCCAAACTATAAACTTTTATAACTTTGCCCAAACTGATCCGACTTCCAAGCCGATCCTATTGGCCTCTAAATTCATTAAGCTTTCGAATTTCATTCATTGCGTTAAAATAATTGATTGCCTTAAGATATCGATTTTTAAGGCGGACCCTTATTTAAATCAATAGTTTCTAATTTAAAAATTTATAAAAAGTTGGTTTGTAGAAAGGTCGACCAACATTTTTATATTTTTTTAATATTAAGTTTGTTGAGTTTCCTGAATTTCTCATGTAAGGAAAGACTTAAATGTCAATCCTCTACCTATTCCGATATATTTCACGCATTTTATCAATTGCTTTCAGTTGAAACATAAACAAATGTTTCTGTATTTTAAATATACCAATGAATTAACCCAAGTTATGTATGTTTTTTCACCAGAAATGGGGATTTCGTGCTTATTTTGTGATACACTGAGACGGAAAAGGGGCTGAAAAGGGGACAATAAGGGTGGTGGGTAGGAGAGTATAAATATAAACATATTGGAACAAACAGATAGACACAATTGCGTATTGTATTTGTTGTATGTGTAATTAAATTTCATTTTCAATGACTTGAGGTAAAAACTGTGCATAGGGACTCCAAATGTATTTGTATCCGTATCTGTATCATCTGAAGACATGTACTTGTATCTGTATCTGTATGTGAGGTGGCAGTATAGGCGTTTGGTTAGCTTAAAATTTTGTTTGCTTTTTCATTATTGTTATTAGAGCACATTTTTCATCGTAATTTCTTTCACGCGAAATACTAAAAAAAAAATCAAGTCGACTAAAAAGTTCCCCCAACTGTGGGTGCTCCAGCGCACTTTTCCATCCATTTTCCTTTTTTTTAGTATTATTATTATTTTTTTTTGTTGTTTTGTGTTATTCTAGGTGTTGTTGTTCTTGGTGTGCTTTGGTGAGTGTGCGGCATTTGGTTTGCAACGGGCCATTAATAAGTTTGGTCGGGCTCGCGCCTGATCGCTTCTATGATTTTAGATATAATTTTTATCCATAAGTTGTTTCGACCTCGACCATTTTGAAATTGTAATTCAAGTTATAGCCATTTACGATCGTAATATTAATAATTACCATTCGTATAATGAAATCCTATAAAGTGTGCCCCGACATTAATTAGTGCAGATCTTAAACAAGTTGTGAATGCGGAAAATGTACTAATTAGCAATTTGTAGCTCATATTATAAAACCTATGTATAAACCAATAATTGTGTGTATGTATGTATGTATGTATTGCCACACTGGCCACTAAACAGAAGACAGAAGAAGAGAAATACTTAATTGTTAAGTATCAACAAAGTATAAATCTAAGATGCAAAGCAAAAGCGATTAAATTATTTGAAATCTACACATACAGCGATTATTCCAAAATGTTGCTCGAAACAAAAGCAAAATACACAATAGCATCAACAACAACAAGTACAACAGCAGCAACAACAACAAAAATAACATTCAAACCAAAATGTATACAAAAAGTAAGAAATTACCATTAATATAGGGCAACGCGCCGACAGAAACCAAGTGCGAATGATGTGCAACAGATGGCCCCCCCGAATTCTTGGTTGGATTTGGATGTGGATATGTCGATGTGGCTGTGGATGTGGATGCTACTGCCAATGCTGCTGATGCCACTGATGCCGATGGCGACGACTACGACGACGACGATGGCGACGGTATTAGCCGACGCCAATGGGGTACACTGCTAAAAATATTTGTACACATACATACATGCATATAGCTCAATTAGTGTAATATACCCATATTGTATCCAAAAAGCGAGACTTATTTTAGATATGGAAAATAAAAACATAAAATAAATCTTCAGCTTGTTTTGAGCGATTAAACAACGATTTTATTAAAATGGAGCTGATTTATTAAATTTAATGCAATAATCCCAAGAAATTTTGGATTGAAATTAACCAAGAATATTGATACTTTAATATTGAATAAAAAGTATATTTTTAAGCCAATCTAATTGAAATTTTACAACAGCGTTAATAAGAAACTGATAAAAACAATGTATAAGACGAATTTCTGGAAATTGAACAAATTACTTATTTAAATAACAGACAGACAATAAAATTGCAAGCCTTTTGACATTTTTTTAATAATATTTGGTATTTAAATGTAAATTAAATTAAGTTAACTACAGAATACCATTAATAGAACAATACAAATACGTACGAAATCAATACCAAGCCGTAAAAATGTCAATCAAATCTTGTTAAATAAATAAATTTTAGTCTTAAGATATTTTGGGCAGTGTACAAATGTTATAGATCGCGAGGTGAGTCTGATCAGTGGGCCAGTGTTGTGGTGAGTGGAGCTCGCAGTTCCCCTCTACCCCTCGAAATCCCCGTAGTGTCAGCGTACCCTGCAATGCGAATGTTTGGATTTGGCTATGGCTTTGCCATGTTGTGATATTCGACAAGAGAAAAAAAAAACGGAAAAAATAGGAAACGGCGGCAACGTTGAAGGCAGCGGCGTCAACGTCAACGTCAGCAGCATGCAGCATTAGAAACGAAATCGAAATCGAAATTGAAATCGGTGGCGAATCGATGTGGCGAGCACTTAGACACTTGAGTTGTCCAAAAGAAAGAAAACAAGACGACGAGAGATAGAAAAAACACAGATGAAAATTGTATTTGAGAATCGTGTACACACAAAATGGACCAGGACTGTTTCATCTTAAAGCGCTCAAAAGCACAGCAGGTTGTCTCCAGCAGCAAAAGATGCCCCATTCCATACCATCCCATCTCAACCCAATCCATTCGAATATAGACAAACTCGAATGCTGATATAAACATTCTCTGGCATTTGCTGTTTGTACTCAGATGTGGCCAATACGATACATAAATAAATTGAGGGTATACGATAGAAATAGGTATAGCAGTTCCTAAGTGTGTTCGAATCAACGACGCTTAACGTTTTCGGTTGATACTCGTATAGCGTATATATTAAAGAGACTTTTTTAGCCGTAAGATAAAAATTTAATATTAATTATTCCTTGTAGTTTAAAGCAACTTTGTACGCTTTTGAACTTAAAAACAGTAGTTAGGAAATACAACAATAAAAACGACGTTCTTCCGCATAGGCCACTCCTTCAATTATCTTTCACTGATTTATTACACGAACCTCTCCCTACACAGTGCCATGGCACCAAGCCTACGAATATGCGGTCTTTCCCCTCTTTGAACGGAATCAGGACTTGCCGGGTTGCCAGCTGGCTGGACTTTTAACCCTGTTGTCGAACACGCCCAATTTTCTTCAATGCACGCGAATTGCACGCGCCTTCTTCTTCCCCTTCTAGGGACGAGAATGGACGACAGGATACGAAATTCGGAATACAGAATACAGTTAGAAAGAGGGCGATAATATTGACGTAACTTTTCATGGCTGACCGCAGGTGATGGTAACGGATACGGTTACCACAGATCCAGACAGGGATCTGAGATATAGATACATACATACAAATATGTACATATGAATCAATAAGATTAAAAGGCCCTTTATTCGCAATCAGACCATGATAATAATAAAATAATCAAAGTGCAATAAGCTAAGAAGACAACTCAAAATTATAATAAAAATGTATAATTTAAGCTGTGAAGAAAAAAAAAATAATAAAAAAGGCATATTAGAAATAATTCTAAATGCGCTAATTAATGGAATCTGGTATTTTTCAAGTCTCGTCATTAGGTTTACGAGTAAGCGATAGGTTTTTTATTTCATTTAAATTAAGATGAAGAAATTGAGAAAATGATCAATCACAGCTTTTGGTCACGATTGCCATGCTGTGACGATCCTGTGATCACTGATTGGACAAAATGGCAGCAGATCATCCCAGTCTCAATCCCAATCGCCATCTCATTTCAAGGTAACATATGCAAATGTAATTTATTATCTCGCCTAACTATCTATGTATGGGTATGGGTATGAGTATGAGTTTGTGGTGCATTTGGATGCGGTAATTGCCTCAGTGGCACTAATTTCGTCCGCGGTTCTCAGACTCGTTGATGCAACGCCCGTGACAGCCATGAAAATTACGAGGTCGATGTCGATGTTGAGGCCGAATCAGAGGCTGGCCCTTCTGACTTGTCGTCGTCGTCGTCGTCGTCGTCGTCGTCGTCGTGTTTGAAGCCAAAGAGATCTATAGATTTGGGCTTTAATAATTTGTACACAGTCTGGGGCTGGGTTAACAGCAAGCAACCAACAAATTGACTTGATTGATCGCAGTAGAAAGCAGTATGAAAAGCAGCGGTAACAAGCGGTAATCACAAATAGTTTCCACTGATTTTGAGTTATGGGAAATTTTTAAATATCTCTCAAAATGAAATTACGGCCAGAAAATGCCATTAACAATTTGTTTTTTGGCCATGACTAAAAATACCAACCAAAAAAACAGAAAAGAAAAAATATGTACAAATTACAAAGTATTTTCTATGGGCATTTCAAATGCTAACAACACCAGAGAGCTCAAGTGGAGAATATGCTGGATGGATGTGTCGAGCAGTTGCCAACCAAATAGGCGGGTGCCCTCGATCCCTCTCCCTCTCTGTCCCCATCTCTTTCTCTTTCTTTCACCTACAGCTATTGCTGTCCCTTTTCGCTCTACACTCGTCTCGGACAGACCATTAAATGTAATGACAAAATATGAAGTGTACAACCCCCGATCCCGAAAAGCCGAAAACTCAAAACCCAAAAGCCGAATACCAGCCTAAATGTGTAACCATATCATTTCGATATCCACACTCTTGATGATGAGATGCGAGGCAGAGGCATGGACACTCATTTGTTATATACGGCATCCACTATGCGGATAGTGAATTTGTCAAAGTCGTCGTTCGCTTGGATACCTTCCAATCACATTGATTAATGACAGTGAATCAACGAATCAAGAGCTAACGAGTACGAGAATACGAACACTCGTATTCATGCGATATCCTAACAACCAATTCACATTATAATTATAGCTGAATGTAATGCATTTTTATTTAATTTCTTAAATAAGTTAAGGTAAAAACATATAATGTTATATTCCCCTGAATTTCCTACTTACATTAGATGATCAGAATCCTTCGATAAATATATCCTTAGATTTTATGTCTTTTCGTGTTCGAAATTCCAAACAAGATGATCTGCATTTATGTATTTTCATGAGATATGTAATTTATATAAACTTATTTTCCCAAACTCGTTTGGAGATTTTTTAAGCGAGCTGACATTTATTTCACCACAACATTAGTTGGATTCAATTCAAATAATCCAAACCTTGCCAATCGATTTTTTTTATTTTTCTTAAACTTTTTCTTCCAGCTCCTCACATAAGTTGACTGTCCAAGTCTGTCAAGGAAGATTCTTCCTGTTACTTATTTGACATCCGTATCTCAATATCTTGTTGTAAGTCTAAGTGCATGACTTCCAGATTTTTTTAAACGTCTCTTTGAAACACAAGTCTCTCAGTCCCTCACTTAGTTCACAGCCTCAGTTGATCCGATCCGATCCGATCCGATCTGATCTGATGTTGAGCACTCAACGTTTTGTCGCATTATTTTTCTCAAATCGTCGGTGACTTTTAAAAATGAGTTTTAATTATTTTGTCACTTGCTTATCAACGGACTGGCATCGACAAATCTTGACAATAACATGACATGGAACAATTTGTTCCATTGCCGCGATTGTGACAAATTATTGACAACAATATCAGACAGCAGCAGCAGCAGTCGCTTTAGACCTGGCCCAAACTCAAACCCAAGTCCGAACTCGGGGAAAAAAGAAAGAAGAAACACCGCAACGACAGAATGCTGGCGCCAGTGCAAAGAGTGAAGAGAAGGGAAGGGACGAGTATGAGTTCGAGTATGAGTTCGAGTATGAGTATGAGACTTTGAGTACATGCCATCAATCTCAATCTTGTAATGACGACGCCGAAGCGCCAGACACACGGCTCAAATCAAAAATCACTGGCTGGCCACTGTCACGGACCTACAAAATCCTCAGAGAGATGTGCAATGGGTAGGGTATAGGGCATTGGTATTGATTCCCAAGCCGCTCCAGCTGCAACCCCTCGATTCCTCTGCCTCTTCTTCTTCCTCTTCCTCATTCCTCATTCTCATCCTGAGTCCACGTTTCGGCGTCTTCAAGTAAAAGCTACTGTACGCAAAAGGCGGCTGATTCTTTACATAATTATTACGTTTTTACTTGATGCGTTAAAAAAAAAAAACAAACCAAAATGAGAAAAAAAAGTGCTCGTTCATACATAGGATAAATGAGAAGAACCCTGCCAAGCAGACACAGACACAATGGACCAGGTCCAAGCCGAGCCGAGTCGAGTCGTGTTTAGTTGAATTGAGTCGAGTCGAGTGTGCGCCAAATGTAGAAAGTAAATGCCGATGACTTTGGACTAATCTTAGAAATGACGGGAAAATGTCAGTCACTATCACAGATCAAGCGTAGAAAAAAATCATTAATTTAAATTGTGACCATCTACATCTACTCGACCTGGCCTCGACAACGGTCGCGGCCCCAGAACACATCGGACAACAATCAATATCGACAATCGGCCGACCGACCATCGACATTCGACAATAGCTAAAGCTAAGGCAAAAGCAAAAGCAAACGCAAAGGCAAAGGCCAACCAGACATCGATTGCCATATTGGCCCAAGTCAAATTGAACGACTGAGCGACTGAAAGAGGGAGAGAGAGAGAGAGAGGTAGTACAGACAGGGATAGCACTATGAATAGCGATAGAGATAGATGTATAGTTTGTGACTGGGGAGAAAGGCAAAGCGATTGTGCGTATACTTATGCAACTGAGTGTTTTTGCCCCATGCTGTGATTGGATTTCGCACAAATCCACCGAATCGGTGTCACATGCTCTACAAATCTTTTTGACCGATTAACAATTAGACTCCGACAAGTGAAATGTCAAAAAATGTAGCATATATACAATGGGAAATGTTTTTAAAACTACACTTAAATTCAACCAAGTTTAATAAAGTTCGAAAATCAGTCAATTTAATCTCTCAGCAATCGATTATAAGTATAGGGCGATGTATCGATACGTGAATTGAACGTACAAGAGATTCCAAATAACTTAAATAAAATTAAAATCAAATTCAAACACAGATCGTTTGAGATCAAATAAGTTAAAATTAAATTGATTTGATAGATGCCACTGTTGTTTCGATAGTAAGATCAGATATTTTTTATCTAATAGCTAACGATGTATGTAACATAAGTAGTGACAAAATTGTAGGAATTTTTTCATTTAAGAAGTAACATTTAATAAATTATTTACCATATGGCCGGGAATAAATAAATGCCATCAATTCCACAGTTTATCCGGTAGCAAAAGCAGATTGCTTTATCGATGTGCAAACGATTAGAAGAGTAACTTTATACCCTTAAGAGGTTACTCTTCTAATCGTTTGCAGATATTTAGTCACAATGACAAAATGTAGTTCCCTTACAATATGATTATAGATAATTAGATACTCTGGCTGATGAGGCGATATGTTTCTGATAAAGAACTTGGTTTTGATGGATATGTGTATGTTGTATGTAACATTCACCTCGTCATCAATACCAGCCTCATGATCATTATCATTATAATCGTCATTATTATTATTATTGTTATTATTATTACTTTTAGTATTAACATCATCATCATCTCAGACTGGCACATGAGCTGGCAAATGAGCAGAGACTCTGAGCTAAGAGCTGACCGACAATGCCAAAAGTTCGCATGGACGTAAACTTGTGCACACACACATGAAAGGTGTGTGTGTGTGTGTGTGTGCGAGTGTGTCTTTGGTGTGCTTGTATGAACTGGGGAGCTCTGTGGCGATAAAACATCAAACAAAATTCCGAAACAAACGATTAATCTTTTGGTCATTTTCATTTTGATTGACGGATGGGAAGTAAATGTGCGCCTGTAACTGAAAGAGTAAGAAAGAGAGAAAAAAAGAGAGAAAAGCAGAGGGAGAATGAGAGAGATGGTGAGGGGGAGGAGTGACTATTTAAATGAAATCCAACTGATTTCAAGTGTTGCTGACATTAGGCATAGTTGCATATGTCATAGATAGAGGAGTGAAGTGAGACTATTGCATCATATTTCCAATAGTAAAATTATATTGACTAGTAGTGACACAGGAAAAAAATCATCCTAAATTTCAAGTTTTAAAATGCATGTATTTTTTCGTAGCACTATGGCAACCACTCTGCAATAAAACAGTTGGAAAACCCTAAAGCTTTTGATTTTACTGAACAAATTTACCGATTAAAATCTCAGTGTTTGGGATTAATTTTATCATGGGATCCCTTTATTTTTTTTTTGGTGAAGTGTAATATTCCGTTGTTCAAACATTAAATTGAATAATTAAATAATTTTTTTTTAATACAATAATAATATATTTTCTTTTTTTTATAATACATTTAAAAAATACCTAAAACATTTGATTTTACTGAACGAATTTACCGTTTCACAATCTCAGTGTTTGGGATTGATTTTATCATGGAATCCCCTATTTTTTTTTTGTGATATGTAAAATTCCATTAGTAAAAATAACACACGTAAAACATATTATTCGAGCTATAAAATAAATAAATAATTTTTTTTTTAATATAATAATAATACATTTTCTTACTTTTATAATACAAGTAAGCTTCCATAACTCGAACTTCTGTAACTCGAATTTCTCTCTAACTTGAGCAAAGTGAGTGGCAGTAAAATTAATAAACTTAAGAAAAAAAACTTTTAGTCGAATATCTCCATAGCTCAAACTTTTTCTTTGGATAATGGTGATTCGAGTTAGGGAAGTGCAACTGTAATTAATATTAAAATTTTCGTAGTAGTTCGAGTTGTACACACAAGTAATTTTAATTATTCTTTTCAGTTGCCTTCTTCCTTTCTTTCCTTCTTCCATTCATGCTCGTTCTTTATATTTTATAGTAGTATGTATATGTAGTAGTATAAGTAGAAGAAGCATTAGTCGCATTTATGTAGTATTAACATTATCAAATAGACAATTTATAGGAAATTTGTTTAATTTAGTACAATACTATATGCACTTAGTGGCAGCATATAGCCCAGATTGAACGATGCTGTTTACCTGCCTCATTTCAGCCAGACGGAAAGGTGTTGTCCATAAAAGGGCAATCTGCTGGCTTGGATTGGATTGCTGTTCTACTCTGCGGCTTCTAAGGCCATAAGTGCTGTCAGTCAGATGTATACGTGTGCATGTGTGTATTTGTGTGAGCCGAAAGAGGACAAGCAACTAAAACAAATTCAAGTCAAAGAGCAAAGTAAAATAAAAAAAAGAGAAAAAAAACGCCTACCGCGGAAGCAGACGTTTGACTGCCCAAACCGGCAATTATCAAAATATGTGCATTAATAATGCGTAGCGGAATGAATCAGCTGCCGACGCTGCCAATGGGGTGAATGTGAATGTGAATACAGTGAATGTGAATGTGGTGAATGCGAAACCAAGTCCAAGACCAAGACCAAGACAGACAAGACAACCTCAACAACGACAACAATCGGGAGTGCTGTGTGTGAGACTAGAGCGAAAGACACTCGGTCGAGGGGTATGGGACGTGAAAGAGGAAGGGGAAAGGGAAGGAGTCGGGGTAGGGGTAGGGGTATGGGCCGGGGTCAGGGCAGTCGTAGCCGCGGTTGACGCCCCAATGCAGATTGATATCCAACAGGCAAAGGGCCAGGAATACGGACAACGACAACAACGACAACAACAGCAGCAGCAGCAACCACATACAGGCCACATCCAACAACAACAAAGGCAGCATTCACAAGACTCACATCAACAACAACAACAACACATTGCCACAAGCGTTTCACGAGGGCGTTTATGGACCCGGCAAACGGCGCATTTCAATCGAAAAGGACGCGCCGCTCTTTGTCCGCTAATTAAAAATGTCCTTCGAGGCCAGTCAAAAGACCAAAGTGATAGAGATAAAAGAGTATGTAAAAGATAGAGAGCTTGAGACACATAAAAGGGAGTTAGAAAGATCTAATCTAATCTGATCCGTAGTTTAAGTTGTTTTACGATCCTTGTGAACTTGAGAAAATAATTTTGAATAGTTAATATACTCTGCAAAAATAATAGATTAATTATCAGATTATATTATATCACATACACAAATTAAAAAGAATAATATACTCAGAGCAAGGAATATTAAAAAAGAAAGATATAAAGTGCCAAGAATGTGATAAGTTGAGATGAAATCACTTCTTTGATCGTTGAGAATTTCACACAAATATTTTAGTTAAAGTTGTAGTATACAGAGAATATAATGCAAATTAACTTCTATCACAAAAATTGACAAATGTGAGATTAATGAGGAACATATGAATTAAAATGCAATTATTTTAAATTCAAATGGATCTACGATAATCTTAATATGATTTAACATTATTAACTGGAGGCAGCTGCTTAAAGCACTTCACTAAATACGATATGTGTATGACCAAGTACAGGTTTCATATGCAATGTAGTTAACCTGTATCTAGCAACAGTCAGATGACAGCTAGTTTGGGTCGTACTATTATGCGGGCAACGCGACTTGTGTTAACAAACTAAATGATTAATTTATTGTCACTTTATATTTAAAGTTTCCAAAGACTGCGTTGAGTATTGACTTGAGTTTAGATTTGAACACTTGTATGGAATTTTTTAATCAATACGTGAACTGTTGGGAGTAGTTGGGAATTAAATTTTAAATAAACTCTGTGGGGTTGCCTCACTGTGCTGCCTTTGGCAGTAGCTGGAAAGGGGAAAATCAGTGGTTACATACTGTAATGCAGCTGTATTGTATTTTTATGTGATATCTAAATTATATAAATCAATTCAATTCAATTTAACTCAATCATAATTGATTAAACTACTACAATATCCTCTAAGAAAATTAGTCTAAGAAATAAAAAAAACCCCAATAAATGGAGCAATTTTAATCCGCTCAGAGTATGCAAATCCGGAGAATTTGGAAAATAACAAAAAACAAACCAATTTCGGTGTATAATAGTATTGTAGCCTTGTTTATAAATGTTAATGAAAACTATTTTAAGAACCGTGTACCACTGTGCGTCACAGCTAAAGCTACAGTTTCATTGAATATTAAAACCATTTGTTAGAGTATTTTGACTAGCTGAAACTGACTGACTGGCCGAACAGCTCATCGTTGGCGATCATCTTTTGGGTCTTGAACAACGAATATATTTATATTCATAAATTGCTAGAATTACTTAATATTTGGTATTTATTGAGCGTGACCGGGCCAAGGGCTCTGCCTGCACCTGTCAGACCAGTAAAAAAGACAAAGACACAACTGTAAACGAAACCGAAACCAAGATAGAAACTGGAAGTGGAAATGGAAGTGGAAGTGGAACTGTGACTGTGTCTTAAGATCTTTGACAAAAGTTAGTGTCAAGTGCGGAGTGAGTTTGGTTAAGAGGTCATTATCTTCATGGACATGGGGTTGACAACATTAGCTCGTTGCACCCAACAATAACATGAAAATGCAACTGATTATGTATTCATGAATAAGTGAATAAGTTAATATGCAGCCCCCTTCCCCCAGCATTCTCCCCTCTCTCTCTCTCTCTCTCTCTTCTCGCTCGTCGTTTAGTTGGAAATGTTGCGGCGTAAAACGAATGCGCGAACTACTGCGGCATGAAATTAAATCCAACTTGCAACTGGCAACTTCATATCTGAGACGGAGGCACGCTGCTATCTTGCATATCCAAGTGCTGCCTCAGTCTCTGTCTCAGTCTCTGCTGCTGGTGAAATGCAGCGGCAAAAGGCCCCACAGATATTCAACAGATGCACATGCATGTGTCCATGTCCGAAACAAAGAAAACTCTTCTCTCTCTCGCGGTGGCTCAGGCTCAGCGATTGTCCAACCGTGCTAAGTATGTCCATGTCCAAGTCCATGCGTGGTCTGTCTTAGTCTCTATATGCATACATACATATATTCACATGTGTGTGTATGTGGGCATAGAGAGGGCACTTGTTCAGTGCCCCAGAAAACGAAAACAGCAAACGAAGCAGCGATGATCGCCACATTTTCTTCATTTTATTTTTTTTTTGCCTCGTCTTATTAATGAGCATCGTGAAAAGTGCGACCAAATGTGACGTTTAAATATTCATGAATCACCTACTATAACGCAGTTCCAGTTCCATCCACAAACACGTGCAAACCACGCACACACACACATATAAGCCCAACTCGTCCATTAAAAGATGTACAATCCACTTCCGTCGCCAGACTTTCATTTACATACCTATTAGTCTTGGCCCAAATGACCGAAGGGGTTTTTGCCTGCTTTTTTAAGGTTTCGGTTTAGGGCTTCAAGTTTCTGTTATAGATTTGCGCTTGCTTTCTCTGAATTTTTTTTTTGTCAACTTTAAGCCCAATTAGTTTACCGCACCATCCCTAAAAAATATCTTCAATCTCTAACTCTTAAATTTAAATTCCTTTTATCTGTTTGGTTAATTAGATAATTGATTGTGGTTTGCATTAGCAATAGAAATTTTTAAACCATGGGAATCTTTTTAAAAATTGTTTTTAATTTTTAAAAAATGGTACCTTTAAATTTTTAATGAAATGCTTATGTATTTTTTCAGTTGGTTAGCAAGAAAATTGTTTTAAATTAATATTTAGTTTTAATTTGTTTAAAATCTATTAAACTAGTTTGTATTTAACAAAGCCTTTCCAGCAGACTATTAAAATATGCGCATCAAAATTCATAGAAATATTGAACTTCGCACTAAATTAGTCATTATCATACTCTCATTTATAAGATTTCTGCAAAAAGCTTAAGATTCATTCAGTTAGCTAGGGACACTCTAGGGACAAAATCAAAATGTTTCCTCAATTTTTAAATTTTTGGTTCTTGACGCAACTTTAGACGAAAAATCATAATGTTGGATCTATCTTTGTGAGTGTAGGAAACTGAATTAATTCTTTATCGATCAAAATGTTTACTCTATTTCGATCCCACGTACATTTTATTTTTTCTATATAATATAATATATATATTTTAATACAATCGCAAATGTATTATTTTCCAATTTTGGATGTTCTTGTTCGATAATTCCAATTGAACTCCCAAGTTTTGCCTTTAATCTTTTAACTTTAGTTGAATTCAAACGCAGTTCCCTCTGAGTTATTTGAATATGCGAAAGCATAGATGGGATTGAAACTTGATACCAATTGTAGCATTGTTATTTAAGGGATGCATTCTGCATTCGAGCTTACCCCTCTTTCTCTCCCTTTCTCACCCTCTTGGTGTTTCACTCTCTCGTCTTCAGTCTGTACATGGATGGGCTTGGGGCGTCATATTAGTCGCATCATGGGCATTACAAAAACAAACATTCTCGTTTCATTGCATTACGCATTATGCATTGATGCCCCCCGGACTAACTGGACTGAAGTCTGGACTTTGGTCTGGTTTGGTTCGGGGAGAGGCAGCCTGTGTGGCTAATGACTGCGGTTTTCGTAAAGCGTCCAAATTAAACCATCATAATTTGAGTAATGATTGAAAACCCAAGGGTATTTTTGTATCTGTATGGGAATTTTCTGGTATGGGCTAAAATTCAAAAACTGGAATTGACATTGCCTCTGACTCTGACTCTGAAACTGAGTCTCAGACTGGGGCAGCGAATGTTTTTGGCGGCTTACTGATTTGCATATGTAAATGTGAGCCAAAATACATAGCGGTTGGGGATCCTGCCGGTTCCTGGTCCTTTGTATTTGGTGTTGCCTGTCGCTGGTGCATTTGCTTTGGGCTCATGCCTTCGACTCCAACTCCAACTTTTCCCTAAATGAATATCGCAATTTGCATCGCGCAAGTGTTAAATAAGTCGTTTATTGCATATTAAAAGACAGCCAATTTCCATTAAATTATGTGCATGTTTATACAAGTAATAAGTATATCAGAAGCCAGCCAAGCCAAGAAGCTAACAAGATGATGATGGATCATATGCATAAGTATTCCAATTCAAGACAATTCACAATTTCGCAGATATAAACTTTGTTCGATGCTATATAACTTTTATTTTTTCTTTTTAATTATGTGTATTTGTCAAACAGTTATTTCCAATCCATTTTCAACTAGATCTGTAAGAAATGATTATACACTTCACAAAATTGAATCCAATTTCCAATCCAACCATAAGCACTTCTTTTAAAATTCCTAACTAATCTATTTCCACTATCATTTCCACCCCTAAATTTTTTTAAATCGTTTTTGTAACCTATTTTTTTTTCAAACTATTTTGTAAACGATTTCTTGTTATTAAATTCAGACTGAATCCCTAGATAAATCTATTCTAAATTCAGTTGCTGATTTCAATCCAACTAAAGTACGAGTCGCATCTATTTTCGAAATTTTGCCATCCAAATATGATCTGTATCGGGATTGTGTTAATTGCTCAATACAAGTATCGTTTTCAGCGATTGGCACATCGATTGCATTGACGTTTTTTTATTTTTGTTGCCCCATCGCGATGGTTGGCTTACATGTTGCATGTGTGGCATGTTGCATGCGGCATGTGGACTGTGGACTGCCGTTATTCACTCACTCACTCGCCACAGCTATTGGTGCAATATATGAACATACGACGTTTGTACCAGTATACGAGTGTTGTATACTCAAGGTGGCCAGTTTTGGCTATGACTCTGCCGATCATTTCGCCGTTCTCGTTGAGTTGCTATCGTTTGTTGGCGCCGTCGTCGTCGTCGTCGTCGTCACCGTCACCGCTGCGGACATCGACTTCAAGTCGGAGTTGGAGACGGAGACCGAGACGCATCTGATGAAATGGAGACGGACACGGAGTCCGAGTCGTAGTCGTACACAGAAAAAAATATCCGGGCTTCCAGTAATCTCGGTAATCTTAGGATTTCTTAAATGAAGTCTGATATACTTGGTTCAATCACAATTTTGTATAATATTTATTTGTCCACAAATATTTTGACAAATGTCTGTGGAATTTTATTTTGCTGAGTGGTTGCCATTTGATCAGCATATCGTGTTAATTTAACAATGATATCCTAAATAAACACTTAAAAAATACATGCCAAAGTGAAGTATTTTAATTATAAATTTGAAAAAACAATTTTTTTTTCTGTGTAGTCGTAGTCGTAGCTGGACTTGGATTCCCTTGAGACAACCAACGGGCAGCGTTCGCTCAAGCGTTAACTTTAACTGCGCGTACTCGTGTGCAACTGCTACAACTACAGCTACAGTACCCCCTTCCTACACCATACTGCCATAAACAGCAGCAAATTGAAGTGAGAGTACCGTTTTTGGCCCCAACACTTGATGGTTTCAAGTGCCAGTTAAACTGGCGCAAATAAACACATACAGACATATCTCACACACCCACACATGGACACCTTGACACACACATACATACACACACACACACACACACATACAGACACTATTGTTTTTTGGTTATGCCTCAAAGTGCATAGCCGCATCTTTATCATCAGTCTATAGCAGACTGTTACTATCAACTCTATTAATAGTATCGAATATCTGTTTTTAAACCATTCTTTTAAATAAGATTTCAGTTTAAAACACTCAACTCAAATGCATTTTGAGGTAAGTACTATCGATAGCTTTAACATTTTATGCTAAAGCCCCATTCAAACGAGGACTTTTTCACCGACACTTTTTGTCAAAAAACCGTCCGTGTCGCTCACTATCGCTCACCGATGGAATAGAACGTGTTCTATTTCCATCGGTGAGCGTCGGCTTTTCACCGACGCTTTGAAATTATGTATGGTTACGCGACACGGACTGCTTTTTGACAAAATATGACAAAAAGTGTCGGTGAAAAAGTGCTCGTCTGAAGTTTAATTTGGGGCAGTTTGCTGATATTTTGATAGTTATTTTTCCAGGTTAATAAGGCCGTTTTTCATTTTAAAAATAAATTGTCATTTTTATTATTAAAATTGTTCTCCTACGCGTTTCGGCGACATGTTCCGTCTTCTTCAGGGAGTCTGTTTACAAAAAACATATACACAAATAAATACATGTTTACATAGCATGAACACTAATAACAAGAAATACTTAAAATACATACATTTTCAAAAACTAAGCGGCTAACGTTTGTGTTGTGTGGTGTCGTCAGTTCCTATCCTATTATTGCACTGTCCTTTCTGGTTCAACGTCATTATTTTCCTATTATTTGATTTGTTTTTATTAAAATTGTTTCGACCGTCACTTTTGCGTTTGTCCATTTATCGATAGTTTGCAACATGTTAACTAACATGCAAGTTTAAAAATAGGAATATTTGTCAAAAACTGCTCTACTGTAAGACTTATCAAAATTTGACTTTCATTAAGCTCTTATTCCGATATTCCGTTGAAAGGTTCTCGGAAAAAGCTACTCACATTTATCGATAAATTAAAGGCATCACATATCAACTTTAGATCATTAGGTCACTGAGCTTAAACAGGAAGATAGTGTATCAAGTCGATAACTTTTTGATCCAAAACTATTATTCAATCGATACAAAATTCTGTCGAACAGCTGATTAAGTCAAACTTGAGGCTCTCCTGGTTGACTTCTTAAGATGCTGAATGAATGATTTAACTTAGTGACTTGACTAAAATCAAACAGCAGCGAATTTAACCACCTGCAAGAACAGAAACTTAACAAAATTTGGAATATAGTTTTGCTGTGTAACTTTTCGAGTTTGTATCTATAGATCTATATACTCGAACTCGAATGTGTCCTTGTGTGTGTCCACTTGGGATACGGAGAAAGAAAGAGAGAAGAAAAGAAAAATTAATCATACTCGTGATTCAGCTACGTCTGTCAAACGCAAATGTCACATTGATGAATGATTATCGTAATTAAGCGAATAACGACATCGGGGACGTAAGGACTTAAGAAGGACCCAAATCCCCTAACCTTCAGAGCAGTCCATCTCACTCTCACTTAAGCTGCTTGTCGACCAGCGATTGCTGCAAGTTGAACGGACGGTGACATTGCGACATATGCGACTCAATGAGTTTGTCTTCAATCGAAAGTGAATGCTGAAAATATTAACAAAAACACACACATATGTATCTACTTGCCATATAATTATTATTATTTATTTATTTCGATTCCTAATAAGTTAAGATAACGATTCTTATTTCAATCATACAATTATAAACATCGATTTAAAAATATCAAGTTTAATCAGCTCACAATTAATTTGAAAAAAAGAATTAGAACTGAATTGACAGATGCAATTTTAGCTTTAGTTTTAAGATTAACTCTAATATTTAATTAAAATTTTAATTATTTTTATGATTTCTTTAAAAATGTTGTTTTAATTTGATCAATATTAAGATATTTACATATAAATTTATTTGTGGGCTATATACTTGAAAGTGTGCTTTAAGCTATTTTTGAAAAAGTGTGGCGTTCTTGAATATATGTAGTTGAAAAGTTGCCGAGTCAATTGTCGTTTATTGCCCCCATAAAAAGCTGGTCAAAATCCAAATGCATAAAGGTCAAAGTGCGCTCTTTAACTAATTTAATCTACAAGCTTGCATATTAATAAACGAGGGAGTAGGGGAAAGGGGGAGAGTGGGAAGGGAATCTGGTCGTCAAAAGTGAAAACACAGACAGAATAAGTCAACTCGTTGCCATTAAGTCTCAAGTCCCCGTCCGTCGAGTCATCTGCAAAATTAAATTGTAAATTTTCAATGCTCCTGGGACAAATTCTGTTTCTCTTTTATATGTTTTAGCGTCTGCTGTTGCTGTTGCCACACGACAATTGTATGTGTGTGTGTGGCATGAAGAGAGCTAACGAATTATGGCCAAAACGACAAAATGCCGTAAGGCCTTAAGGGCACCCCCTCTCCCCCTCCCTCTTTCCATCAATCTCCTCTTTTGCCTCTTTCACTCCTTTGGGTTGGGCACCCGCAAGACTCGCATTGTCTTCCCACTGTGTGTGTGGCTCACCTCGTCGAGACGGAAACTATAGCTATGACAATGACTATAGCTATGCAGTTTAGCTGCTAACGGCATCTGTGCCATGCAACACAGCAGCAACAATGACGCGAGACAGGAGACACGAGACACGAGAATTCAGACTTGCCACGCCAAGGGGCATGTGTCCCATATACATATGTAATGCTGTAACTGAGTCGTAAACAGATATGCTCAGATATCTCTATATATCCATCTAAGTAAACGTATATACACGGGAAAAAATAATCATTCTAAAATTCAAGTGAAAAAATTTCTGATTTTAGCATGTATTCAGAATATATTTGTTAAATTAAGACGATATAAAAAATATAGCCGTATAGTACTTGTTTTAAGAAAGTCCGGGAATAGCGAGCTGGTGACACCGCGCTGGATTGATTTAATTTTGGAATCCTTAATTTTTTTCTGTGTGTAAATATATCTCACATATCTTCATATGGTTTTTTGGGCGACTCCTTGGCACTGAACTCTAGGCAGAAACTATTTAACAGGCGCCAGTCACAGAAGCTGACAGCAACATACATACAAAGAATAAGACACAGGGAGAGAGAGAGAGAGAGGTCGAATGAAACATTGAGAGAGTGAAATAGTGAGAGAGGTAGCTAGGTGTCAAAGGGGTAAAATTGTTTATGAATTTGTCTTGACATTTGACAGTTTGTTTATTTTATTTCGTCACATTTTCGTGATGATTTGTAGGCGGTTTAGCGCCAATTACTCCACAACTTTTACACTCTAGACTGTGGACTGTAGACGAGTCTTTAAAAAGAACATGTTGGCGCCAATACCTCAATACGAGTACATATACATATGTATGTATGTATGTATGTTTATGTGCATGCATGGCCCATACATAGTTACGATAAATACCCTAACTGCAAAGCTAGGGAAATTAATGTGATTAATAAGAATTTTAGCATTTAAAATTCATTTTATTAAGGCTCCCACTAAATTTGATCAAAACTTTTATTTGTACATTTAATACTAACTTATAGATTCCCGATTTTTAAATTAATGACAACTTTTATTTGGATTCCTTTTATTCCAATTATTTAAATAAGGCTCTCATTTAATACTGTTTTATTTTTTTTAAAGCTCTCACTAAAAATTGTATGTATAATATAATACTTATTTATATTGTACCTATTTTAAAATGAATGACACATTTTATTCAATGTTTGTTGTCATTTCATTAGCGATGTCGTTGAAATTTGTTTTATACTTCGAATAATATTCGCATAACCATTGGGGCCATCAAAATTCTTATTGGAATGGTCAGTAACGTGCCTATTAATGCTGTGATTAAAGCGATCTCAGAGGCACTCTTTTAATTTTGCATAAGATTACTCATTATTATGAGTCATTAACCATAGCTATAGCATCATCTTATTTATAGGGTATCTTAGCTGTGGCATGTCTAGGAATTAAAGTGAATTTTATTTTTTTTTTTGTATAAATGTATGTGTAATATAAACAACATTCGAATGTATACACATGCAGCATATCTCCTATCGTATCCCAAATGAGAGTATTATAAAATGCATGTGCATCGGGAATGGGTTCCAGAATCCATTGAGAATAAGTACGCACAGACACATGTGCCACAAACTACAGGCAAGTGTTCAAGTTTTTGGTGAGACGACGACGAGGAAAATGTGTCGATCAGAGAAAAGCTACAGTGAAAATTGCCTAAAATCAACGTAACTTAATCAATATTGATAACTACCTTGAGATTTGTATGATTATGTTGGGTCAACCAGGAAAATACAGTAAAATTTCAATAAAAAGAGCCCCCACTTACAAAGAATTACGTTACATTGCAACAAACTCAAAAAATAAGTATTGCGTATTAATGAAAATATATATAAATAATAACTATTTGAATAGATTATAGATAAGTTGTATTCTACCCTGTTTCTTTTTTGTTTTCTTTTAAGGTGTTCGTTTAATGAGGAATTGTTAGTACAGAGAAAAAAAAATGCCAATCTAAAATCAAGTATAAAATACTTAATTTAAGCTCTAATTTTTTGAGTATGTATTCAGGATTGAGCTGAATAATCAAGCCTGTACCCGGATTAAAATGGGAAAATACACATTTGCTGAGCGCGAGTGCAAAATTCTTTCTCGGCTTCTCTCATTTCAACCGGTCCGGTGGCTCAATGGTTAGAGTCGCCGACTCCTGTAAGTTAAAAAAAAATGCTATAAATAAAACATGGTAAATAAAAAAATATTTAAAAAAAAATTTAAAAAAAATTAAAAAAAAATATATTAAAAAACAAATTGGAAAAAAAAAGTTTAAAAAAAAAAATCTTAACAAAAAAGTTTAAAAAAAATCTTTAAAAAAAATTTAAAAAAAAAGTTAGAAACAAAAAATTAAATGTAACGAAAAGCATTATAATTAATTCAATTTTTTTAGCCTGAATTTAAGAATTTCAGGATTGAATTCGGGATTGGAAAATCAAATATTTCATACTTGGTTTAAGAAAATCCGAGATTACCCCACTTCTGACATCGTTTCGGATTTAATTCGGGCTAAATATCCCGGATATTTTTCTGTGTAGCTAATGCTTTGATTTAAGAAAGTTCTTGTTGCGCTAGAAATAAGTAAATCAATAAAATAAAGAAAAGCATATGGAATGGGAATAAATACCAAAGCTAATTCTATAGTTATTGGCATTTTATTTTGGTCTGATATTGTGGGATTACGAAAGAGATTGAAGGGCTTCTTGTTGGCTTCGCGTTGGTGTCGACTTTGACAATAAGTAAATTGTTGACATTCAATTAGAAACAAATGCGTTGCTTTTGCCTTTTGACATGCCGTTTTAATGGGCAATTGGAATTCGATTTGGCAGCTCTTTATATATTATATAGAGGGGAAAAGAGTGCGAGGCAAGTAACTGACCCATTCTGAGACTGAAACCGAAACGGAGCAGGAGAAGGTGAAAGAGACGGAGACGAAGAAGTTGCCATTTTACTTAATCCAACTTAATGGTCATGTATCGAGGCAAAGGGGACGCACTTGATCGTGTCAATTTATCTGTCAAACGCGTAGTCGTTTAATTTCTGTGACAGAAACGCGATTAGTAACGTTCCATTGTGGCAGCAACAGCAGCAACAGTAACAACAACAACAGTAACAGCAACAACAGCAACATCAACATCAACAGTAACAACAAAAACTGACAAGTGAGGCGAGTGAAGGAAGAAATCAGGTGTCAAGTCGGAGAGGTATGTAGTAGTTGTTGTAGTGCTCGCACTCGTAACATGGCCAAAATGCCACAGCGACGTCGACTTCGACGTCGACGTCAGCATCGCTTGTTCAAGGCTAATTCTGTCAGCTGTCAGCGCTGTGAAGTGTTGTGTGGCGATTCTCTAAATTGTCACCGCAGCAACACTTTGACAGACTGTCTTTGTCTTTGTCTTGTCTTGCCCCGCACTTTTGTTGTCCACATCATTTTGTCTCAGAAACGGGTCTGAGTGCCCCATCGATTCGACCATGAGAAACGAATACTCGTACCACCAACAGCAATAACAAAATTCAAAATAATAATTGTAATAATAATATCTATTGAAATGTCACTATCGCAATGAAAGTCTACAAGAAAACAACTTGTACACTTGCTCTACCAATTTAGCTGAACCCTCTCCAAGAATGTTAATATTATGCTCTTATTATTAAATTTTAAATTTGTCAATCTATTTATAATTGGAATATTTACACAGTTTCTAAAGTTGTTTATGAAGAATGAGCAAGTGTGCTTGCATTGCGATAAGTTAATGCTTCATTTAATCAATTGTTATACATTACAATTTTTACGATTGATAGACAGAAAGGTTAAAAACTTCAAATTGTTATAGTTTTTTCTAAGCATTCGTCATCTGTATCTGATATACCATACAGATATACCATACAGAGCTAGCCGACAACATTATAATTTATATATTTGCTCCACTCCATATTAAATTGAGAATGTCTCAAACTCTTGAAATCTCTCGAGTTGCTTAATTTAATTGATAATAAATATATACACATATATCACTTTATAGCAGAGATAAATTAAGAGTTATGATCTCAAAATCAAATCCAAAAAAAATTAAATGAATCAGGAAATTCAAGAACTACTTTTATTTATATATTGTCTGTCCTGAAAAACGAACAAGTTGTAGTTTTTAAATGCTATTCAGAATTATTCAAATTAGCTTTAACTCTATCTATTGATTTTTTATTTCTGACTATCAAAATAAACAACTTTAGAATTTTTTAAATTATAATTTAATTTATATTTTTATTTTTTAATTATAAGTATCTCATACGTATATTCATTTGGTATACAAATATTCTCTATATTAACTAACTATTAACTAAGAGACTAGCTTTGAATATCATTAAACAAAATTGAAAATTAAAAATTTAATGCAATTATCTTTTACACCGTAAAGTGTCTTTAAAAAATAGTTGTGGTGGCCTGTAAAGACTTTTAATGGGTAGTAACCTGAATGAAGAAGAAGCACAAGTTTGCGATGTGTTAATTAAAAGAAATGTATGATTTGAATAGGTCAGAAGGAAATATTTGTTGGCCTCTGTTTTATTGAGTTTTTAAGTTAGGGGTTAGTATTTAGCTTTATACCTATTATTGTTGTTGCCTTGTTGATAATATTTGCTTTTAGCTTAACGATCAATTGCATTTATTGGCAGCTGTTGCGGCCACACCAAATTTAAAATAGCCCAATAAAGCACTCAGTCGTACATGTGTGTGAGTTGAGAGCTTGGCAATCTGTGGTCAGTCCAACAATCCAATAAGATGAAAAGCCAAAAAAAAGGGCCCAACACTAAGGAGCAGAGAGTGCAGAAGAAGAAGAAAAATAAGAAGGAGGAGGAAACGGTGGAAAGGGGGACGTTGCAAGCTCTGTTGAGCTAACTATGCATGAACCAAGCATTTCTTCCATACTTACGACACCCGTGGGAGCAGCCAATAATTTCAAATCGGACACACACACACAGACACACACACCCAGCTGACCACACCCATGTGCTCATGAATCAATGGCACACATATGAGTATCCTTGGCGAGCATTCGACCCGAAATAACAAAATAACAACTCGCCATAGCCTGAATTCTAGATTTTCCTCGCTGTTGTTCCCCCACTTCACGTCACGTAGCTTTTCAAGTCAACAGAAACGAGCTTAAGTTTTTTTCTCAGATATTTTCCAATATATAAAAACATTTATATTCGATTCAAGAATATACTATTGTATCTTTGTATCTGCTTGTGCAACTCTCAAGTTGCAACACTTTCAGTGGAAAATACAAAACTTGGCATCTCTTCAACTCTTGTGAATTCGAGTAAGAGTCTGAGTTATTCACATTGTTAATTTCACAAACTCTAGTTAAGTTTAAAAACTGTCTTAAATGAATCAAAGCAATTTAAGTTATAAGGAAATTAAATAAATTTTAGAATTTTAATATTATTCAACATCTATAAAAGCTACCAATCTTCCCAAAGCTTTAATAGGAACTGCCTACAAGATTTAGATAAATTCAGTTTTAGACATAGAAATAAAGTAATTAACAATACCATAACAATAACATTTCTCAGGCAACTTGACTACGATTATTACTCATAGTTCAATATTCAAATCATCTCTATTATTCAATTGTATTTTCTTTTTTCTTTATTTAAGATGGCTGAGATATTTGCGAATTGAAATTATGTATACAATTTTGGCAATAACAAATGAAATAGTTTATACTTAATTAATTATGTTGGTAGTCAGCGACGAATGTGCGAATGAGTTTGTACGAAATAATTAGAACTACTCGTATTCCAAATGGGTTTAGTCGACGAGAAGATGTTCACTGTACAAGTCTTATATTTATTTAAATGAAATAAATAAATACTGTATTATCAGAGAATCGTTATGAAATATGGTTTAGTTTATTTTGGAAAGCAGATTAACAAATGTCTTTCTTTATTATAATTTAAGTGTTATATAAATAAAAATTTAGTGACTCTAGCTCTTTTCATTTCCAAGTTCAAATACATTATAGATTGTTGGACCGATACAGATATAGCTTAATTTAACAAGATAGCTTGCTGTGACTTAATATTATAAGAAAAGTGTCTAATCTATATTTTCTTGTACTCATTATTCATTCAGTTAGTACAGGATATCTAAATGGCTTCTACAAATTATCGAATACACATTTTTAACTCAATCACAATTGAAATAGTTGAAGTTTCAGCAACAAAGTTGAACAAAGTAAAAGGCGAATCAAAGTAAAGCTCGCAATTGGGCAAAAGCTTAGATGATTGTACATACTTAACTTAATATGCGGATGAATATGAATATGTAGATGAGAGTGAGTATGTGAATATGTAGTGCATATATTTGTTTGAATATGTAACTAGCTCGTACATATGTAATGCTTGTGTCTCCGTCTCTCTCTCTCTCTCTCTCTCTCTGCTGCTGCGGCGTCTGCGGCTGCTTCTGTTTTGTCGTTACACCTTTTCATGTTGTTGTTGTTGCTTTTTGTGAAAACTGAAGCGAAATAAAATGAAATATTTCAAATGACCACGTCTTGGCTATTTTCCGTTACATTATGGTAAAATATTACTGTGGCGTACGCTCCGGCGTGTGTGTTGTGTTGTGTCTTGTGCCAAATGTGTGTACATGTGTGTGTGTGTGTTGGCCAGGCATTACATGCTCTCGTGTCCAACGGTCCAGTGTTCCGTGCAGCGGCCTCTTGTTGGGGAAAGCGTGAAGCGTATAAAGTCATAAGGGTTTATGCATGAATTGATTGCAACAGCAGCAGCAGCAGCAGCTAAAGCAGAAGCACCACCAGCACCACCACTAACACCACCATCGCCACCATCACCAGCAGCAGCACCACACGAGAGTCAAGTCGTACATTTGCCTCGCAATATACTCGTAATAAAAGTATAAGAATTATACGCTTTTGTATAACATTTCGCTTTAATAATCTATGAAGTGGCCAGCAGCAAGAACAACGGCAGCAGCAGCTTCTTGGCCAAGACCAGTTCTCTCACTCACTCTCCGCATGTGTGTATTTTGGCCAAGTTTTGTGGCAGCAACCGCAGCTGTGCTCCCGGACTCGGACTCGAACTCGACTCATGCCCAGCTGCATTGACAAGTGAAATATTTGACATAATTAAATTTTGATACAAGTCCATAGCTATTAGAGACTGGCATTCCGGCCATCTCGTTAGTCCCACCGCAAAAACAAATAGAGGAGCTGCTTAAACAACTGGCAGACAGATTTGTCGCCCCATTGTTGTTGTTGTGGCATGTCAAAGGACCAAAGTGACACTCAGTTTGGGGCACATTATTTGTTTACTTCGTGACTGACCAGTGGTCAACTTCTTCAGGCCAAGACGAAGATCAAAACCAAGACGAAGATGACGACAGGCCAACAAAAGCAAGCCCATGACTTGCCTCACGTACTTGCAGCAAGGACCTGCCACCAGTTGTTGTTGTTGCTGTTGCTGTTGCTGTTGTTGCTGTTGTCTGCGGGCATTCCACTTGTCATTAACCTTGTTATTAAAACACTTTTGTTTATGACCATAACATCTGATGTCTTCCCTGATGAGGGGGACACACTGTACAAATAACTTACGTGCCGCTCATTTGTCTTTTTTGTCCTGCCAAAAGCTACTCACACTATAAGTACTCATATATGTACGTATGTACATACATTTGTACCTACTCATATTCGTATTGGCACTCGCATTCACATTCACATTCACATTCGTTCACGTTGTTGAAGTTTGCTTGATTGTTTTAGGCTGTGACCATTTGCACTGCGTGAGACTAGAGATGAGTCGATTGTCCTGACACGAAATTGTTTTCTTCATCATCTCTGACTATATTTTTGATAAGCTCGATTTGTATACCTTCTGTATGAAGAAGACGCATAAGAGCTAGAACTACTAAGTTTTAAACGACAAAAGTCATTCCGAAGGTAGAGCCTTCTTTTTGGTAGTTGTATAACATTACTTAATGTAGAAATTTTAGTAAAAATTAAGTAACATAAAAAATTAAGTAATATTTAATTAATTGAAATTAAAATTAAATTTAACTGAAGTGATACAAAATTAAAAAATTAAAAATCTTGGCGTATTAAAAAATTATCCAACATTTAATGCAATCTTAATAATCTTTTAAGCCAAAATAAATCAAGCAGCTCGAATAATTCAAGGCCATTCAAAGTGAAATAAATTAATAAATATTTATAGCACTTTCCGATCATGTCACAAAAAATAAATAAAAGTATTAACTAATTTTTTTCATTAATTTGCAGCGTTTCGAATTAGTTTTTAATTGTCAGTGTCAATTGTTGATGCTTCAGTTGTCTGAGCTATTTTAAAGGGAAATTGATAATTGTTAACCTTTATTTGTGTGTTCCCTCACGAGTCCATCTCTAAGCAAGGCTTCCACCTAAGAACATGGTACTTTGGGCGCCAACGACTCACTGGGACACCTCCTGCCCTTTTACCCTCCATCTCCATTTCTGTTCAGCAAGCCTAACTCTTCTCCCGTCGAGTGTCCGGTGCGGTGTCCACTCGGTGTCCAGTTGCAAGTCCCGTGCAGCCGTTAAAGCTTCCGTTTTGCCCCGTTTTTGGCACTTGGCGGCCATTTGTTTTCCGGTGATCATCGCAATGTAAACGAAATGAGTTCCATTTGTTAACGCTGCAGACACACGTATTAAACACACTAATTTGCGGCATCGCTTCTGGACACATCAGCAATTTGTTTCAAGCAGCTGTCCCCACAGCAAACACACACACACACACACTCCATACACTCACACACACAGACACCCAAAGACAGACACATTGGTAACTGTAAATGCCGACAAGCCATCCATCGAGTGGTTGATCCGTCAACAATATTTCCTACTCTCTCTCTCCAACGCCAAATTGACAAAACCCTGAAAAAAACCAAATGTATAAAATGAGAAACAATTTGGGGCAAGTGACGAGAAGCAAAATATTGCATGGGATTACATTTCATATTATAGGGGAATATATGTATATTATACTTAATTGCTAAGCTTATAAATTTTGAAATACCTTCAGATATTGACTAGATTTCCAATTAACATTTAAAATCTGTTGTGAAACTCGCATAGTGAAATATGTAATGGAAAGAACATAACGTAATCTTTCAGTCTAATAATTATTATTTTTATAATTATTTTTATTTTTATAAAAAATTGTCCCAACGGGTCGGAGTGCAGACTGTTGTTTGCTCCAATTTTGTATCTTTAGCATTACTGTACTTTGTTAATGTTTTTTGAAATAATAATAAATAAATAAATTCCAATGTGATTATTATAAATATATTTAATTTTATTCCCCTCAGCTGCAAATATTTAGTTTATAGTACTTGTATTCCTTTTTATAAAATTATCTCGGAAATTCCAACTCAAACTGAACTTTTCGCACCGTTTCACAATAATGTGTAATCTGTAATTCGAGCTGATGGACGTCGACCTATATCTGAAGCTTTGAATAATCGCATAGCTCATCCATGATGTTTTTAGACGAAATACATGGGATAATGTCTCTTATTGTCGCCATCTACAAGCATTTGAACAGCTCTCTGAAATTCGAGACGCAGCACGATCAAAAAAAAAAACAAAAAAAATGCCACTCTCAAAAAGCCCAGAAGCTGTTACCAAGTAGACAAAAGTTTAGCTACCAGTTGATGGTTAGGAAAATAAGCAAATTATACGACTACATAATACCCTAAACGTTAGCTAAATAAAATGTTCAAAATCGCTTGCATACCTTAGAAGTGAGCAGAAGACAAGGGGTATCAGATACCTCAAATTGCATACAACCTTCTTATCCATTTTGATGGACCTCAACTTAAACATGTCTCGCACCAAAACCGCATTCATGAAGTCGTGCTCCAGGGCAGATCTAAATGACAGCAAATCTACACGAACAATAACAAGGCAAAAATTATAAATGTGCCATAGCGAAACTGTGATACTCTTTTTTAATTGGATTTCGATTTATTAGAAGTGGATACTTAGCATTCATCTTTAGTTTTTTTTAAATAAGCTTGAGGTGCACGGAATGAAAAGTGAAATTTTAAAATTTTTTTATACATTTTTAATAACAAAAATAGGTACAAGTTCACTATAAAAGTAAAAGTTCTAATGAAATACCAGAGATATAAGAGATATATAGTAAGTGTTACCGGAATACACATTAAAATATAAATTAAAAATGTTATAATTAAGTACTTATTTATAAGTTCGTTAAATGTGCTTACTACTGTATATTTTTTAGTCGGCTTCCTAGTGTGAAGTGTCAACCACCTCTAAAGAATTAATATATATATACAACATCTAAATACACATATGTGTATAATAAATTTGACCTGTAAAATATTTCATTTTTAGCTTTTAAAAGAAATAGAGAAACTTCACCAGTTTTAACTATGTATTAACTAAACACCAATCGAAAAAATTTAATTTAAATATAAATTTGTATCATACTACATCAACTATACCCAAGTTAAGAGCAGAGTGGTTTATTATACTGAAGTTTGACTGTAGCTTGGCTAAAGCTTAAGGTACATGTTGAATGCCACAGTTGAGATGCCTTTGTCGATTGCCAGCTTATAAGCTGTTGCCTCCTCGATCTAATCTGTTGCATGCAACAGCTCCACTTGGACCACTTGGTGGTCTCATTTGTTGTCGCCTGTTCCCCACTGGAGCGCTCGTCCTCCACTTGGGTCCAGATATCAGCTACCAGGTGTAATATGATGCGCCTTTTGATGCCAAATGACAAATCAGATACAAGTTGCGTCTCACGAATCGAGAATCGAGAGTTCGTTCTGTACACATTTGCTATGACAATTCGCTGGGCTAAGAGCTGGAAAAGGGCGGGGTGAGAAGGGGGTGAGCTGTATAAAAGAGGAAAGAGATACAACAATAAGCTGCTGCTGCTGCTGAGCTGCATAATAATTCGCCAGCTTGTTGGTCTTTAATAATTCCAGCTAACGAAATTGCGTAGAAACTCATTAACGAACTCAAAGGACGCGTTCAACAAAAACTGAAGGAGTCTCAAATTGAATTCCATGTTGTGTGTATGTGTGTGTGTATGTGTGAATACTGCTGCTGTTGTTGTTGTTGTTGTTGTTGTTTGTGTAAGAACTGCTTTGGAATTATTTATGAACCCGATGGGAAAAGCTTTGAATGTGTCGCAATGCTTTTGCCACAGGGGCACGCCTGAATACCTAATTTCGTGTGCACTTCTTCTACTTCTTTCCCCCCTTTTTTGGCATGATGTAAAACCAAAGAGCAAAGAGCGAAAAGGGGGAAGGAGGAAGGGGGCGTACTGGTTCCTCGGGCTGCACAACTGGGAATACATTTGCCTCGCAAAGTGGCGCGTCGTGCAATAAAGGAAAGTGTTTTCCAATATAAGAAGCGCTTTATCCTATAATGTGGTAATCGCTCGCGTAAAAGGCGACAAATCATTTAAGCCCTTAACCCCTTCCAGCCCTTTCGAAGTGACCAGGAGGCTGTAGCCTTAACGATGTAACGCTATGCATACAGCCCGAGTACAAGTACAAGGGTGACAACGCCCTCATGTGCTGTTGCTCCCTTTCTCCCTTCCTCGGCTACTGAAAAATGTATGCGCACGTTAACCCTTTGAGTATTGGGCGTCCTTTTCGAGGACTGAGACCCCTTTAGGCAGCTAATGCTAATGCTTCATGCAGTCCTCCAGTGGGTGATGTGCTCCTTTTGAAATTGGGCATCAGTGTTAGCTGATGGTATATGGTAACTGGTTAGCTGGTTAGAGTCTCTGGTAGCTGGTAGCTCAAGTCAAGGGCCAATTCGAATGGGCCATGAATCTTTTCCGGGCAAAACATAAAAGTGAAATTTGTTTTTTATGACATCTTTATTCTGGGCTAAATAAATACAAAGTATCATAGTGCCAGGGGACATTTGTAATCCCCTTTTTACCTCTTTCAACTTATTCCCCTTGTCTTCTCACTGTCATATTGATTAGCCAGCCGTTCATGATAAATAGACCATTATGCAGTTATCGTAATTGCGTACAACCAACCATATAAAAGAAAACCCTGTGAAAATTCGGGAATATTTTTGTGGAAAATTCACTGGCCGCAATAATGTTGCCAACAAATAATGGGGGTATTTTATCAAATGTAAATGATTTCAAATTGATTCCTAGACTTTCCGAATACTCCGGAGAGCCATAATCATAATCAGGTATCAAATTATGAAGAGACGCCCGTTGACCGTCTTTTAAGTTCGAATTTGTGCTCTTAAAGGAAATATTTTTAATTACTTTGAAAATATTTTTGTATCTTATAACGGTGGTCAAACCGAATGCATTCAAATTTAATTAATTTTACTCAAATAATTTTGTGCCTCAAGATATCGAATTTTAAGGTAAGGAGGAACCCTAACTTTTCAGAAAACTTAAAATAAAAATGTCTTACATTTAATCAAAACTTTGCAAATTAACTACGATGGACTAACTAACGTTAGTAAGCTATCGATTTTTAATAAAAACCGGTTTAATGAACTCGTTTTATTTATAGCCAACACAAATATCGAGTTAAAGGACACGAAAATCACTTTGCCAAAATCGAGTCGTCGATATTTTGAAGTGTTTTTACATCGCTGGTTTAATTCAAAAGTCATGTTATCGTTACATATACATATATCGTAGTTTACGGTAGTTTACGCTACGGACGAAATCAGACCCGAAAAACTAAATTTTTCATATTCACTTGGAAACACTACTTTATAAATTTAAATTTTAATTTATAAAATTAAAATATTTTGTATGGTTTTTACCGAATTAAATGCTTCCACTATGCAAGTGATTTACCTAGCATAGAGATTAAACCACCACTCTCACCTCTATTTCCAATCCCACTTCCACTCCCCGAGCGACAATTCGCAATACCGGCGGGAAAAATGCTCAATTGGCAAGCGAAAGTGTCCGAAAATAAACTGAAGGAGAAGAATCGACAGCAATGGCAATCAGAACAGTGCTGTACATAAGAAAGTGTACAGACAGCTGTATGTAAATATACGAATATGAATATAGATGTACATGATTTCGTTCTCTTCTTCTTCTTCTGTTTTTGCTTCTTCTCTTTTTTTAAAATAGATCGCGTTGTGTGTTTATGAATTTTCGATTAATCAACACTTGACTTTCATTTGGTTGCGCTTCAGGATCTGACAGGATGAAAGATTGTGGCGCGGATACGGATGTGAATGCGGATTCGGATGCGGGGGGTTGGGTTGGTATTGGTATTGTTAATGGTGTTGTTCTTGTTGTTGCTGCGTTTTAGCGTTTCGACAATTTCATTTATGGTAATTTGCATGTTGAACAAAGGTCGTGAAATAAATAGGGACAACAAATCAGGACAGGCCGTAAGCGTCATGTAAATTGTATCTTTGCCGCCCTCTGGTAATTGAGCAGGTCTGTCAGAGCATTAGCAGGGAGGAAGGGCAAGGGGAAGGAGAGGACTACGCCGGGGACACGCCTCAAACATGTCGTCGTCGTCGTCGTCGTTGTCGTTTAGTCGAGCCGGCAACAGTTGTTGGTGGCAGTGCCAAGTCCCAAGTCCCAAGTCCCATGTCCCATGTGAGCAGTGAAGTTTTTTAATCAAGCCGCCTGTCAAGTGTTTGCAAAACAAATACCGCGCTTATCCATCAATCAAAACACGCAATATGGCAGCGTGACTTTCCACAACTGCGAGTGAGCAGAGCTGCTATAGTCAAAGAGTGGAGCACCCGTTACAACAGCAGCAGCGGCAGCAGCAAGTGGTTCTTGCCACTTGCCACTTGGCCTGGCCTGGCCTGGCCTGGCCGAGTGCTAAACCATATGGAACGAAGCGGAACAATAAAGCGACACTGTCAAACATTTGCATACACGACACCCAGCACTGACACAGCGACAACGACAACGACAGCGACAGCCAGCAAACGCACTTCATGCTCTTCTCTTCCCTTCTCCTTTTCCCACCTCACGCACACAATCAGCAGTCAGTCCTCACACAGTTTTTTCCAATACTCAGGCAAAGTATGAGTTTTTAATTGCAGCTAATCAAGCTGTTAACTTCATTTGACTGCGAGTATTAACCATATCGGAGCTGTCTTTACTCATACTATCCTATAATTTTATATATCTATACATATTTTACTTCATTTATTTAACGTCGACTTTGACCAGTTGACAAAGAATCAATTGAATTCAAAATAAAAATTGGGAAAATTATTTAAAACAAAATGAATATAAAAGATGTGTTAGGTAACCAATTGTCTGGATCTGATTCCATTGATGATTTAATTATAATGAGTCACACATATGTACGTATATGTACATATTAAAATAAAATAACCTCTCAACGAGGTAAAAGCTTAGTGACGAAAACATTTTCATGCCCCAACATTTGTGATATCCAATTTTGTGACGAATAGTATTAAGTTTTACATATAAAAAATATTTTAAAATACAATTTTTAACACTCGGCACATTGCGCTAAATTCTTCATACCTAATAAATATTACTTTTTTGCGCAGTTCCGGGTGACAAAAATTTTATTTAAAAAAAAATTTACTTTGATTAATTATTTTTGATTTAAATAGTAAAAAATTTAAAAAAATTTCAAAAGGCTCCAACGTCCCAATTTGCTCCAACTGTTTAAAATTTGCATCAAATTGTCAATTTCACATAAGTATTTAAAAACATTTCCTAAAATAAAAGTACTTGTTCCTAGTACAAATTTTCAAAAGCGTTGAGTTTTGGGAAATACATACATACCTTCCTCAATTCTACTAGATTTTTTGAAAATTATTTTGGTTTCAGTTTTATATTTGGCACTCAAATCGTATATATGGAGGTTCAAGGGAGATTATCCCAAAACTATACTTGTTTTCAAATTTAGAATTTAGTATTCAGTTCCAAATATTTATATTGCCACTTAAGCTAAAAAAAATTCAATTGCAACACAGGAATAATACGAATTGGAGATTTAAAGGAGCTTTGCAATCGCAAAGTCGAAAGCGCGCACGGGAACATTTATTTAATGAACTGTAGGAAAAGTAGAGCCAAGGTCGCAGCGGCAGCTCTGAAGGAACACTCTGTCACATTGTCAAATGCTCCACAAATTAATCCAATGGCATTTGCATGCCTAAGGGAGGCGGGCAGGGGGTTGCACCCAAAACCCTTGGGAGGAGTGTGAAGCATGGGTGGCGAGTGTTCAAGAGGAGAAGGGGGTTGAATATTTGGGTCCCAGCTTGTCAAAGTTGTCAGGCGAGTATTGTGTTGAAATTGATTCTTAAACGTTTTGAAGAATGATGCAAAACTTGACTTTGCTACCACACAACACGCTTTACGCCCCCTCTTTTCCTCTTCTCCTTTTCCGCCCTGTTTCCCCCTGAAACCGTCAAGCAACAACCCTCGGGATGGACGGATAGATGACAGGGAAACGGGTGCGGAATGGGCAGGAACAACACATTAAACAGCAGTTCCTGGTGTAAAACATGCACACACAACAACAACACCAGCACAACACCAGCACAACAACAGCAACAACACCAGCAACAACACCAACAACAGACAACAATAGAGTGCAAAAAAAAATTGTAAATGCCATTGTAAAGATGTAACACAAATGTGTTGGCATCGAAACAAAAAAAAATAAATACAAGCAGAGAAAAAAAATAATGCAGATATATGGCAACAGTTACAGGATACACAGGATATATACACACACACACATAGGGAGATGGGACGTTCGACCACACAGAGAGAGAGAGAGAGGGAGGGAGACGGAGAGACAGAGACAGAGTGTGATGGGGGTTGGTTAATGGGTAGAGATATGAGTACAGATGTCGAGAGTTTTAAATTGCATTAACTCATTTAATGATGTTCAAATTGAGGCTGACAAATAATGGCACCGTACTATGTCATGGCGCCTCCCCCACCCCCTTCCTACCTCCCCCCACACACACACTCAGCAAATCTCACGCCACTTTGTGACACCAGCAAATAAAGCTTACTGTACACGTCTCCCCTTTTCAACCCACTGTTCTCTCTGCTTTCCTCTGGCATCACTTTAAATTGCTGCTGTCAAATGCGACACACTGTATTTGTGTGTGTGTGTGTGTGAGGGGGGGAGGGTTAAACTATTTGTCATGTCTGTCACACTCTCGTACATCTTTGTCAACACTATTTAGAAGTTTAATAAATTTTCACTTTGTTGAAACGCCAGTCAAATATTTAATATCCACGCGCTACGACGTCAATGTCTGCCTCTCTCTCTCTCTTTCTCTCTTTCTTAGTCTCAGTTCCTCAACTAACTAGCCCCCCATCTCCCTCATTCTCCTTCTGTTACAGCATTTGGCAATTGGGGATTCCGTAAACCATTTGGTAAACTTAAGCACCTATTTATTTTACTACAATTTTTGTATTTAATTCTATGAATATTTATTAATTTCGGCATTTGTTACGTTCTACAGGAAATGATTCTAATCGACTTGTGTCAAGGATTTAAGAAAAAAATATATACATATGTATATATATCATAGACTAATGATTTGGTTTTATATAATTTCCTGCATTATTTTTATTGTATCAAAAATACTTCATTAAAACGACTTAATGATAAGCAAACTGTTCTTCGCATATCTTTTAGAGATTGTATACTAGGAAGAGGTTGATATGTGCAGTATTTCTGGTCACACTAAAATAAGAACGGCAAATTTGAAACTGTTTCTTCTTTAGATAATTTAAGGCAATAATTGACTAATTGAATAGAGTAATCAAATTTCATAGAATTATTGAAATTTTGAAGTAATTTCAATCTAATTTACCTGTATCTGGAAGTACTTTTAAATATACAAAAGCACTTTCAGCATTTATATAATATCGGGGGTCCCACAGAACTCGCTTTCGCTTGAATTTCACTTTAATTTGTATGAAATTTAAGTGAAATTCAAGCGATAGGGATTTCTGTGGCACCCCAGTATTTTTTTTATTTTACTGTTGAATCTGAGCGAAATTTCATATTCCAAATCTTTCTATTAATTCAAGTCTCAAAAAAGCAAAGTCAATTAACTTTGGTAAATTCGAGAGTAAGTTTCCTCATGTTAATATCTAAACGTAAAAGTAAATTAAAAAAATTTAAAAAATGAATCCATATCAATTGTAATTGACCAGCTCGTGCTATATGAAAGTGACGTTATATTCATAAATATATACATATGTATGTAGGTTCCATTACAATATGAACGATCTAAAAATATAATGCCGTGGTTAAGTGCGACGAGAGTATTATGCGATATAGAGAAGTTCGTGACTAAAAACGGAGCAAGGAATAACAATGTTGGACATTGGCAAATATGATGCCCATGTGTTGGAAGAGTCACGCTCCCAAGTGCTTAAATCGCGAAAAATAATTGGTCAGTGAATGTAGAATCGAATTCAGATTGCGAATACGACTGGGGCAGGGGCTGGGGCAGGGGAAGGCGACCCACTCTAGTCCCGTACAACTGGGTCCAGTTTTATGTGGCATGCCACGTAAATGTTCAATTGGTATAGGGAGAAAACAAAGAGAGACCACCGTGCAATAGGAAATGCAAAGGAAGATCGAATTGAAGTTGGAGATGGAGATTTCCCGATTATGGAACTTCTCGTATTCTCAGGGTGCATTCTATTCCAACTAAAGATTCTGAATTATACAACTGTAAAGCGCACGCATTTCTGATTGACCATATACAAGTGTGTATATTTGTGTGTGTGTGTGTGAGTGTGTGAGTGTGTATTTATTTATTTAAACTGTGATGCAAACGAAACTCCACAATTGGTGGTCCCCATGAATACTTTTCGAGTATGCGAGTATTCATAGTCAAAACTGCAGCACATGTAAAATACAAGCCAAAAAGGGAGGCAGGAAGAGGGAGATAAGAAGCAGAGACAGAAGAAGATGGGGATATGGGGAGAATGGGAGACTGTGTTATGAAAACGACGCGTCTAAAATCGGAGAATGCGACTAATGGAAAAATTCATATTAAATCGATTATATTGACAAGGGGAGGCGGCACATGTAGACCACAAAACGGCCCACACTACCTCCCCCCCCTCCGTTCATACACCCCTATGGGGATGCTGTTGTCGCCGGGCGTTGTCAAGGGGAAGCCAATACAGTGGGACGAGCGCGTGAAATGACGAGACAAAAAAAAGGCATTACCAAAGTCGCGAGTCAAATCATAAATATATGTAAGTTATTAACAAGAACAAAATACGTTGTCAAATGTTAATGATTTACAACAGCAACAACAACACTGGAAACAACCATGTTGCTGTTGTTGTTGTTGTTGTTGCTGAGGTGGCGACACTCTCACTTTGCGACTTTCACATTCGAGGTAAAAGCCAGCCGTCTGTCACACAAAATTGCTGAAAAGCCATTTGACAACTAATTTTTCGAGGTGCCGACGACAACAACGATGACAACAACAGTGACACCTTGCACTGTACACCCCCGCCCCCTCCTCATTTACCCTCTCTACCCCATTTGCCTCCCTCTTCTCTTTGAGATGCCAACAGACATCGCCTCGCACTCGCAATAGCCCAAAACGCACCGCAATCTAATTGCTGTTGGCAGCATCCGCGGTTCTTTAATTGAAGACATCAACACTAGCTAAAAATACGATATATGTATGTGCGTATGTATACATATGCACGACTGTGTGTGCACAAGTGCGTGTGTGTGTGAGGGTAATCGATGAAGGGCGAAATGAGCAATGGGAGCAAATATCAAGGAGGTTTCCACACAGGCATTGAGAAGGTGGCAAGCACACAACTTGTAACTGCATTTCAACTAGAGATGAGAAAAGTTAGTAAAATGGAACTGATGCATACACGACAGTCGTGCAAGCGTTACATTTAATATAGGATATTATACTATGTATTACATTTTTCTTCAAAAACTTTGTATTGCCGTCAATTTCTGTGTGTAAATAGCTTACCATTTAAAAAAAAAAGTATTTTAAATTCAAATAAGGCTAATTACTACAGAATTAATACAAAACTTTAACTTTAACACGCTAGTGACTAAAGTAGTTTCTACTCAAATTCTGATATTTTCTACTATTTTCAGTCTCTAGGCAAAATCTTTTTAATTACCTTCGCTGTAATACATTTAATTATCTTGTTGCTGAGCATATAAGCTTTTAAAGTAACTCCTCGCTTGTTTGTTCGCCATTTAAGTATAATAAACTAATAATATAAGTACTAATAAATCCCAGTTTTGATATTTATTTTGATTCGAATTGCGATAGTTGTGACACCAAAAAGAATGCTTCTTTTTTTAAACTCAATAATTGGATACATACTTTAAATGGAACCCATTTTAAAGTATTTATAATTTCATCTGGAATATCTTTTACTAAACTGAGCGACACTTTCACGTCTCACGCGATCATCTCTAGCTGCCGCAGAGGTCTGTAAAATGTGCGTGTACTCGAATCGCGTAGAGGCATAAGGAAATGTGTGGCAGTGGCATGATGTGTTCTGTTGTGTTGTGTTGTGTTGTATACTGTGCTATGTTGTGTGGTGTAACGCCATAAACTGTTATTTGATGTGGGTTTGTGTGTGAGCATTCATCTTCTTCTACTGTTTCTGCTTTGGGTGCAGAGCGAAGTTCCTGAAAATCCCACGAACCAGATGCTTGATGTTTTGGGCAGTAAAAGACAGCTGCGATTCCTGTTATACCCTACACCGACTGCAGGGTATACAAAAGTCGACTCGAACTGCACTTGTTCTATAGAGAACGAAACGGAACTAACTAAACTGACGACAACGACAACGACGACAGCGACATGACGCATGGAGACTGAAGACTGTAGACTCTGTAGATTCTGTAGACTGGGAAGCTGGAATCGCGACTGCGACAGCGATAGCGATATTTGTTTTCTTTGTTGGCAATGTGTTTACATCGCGGGCGACAATAGTTTACATTTGCTGCCATCTAAAAATTAAAAGGTGACAAATCATAACAACAGCCAATGGATGTGCGACGGGAATAAAGGAGGAGAGAGGGAGAAAGACAAGGGCAATACCCTCGGATCGATCACTTGACGCTGAAAACATCAGAAACTATCCAAAGGGAGGGGGGCAAGAGGAGGGGAGAAGGCAGAGAAAGGCAGATTTAGCCGGAAGCTAGATATGAATGATATGATTCAGTGAATATTTATAACTACAAATCGATTGTGATTTTGATTAGTCATTAGTTCAGACTTTAGTTCCAGGCAAACTCTGACATTTCAATTGTCTTGATAAAAAGATTTGTCAAAACTTTAAACTCTATGTATTTGAGAGATGGTAGTAACAACGTCTTCACTAGACACTTCATTAATGGTTCATCTTGTAGATTTTAGCTCTAAGCAATAAATTCACATGATACCCAACCTTCAGCTTTGGCTGGGGAAATATATATGTATATTAAGTTAATTGAATTAACAAATTGACTCATGCTTTTTTAATTTAATTCAAATGATATGGAAATTATTTTTACGAATAGATTTTAGCTGTCTGATTCAAGAGCAAGTTTTCTTACTTTGTTCGAATTTTAGTACTAATACTTTACTATCAATGGATTCAATGATTGATTTCACTCATCTGATGTATAAAGAGTTTTCACTTCAATACTCGTACTATTCCTTTTAATGGTATATTCTAAGTATGTTTCAAAAAATGTTCTCGAACTTATATATCTAAATATTAATTGCATTATTACATTACCTTCACCTTGCATTATTCTTACCTTCATGGTTTTAAACCTAAAAAGAGTCTACACTTTGTAGCAATAGAATTTGAATTTGAAATGCAATTTGAAAAAATCATAGAATTCTAACTATTTAGGTTTATTCTTTATTTTTCGTAAAACTGTGAAGCTGATAAGTTGTGGGTGCTCCAATCTGATTGACACCGTTTAATCGGTTCCCGAAACATACAATATTTTAATCCTCCAAAAATAAGAATTACATGCATACTTTGGTTCACTTTAAAAATCTGCAATCTTCTGTATATCTTGTTTCATCCTGATTAATGTTTAAAGTTTTCAACCAATACTAAAGTATTCGGAATATAGTTAGAAGAAGTGATGATCCAAACAGTAAATCGAGCTTAATATCGAAATCTAAAGATGGACATAATTATAAATCGAGTTGTCGTTATATCTCCCAATATAATTCACACACAATAAAATTCCCAATTTAAATGAAAACGTTATTGTAAATACAAAATGCATACGTATTAGAGTGGGTCAATTTGTATGGAGCGCAAAATAAATTTTTTTCGATTTCAGCGGTTGTCAAAATCGTAATCTACGACGAATTCTAAGAAGATTTGCCCAAGAAACCATAGGTCTAAAGTCAAAATCGAGCTTCCGATTTTTAGCGTGAAATATGGGAAATCGTATGAAAAGTCAAAAATTATCATAATTTCTCGTTAAAAATCGGAAGCTCGATTTTGACCTTAGACCTATGGTTTCTTGGGCAAATCTTCTTAGAATTCGTCGTAGATTACGATTTTGACAACCGCTTGAAATCGAAAAAATTGACCCACTCTAATACGTATAGTTTGTAAAGTTGTTAGCTCGAAAATCAAACCAACTTCAAGCATTCATAACTTTACCAAGACTGATCTGATTTCCGATTTAATTTGTATCATGGTTTGACCTCTAATTGCATTTTTACAACACTAGCTAAAACTGAATACGATTCCCTACAAAATATCGCAGTTAATGTATAACGAATTTCTACTGTACGAGGAGTATACGAGTATTCGAATATATGAAATTATATTTGCCTGAACTTAAAGTCTCTTTTGGGTGTCTTCAATCTGTTGGATAACTTAAGTAGTTAATGTAACGGATGGGTATTGTGCCTCGGTAGACTAGTGTCACAATCAGTGGATGGCACTGTTGTTGTCATTGTTGTTTATCTGTTTGTTGTTATTGTTGCTGTGGTCATGGTTGGGATATCATAATGTGGGCTTATGTCTTGTCCTTTTGGGCTGAGGCATGTTGTGAAGCTCTCTCTCTCTCTCTCTCTCTCTCTGTGTGTGTCTGTCTCTGTGGAGCTGCCCGATAACCGACTGCATAATAAATGGCATCACTGTCCCATGCAAAAGATCATTATCACCATAGAACTACCACTAAACGTCACTTCTTTTAAGATCAAAGTGTTGTTAGCGCGATTTAAGTATGCGCGCACGCATCTTCAATTAAAGGCATATGCTGACTCCAGAGATTCAGAGACACGAGAAGCGATCTCTCTGTATGTGTTGCAATTTCCAGTTTGACATCGATGATGAAGTCAGCAGCAGCAGAAGAAGAGAGAAGAGAGCAGTGAGCAGAGAACTGGAGGAAGACCACCAAACTCGATTGGAAGCCCAAAGATTTCCTTTCAGCTGACGACAAATTAATTTGGCAACGAGTCAGGCTCATTGGGCAAACAATGGACTCCCTTCCAATTGGAGTTTGAAGCTCTTTTGAGATCGAAGTCTGAAGACTGGAGACTGAAGACTGGAGAGTGCTTTGTTGTATTGGGTGCTGTGTACTGTGTATTGTGTATGTGTTATCTTAATATTGTCATTGTCACAAATTTGCAAAAAGTTACGCTAATGGATTACACGATTTTCGCATTATCGCTTTGTTACCGCGCCGATCGCAATCGCATGCGATCAGCCTACAACCAAAGTCAAAAGATCTACTCCTCTCTCTCTCTGTCAGTCTTTCACTCTCCCTCTCACTCTCTCTGTCGCTCGCTTAGTTGTTGGCCCTGTGGCAGGCGGTAGCTGCATGGCATTGTATGTAAAACTACTGGCAAAAGCATCGCGACCGCCAACATATCGCGTCGGCTCCTCGATACGTGCCGAAAGCGAGATTAAGGGGCCAACTTTACAAGCAGGAAACGCTGCTTCACTCTCTTGACTCTGTCTCCCTCTCCCTCTCCCTTTCTCTTCATCTTCAACTGCATCTTGAACTGCATCTGCATCTGCATCTGAAAACTGCATCTGCATCTGCATGGCGTACTCGTTTCAGCTTTCAAAGTGCCCATGAGCATTATGCCAGACACTTTGTCTTTGACAGCAGCCAAGTCCAGGTCCAGGTCCAAGCCCAAGTAGAAGTAGAAGCTCTTGGTGTCTGCCTCCGCATCCGCCTCTGTCTCTTCCATCCCACCTTTTGCTTCGTCTTCATCGCGGTCTCGGCCAACAACTTGCGACGTTTATCCAGAGCGAAGATGCTCTTATCAGCAGCCAAACGAACACAGCACGTTCCATTGTCGCTTCGCTTCGATCTAATCTACGTTTGAGACTCTGTCTCAGCCCCTGTCTCTGCCTCTGCCTCTGTCTCTGTCTCTGTCTCAGCTACAGATCCTTTCTCCTACTTGGCCCTGAGTAGATTCAATGGTCAGTCCCAAGTGTCATACAAGCTGCGACTTTACTCAGCTTAATGGCAATTCACAATTCGAATCTATCTAAACAATTGGCTAAAAGGCCAGCTAAAATATTATACCCAGTAAGACGGCTTAAGCTAATGAAGGGAATACACATTTTGATGTCTGACACTATGGACATAAATTCTGTTCTGCTCTTGTCCGAAACGTTTCCTATATTGCTTAAATTGAATTTGATTTATGACAAATTTTATTTTTCGGACTAACTTTTGGAGTAAAATAATCAATTTAGAAAGTGAATTTTCGGAGATCATGAATCGTTAATGGTTTATGTTAGATTCCCAAAATCGATAATCTAAACTCATTTAACTAAAGCTATTGAAAGTTATGATATATTCTAACTAAGTTTCGGAGTAGAACAAACTGTATTTGTTGTTTGCATGTATCACTTTCTCAGTCTTTTGTGTCTGCCAGGGTATGCCCTAGTTGAGCATGCCTTACACAGCTTCGTTGAACATATGGAGCCTGAATATTTTAGGCATTTCCATCGTATTTCGAGTGTTGTCAAATATTGCCGTTTTATGCTAATGAAGTGGTATGAGAAATCACGAAAGGGTTAATGTACCGACTCGGCTCTTGGCTGGGGATGAGGGGAATGAGCAGCAGATGGGAATGGGAATAAAAGAGGGGAGTGGGGAGCGTCTAACAGTGCTGCTAATCGGTTAAAAGCCAATTGAAAGGCACTGAAATGAATCAATTGGTGGTTGGGGGCACAAACTGTTTAGGATGATTAAATTTGTAATAGAAATGATTTTGCATAGGCCTTTTTCGTCTTTGTCGTCTGGCCCAAAGCCAACCCATCTCCCCCTCTTGCCCCCTTGCCCCCTTGCCCCCTTGTCCCATCCCTCGTCCCACACTTGCAACCATTGATGTATAAATCGTAGTCAAGTCCGAATGTGCCCTCTGACTTTAATGTTGCCACAAAACAGAAGGCAACAAAAAAGAGAAAAAAATGAAATCAGAAAAACGGGGAAAAAAGGAAAAACACTCGCATTAAAAGCAAATACTGAATGGCATTGGGATTGTGAACCAGGAGCAGGACCAGGACCAGGGGAAGGGGTAAGGATACCAGTAATCAAGTGGATGCATACAAGGGATGCACAAGGGATGCCACACCCCTTCAGTCCCCCACTAAGTGTACATGCTCATATTACATATACAAATGGACGCTGGTTGTACATTTGTTTCTTTTTTGTGGTCAAATACTTTTGCATGTAAATGTTAATTCATTGATTTTTATAATGCGCGCACGTCAAAGGGGATAATACTTCCACTTCCAGTTATCCACACCCCGTCATCAGGTTGGATGCTCCTTGTCGCATTCGTCGCAGGATTTAGTGGGAGAGTCGGAAGGAGTAAGGACAGCGAGCAATGTGTAAACATTCAAAACCAAACCAAACCAAACCAAACAAACAGGCAGCAGGAGCATCAAAATGAAAAGCCAAGGACAGTTAAGGAGAGAGCCAGCAAAAGGAAAGTCTGGCGAAAGGGGGAACAGAGCGAGAGATGTGAGAAGGGAAGGGGACAGTTCAGGAGTGCGAGTATTTGGCTTTGATGTTGCTTACATTTCATCACTGAAGTCGTTGTCAATAAAAGCAAGTTAATGGGTAAACACCCGGACATAGCCAAACTCAAACTCAACCTCAATCTCTGTCGCTGTCGCTGTGTTTCCCCCTCCTTTCCCCCACTGAACTGTTTTGCAGGGTCATGCCTTGCGCATCCAGCGAATTCGAATGCCACAAAACTAAAAACATAACTTCTGGCTAGGAAAAACATTGTTTGCGCGCTCGGTCGCCCATTCAAATATTTGTGGACAGAGCATTTACTTTTTCAGCAGCTGTAGTAGCTGACTCGAAAAATCCGGAAAATGCCTCCCCCCTTGGCCGTCTAGTTCCACTCTATTGATGGAAATGATTTACGAAATAAGTTACAATTGCTGCATTTGAATTAAACGACATAAAAGAGCCAAATCAAATATTTATATAGCATTTCTAATGGAATCTCTGTCAATATAATGTAATTTTTGCATAAATCAGGAAGGCTTTGAGAACAGATTTCAAATAATAGATTGATGTAGAGAATTGATAGTTATACAACTACATATAGTTATACACTTCTCATGAGTTGAAATCAATTGTTTTGTCAATTATTTTGTCATTTTGCAAATTTCAATTTTGTCTATTGATACTTCCTCAAGTTCAAGGGACTCTCCCTATAACGATTGAATGATATTTTCGGAATTGTTTTCTATTTTGTTAAATGTGGTTTCTGGATTACTGCTGCTGTTCAACGATTCCTAGATGATTCATTGACTGTTGCACGAGTATTCAGCGATGAATTGAGTTTATTAAGAAATGTATCTTCATTATATATATTATAGTTTCCCAATAATTTGGCCGATATTTCTGCGATAGTAAAGCGATAGTTTCTTGATTGATCTTTAGTTTTCCTCTTATTTGACAATGCCAAATATTCAAATACTGTATACTATTATATTAAAATATTTTGAAATTCAATTCCGTTAAAACTTGGACGAAATGCATTTTAAATGGCATTTATAAGTTATATTTAATAATTACACATTTTGTCAGAGTTTAAAATTAGTTTTGTTAATAAACTTTTAATATTTCTGCCATCCTTTTATTTATTTACGACAGTGAAAATCAGCATAAATCTTGCAGGACTTTAATGAATGATACATATGTATGTGAGCTTGTAGAAGTAGCTGCTGCTCCTTTGACCCCCAACATGGACATGATTTGATCCACATCAAACTTTGCAACTGGCATCAATCACTTAGGTTAAATTAAGGCATCCACCGGCTGAAAGTGGAGAGATATGTATGTAGAAGTGGGACTGTAGAGGGAAGGGAAGCGGGGAAGCGAGAACAAGAGCAATTATTTAGCTGACGGTGTCGTTGACATATGCCAAAAGTACCCCCAAGGATGCCCAAGGATCTCCAAGGATCTCCCATAAGTGAGTCCTCGCGCCAGGCCAATCAGCTGGGACAAAGTCGAAGTCGAAGTTCAAGTTGCCAGTTGAAGTTTGAATCATTCGCGTGAGTGTACTCGCACTCATTCGCTTGTGTTCGCTTTTATTCGCTTGTTGTGTTGTGTTTTGTTTTGTTGTTTGTGGTTGGATTGTGGCAGGACCTGAGGCATTTTCATCATGCGCCGTTTACCGCTCGCATTTCCCATTCAGCTCGCGGGCGACCTTATCGACCTGTACACTCAGTCAACCACACACACACACACACCTACACGTACACCTACACACACACACACACACACACACATGCACCTGGGTAAGCTTAATGAAGCTTGTGTAATTGATTTTATGTTTGTTAAAAACGGCAGAAAAAGAATCACACTCGACTGACCATTCGACGATCCGTCGCCGTCGTCGATTTGCCTCCAATATTCATTGCATTCAATTTCAATTGAATTGCAAAAAGAAAATAGAAAATATAAAAAAGCAGAAAGTAAAAAAAAACTAAATTTGTTGGCCTGCAGCGAGCAAAGTGCATAAAGTGGCCGCTAACAGGAAAAAAACAGAACTTGAGCTTCGAAAATAATACAAAAAAAAAAACCGGCAGCCAAAGCGACTCTCCAACTGCCTCCCCAATCAGACGTGGCAAGTGGCAAGTGGCAGTGGCAGTGGCAGAGGCCAACGAGAGGCACCACTTTGATGGGTTCATTTGCTGTTGCTGCTGGTATTGTGTGTAGTGTGTAGTGTGTAGTAGGGGTAGCCAGTTGTATAGAGTAGGGTAATGTAGGGTGTCTATTACCAGCTGACTGCAGCCCTTTTTTTTTTGGTTAAAGTTCCATCCTTTCTATCGTTCTGGCAAACCCAATTAGCACTTATCTACGATATATTGTGGGACCCACGAATTTTTAGTAGTTGTCTTCTTGTTTATGTTGATACAACACACACACACACACATAGAGACTGAAATGAAAAATCCTTAAAGTGCCGCGCGGCACGTCAACTTTTTGGGAAATTCCAGACAGAGGAAAAAGAAAAAGAAACGACACCGCCAAGAAGATCACAGATCACACAGATCACAGTTCACATTATCATTATCAAAGTGTTTACTTATGCACATATAAATAAAGAGAGAGAGAGAGAGAGCGAGAGAGAGAGAGAGAGAGAGAGAGAGACCTTTTAACCCCTACTCTTGGTAACACATTTGTTCGAATGTGTTAATTGCACTTGGCCGATGTTTTCCTTGAAAATTGATCCTTTTCCTTGGCCCCGAAGAACGACAACGACTACTGCACCGCGAGTCGTTGCGATAACGATATGGATATGGCCTATGGATAATATCAGATTAAACAACATTGCCGACAACACGCACGACCTTGGAACTATCTATCTATACACACAACACACACCGAACACAACACAAACAGGAGGCACAGATCACACACAAATTGGAAATTGGGAAACGAAGGAAAAGGAAAAACAAAACAGAGATGCATCGATTTGGATTCTTGGTTGTGTCGCATGTTTTGTTAACTCAAATTCGGTAGCATGTTTTCACAACATGTCGCCCAATTTACCCTTTTACGGTTTCCATATTCTATCTTCTTCTACTATTCTCTCTCTCTCTCTCTCTCTCTCTCTCTCTCTCTCTTCTCTCTTGCATGTAAACATCGATAGTTTTGTAGTCTTCTATGATTAGCATCGCTTGATTGACGTCTGTCACATACCAAATTAGCCCTTTGACGTTAGAATAATAAGAAAATCTCAGAGGAATATGACCATATTTAGAGATTGCTTAACATGCGGGTGGCTTAGACGTCAGCATACCCTATGCCCACACTCTGCAGCTATGAATTATGACAAGTCTTAAATTAATTCATTTTAACCTTTTATGCATTTGAATTATTATTTAAATTTGAAGAGAAAAAAAACATTATATGTATGATATTATTATGAAGCATTAGCATTGGCAATGGCATTTTCATTATCCATAAAATTAGCATTACGATTGACATTGTTTCTTTAGCATTGGCAAAGACAATGGATGGCATTAAAACTTGAATTATTATTCCTTATTGATTAGTGCTATTTTTGTTTATATTTTAATATTTTTATAAGCATTAGCAGCATTGTGCTTATCATTTGAATTTTTATTGGAATTGAAATTAGCATCAGTATTAGCATTATTATTTATATTTTTTATTTATTATTAGTTAGTTGCATAAGCATTTCTATCATCAACAAAAATTTCATTATCATTTTCATTATCAACAAAATTATACCAAGGACATTAAAATACTTACACTAAGCATTTGACCTAGGATTGGCATCCAAATTAATATTGATAATTATTTTTAGTAACTGATTATTTTTATTGGTACTTTATTATCAATTGTCGAGTATCAATCGATTCTGGAAACTCTCCACATTGACATTACAATATATAGCGATTAGAAGGTATTGATATTTGGTTCTTCATTAGATCACAATATTATTGACATGTTTCTTGAAATGCTGTTTGTGATTTTAGCCCGTCTGTGTTCCATTCCTTTGCCACGTTGTGTCACAATTCTTAACCCGATCTGTTGTTGTTTGACTGTGTGTCGCATTGACCCACGTTTTAGCCACACACTGTATTTACGGTAGCTGAGTCGGCACCTCCGACCGGGAATCGGCCAAGATCAGTCGGTTATCTGCATCAGAATCTACCAACTACTCGTATCTGGACATTGTTTTGTGTTTCGTTTTATGGAACTGCTAATTATGGAAAAGGAATGGGACGAGCGACTGTCGGTTGCCCCTTGAACCGGTTTCTAGGAATCATCAAGGGATTAGTGCTATTCTATAAGTTACATAAGAATTAACTAATTGAGAGCTTGTTGCAGAGTTTTGGGAATTACGGGAACAGAAAGTACTAAGTTATATGCTATGCTAGAAAACAACTTAAATATCGTGGATATTCAATTGGTTGAAAACAGTGATTTGATAACTTAATCATCCATAATTAATAATCATTAACGATATTGAAATGAGCTGTTAATATTTAAATTCTAAAATTTTTAATTGGTATACATGTAATTAGAAATCTTGTACATATTAAAATCAGAACATTTTGCTGCTGATAATTCATTTTTTCTGAAGTGAGCACTTTTAAAATTTCACTGGAGGTTTTCTAAACTTAAGCACTTTTTAAATTGTGAATTTTTTATCTTAATGGTTACCGTTTTTAATACTTTTATATGCCTAACATTTTTTTATTGAAGGTACAGGTAATCAAGTCACGACTAGTTAAGTTGCAAAAAACTAGGCAAAGTTAAAATATTTTCAGTGTCTAGTTAGCCAAATGATAAACAGTTTGCGTACAAATTCATAAAATACCTCTTCAAACTATGAATTAGATTAATTTTCACTGAACTATGAAAAAACGGGCTGTTGCCTAAATAATGTAGTATAATAAAATATATAATTTTTTGTGAACTTTAAATTGTTTTTCCCAAACTCTGTTCTCCCAAAGGGTCAAGGGTCAAGGCAGTGGGGGGAATCCAGAGCCAACCTAATAACACTTTAAATGATGCGCTGACAATAAGTAAGCCATGCGTGCCATGGACTTGACTGGGAATTGGATTTGGAATTTGAATTGGAATCGGAACTGGACTTGGAGTTGGAGATGGATGAGGAAATGGGTTAAGGGCTTAAGATTGGGATTGGGACTGGATGTGGAAGTGGAAGAGTGAGTTTGGTATATGAGTAATGAGTATGAGAAATGGCTTCTGTTATTGTTGTTACCCTTACGCACATGCAGCGTGTGGCAAGTGGCGACTGGATGGGAAGGGGGCAGGTGGCAGGTGGCAGGGGAGGACTGCGGTGTGCCGAGCCTGTGTGCCTGCAATTTGCGCAATGTAATTTAATTAATGACAACAACAACAACGAGGCTAAAAAAAAAAATATGCAAATCGTTTGTATTTTGTGTCGTACGCCTGGACAAGGATGAAGTTGCATCTGCAGGTGGAGTTGGAAGCTGAAGCTGGAGTCGCTGGGGCACCTCCAACACCTACTATATGGGAGAGACAGTACACAGAAAACAAAAATGCAGGATTCCGGAATAAAATCAAAGCGATGCAATACTTAATTCAAGTACGTTTTATTTTTTGATATTCCTTCTCCACAAATATTTTGACTATCGATGCAATGTTTTAAGGTTTTTTTTTTGACTGTATTGTCATTTTATGCGCATATTATATTCATTTAGCAAAAATATTTTGAATACAAACTTAAAAAGAATACATGCTAAAATCAAGGATTTTAAATTTTAGTTTTAGAATGATTTGTTTTTGTCTGTGTAGCAACTGCTGCGGAAGAGGAAGAGCTTGAGGTCTGTTTCAGCTACTGCTTCCCTCCCCGTCCCTCGCCCCTCTCTCGCACTCTCTGTCTCCCTCTCTCTTGCCGCATGTGGTGTCCGGTTGACTGGCTGTCCGATTGGTTCGTCGTGTTGTGGGTAACGGTGGCACAGCCCATTGGCTGTCCATTTGTGGTTGTCGTTGTTGTCGTTGTTGTTGTTGCTGTCGTTGTTGTTGATTATGTTGTTGACAACAGGCGTTACGCATTTTACGTATATTACGTAAATATTTATATAATGCAGCAGGTAAATTTATGCTGTCCGTGCGAAACTCTGCGAGTGTTGTGCGTGTGCGCGTGTGTGTGTGTGTGTGTGTGCGATTACATACACATTTATGCATATGCACACACGCCCACGGCCATTTCGCAGCCAGAATGAACGCAGCAACAGCAACAGCAACAACAACAACAACAACAGGGATGGGGCATTCAACACTGTTGCATGGGGCAGAAGAGGGGAAAGGGGCAGAGGCAGGAGCAGAGGAAAGGGGGCAGGTGCAGGTACCGTACCGTGCTTAAATGCTTGTTCGCAAAATATTTATTTTGGCTGGCAAGCAAATAGCCATTTAAGTAATTACTGCACTTAATTTTTAATATTGATTTTACAAATTTATTAAAACTTAATCAATTGTTTAATCACCCAACAATTATGCCACCATCACCAGCCAGGTGGCAACAACAGGCAACAGGTGTCAACAATGTATTGTACGACTCCTCAGTTAATTGAAAACGACTTTGACATAATCTGTATAGTTGGATGGAACTTAAAGCTGAGAAGGCAGAAAATTAAACAAATTTTGTCAAGTTATTGCGTATATTATAATGGAATATTTTAAATATATTATATGTATATATAACATGTTACTCTTATAACAACTTGATATGAAAGAATGCTGTTGAAATTGTTCAAGATTGAAAAAAAAAATCTACCAACAAATTCTTAATGTATTTCGTGGTCCTCATAAAATATTCTATGGCTTGTTTTTTCAGTGTCTGAAAAGGGTGTTTCGTAGTACTTATTGCCAAATTTTAAGTTATATCTTAGATAAAAATTGTATATTCCTTAAAAAAACGTTAGTGTATTAGATCGTCGATAGTTTTATAGCTACTCTCCAAGGACCATATTCCCAATATTTTTAAGAGGTCTCCGATTACTCACTTCAAATATCTCTCAGATAAAAATTAGCTGTACTATAAAAAATCAGCCCGGAATGCCCTTTGCAATATCAACAGCAAATGCTTAAACTTGATACAATATTATCTTTAAAGTCAACTTATGATAACTTAACATTTTCCCCAGTTGTATTAAATAAAAACAAACTTTAGCTGGAAAATATTCTAAAATCTTATTATATGTCTGACCCTAATGTGATCAAATCAAAAATTAATAATAAATACTACTATTTTCTTATTTGTAAATATATAACTTGACAATCGCTGAAGTCTATGGCAATAATAATAGTTAAATGACCTTCTGAAAATAGTATCTATAAGATAAACCTATTGTAAGTCGAGTTCTGATACAAAAGAACTCAACAATTTAATAGTTAATAGTTGATACATGACCTTGATGTGGTAGTATCTATGGCGTTAACCCATTATAATTCGTAAAAATTAAAATTAAAAGTTCAATTGCTTATGCAGATATGTTAAATGAGGCAACGGTCGATGTCGATGTCGATGTCTTTGGTTTAATACTCGTGGTTAAGCGTCTTTGCCACTTGTCCAAAAGTTGTTCGTTTACTTCTAGACACACACACGCACACACACATTGAATCACACTCACCTGTGGCTGCTTCATGTTCCCATGAAATGTAAATTAAAATGTCGAATTAATTGCCCAAGTACTGTGACTGCCAACGCTTGTGGAGGGAAGGGGAATGAAATCTGGTGACTTCGAGACAGAGACAGAGACAGAGAGACTGAGAGATAGAGAGAGAAGCGAGGCCGCTTCTTGGTAATTCTCCCAGACTCCGACACGAGCAACTAACGAGATTCAATCAGCGAGCACTTTACCAGCAATTTCTATGTCATTAAAATTAAGTATATTTACTTACTTGGAATCGAAGTTGTCTCATGTCTTTCCACTGTTTGTTCATCATCTACATCTACTACTTTTTACTTGTTTCTCTTCTTCTTCTTCTTTTTTGCTTCTATTCTTGTTCTTAATTTTTTCCTTATATATTTGGAGTCACAACAATTACCCAAATCTGAGTGCATTTTATGTTGATTACAGCCACTTTTGGTTCAAATACAAATGCTGCATTGAATCGCTTGAATCCCAAAAACAGAAGCAGAAGCTTATCTGTTATCAGACTGACCTTAAAAAAGACATTCCCTGCCTTTACCTCCTTCTCTTTTCTTTCCAGCGTACTTACTGTGAACTGCATTAAAATCAAACTAATGGCACAGATTTCATCGGTGATTGCGATGAACATGTTGACAAATGCAGTTATTAGAAATCAATCATTTTCTTTGGGTATTATTAGATCTGAAGTTTTAATTGGTGATTTTTTTAAGCCTGAAAATTATTTTGAAAATTTAAAATAAATAAGTATAAAGAATTTCCCTAAAAATAACAAATCATAGTTTAATTAATGATATTAGAATATTAATACTGTAGTATTTATTTGTATAAAAAAATTTAAAATAAAATAAAAGAATCACCAAAAACTTTGTTTAAGCTTTAACAGAGAGAAAAGAAACAGAAAAATAAAGGAAGAGTAAAAAAAGAGTTGACGAAAAAGTGGAAGATTTGGAAATCTGGTAATAAAGTGCAAATATCTGCAGATTAGATTAAGATCAATGTTCTGGACCTTCGATACATAATAAATCTGAAAGCACTTTCACACATTTGAAAGGGGTGACAACACCTTGAGTGAAATTTTTATTTGCAACTTTTTCTCTCTGCATAACTTAGAATTCAAATTTTGCTTCTTCAATTTGATCTAACATAACTACCCCCAACGGATGAAGCATAAATATATACCCCCTCTCTATTTCTCACTCTCTCGCTCTTTCTCTCTCTCTAACTCATTTGTCTATTTGTGCAAATGATTGTAAGTGAAATGCTTGACCATTGAATTTAAAATGTTAAATTTGTAAAGGAAGTATGACAATAGAATTTCCCCCCGCCTCCCCTTGGGATCTCTCTGGATCTCTCCTTAATTTTGGCCAACTGAATAACAAGTATTTTGTGGCAATGTCATTTGGCTGTCATATGTAAAACGCACAACAATACGAATTTTGATCTGTGGCATTGGACACATTGTGTTTTGGGTGGCAACTAAATGTATCTGTATCTGTATCTCTTTCTTTAGCTGTATCTGTATCTAAACATGTGTATATTTATAGCTGTATCTGTGTCTGTTGGGGCAATAAATTCACTCTGTGTGCGTTTGTTTGCGTGTGTGTGTGTGGCACAACAAATTGCAAAACAGTTTTTGATCCTATTTCAAACGTCAAGTTAACGCGACGTGCCACAACTTCATCATTTCCAATTGCCATCTCTTCCAGCTTCAAATCCAACTCCAACTCCATCCTCGTCTCCATCTGCGTCCACGTCCAAAGTCTCCGACTACTTGACTGTCACATCTCAATAACCCTCGAGTGGTTTTCAATTGTCTCCAAAAATAAACGCATTTGCATCCTCCCCGAGCTACAACCAAACACACACACACACAAATGCCAAAAAAAAAAAAAGAAATTTATGAAATGTACATATATAAAAATTTCAATCGCAATCCCATTTGAAATGTTAATTTTTAACGCTTTGTAAATTTTTCTAATATTTCATAAAGGCGAAACCTTTTTTCGCCGTCGCAACATCGCAACCACTTGAATACCAAAGTCACCCAGTTGCCACTTGCCACATGACTCCCCCCTGCCCTTCCCCTGCCCCCCTGCTCTTCATCACATGTATCTCCTTTTATGCCCCACTGTGTCTCACTGTGACATCATCCAATTCAGAAAACTTAAAAGTAAATAGATCCCCAGAGAGATGAGAGCAGCCATTTCATGGCAATGTTGTTGCGGTTGTCTCTGTCTCTGTCTCTATCTCTATCTATCTCTGTCTCTGTCTATCTGTCTGTGTGTGTGTTGTGTCTCAAGTGACAACGCTGCCAAGGATCATCTCATAATGTGGCAAGCATTTAGCTGTCTCGTCTGACGGATTGCCGCTGCCTCCCTCTCTCTCTCTCTCTCCCTCTCACTCGCTCCATTCCATATATCCTTTGCTCCATCTCCCTCTCCCTTTCCCTCTTCAATGCCCCCTTTTCCCCCTCTCAGCCAGGCACTTGACATTTTCACAGTCTTCACGCATTCATGTCAATTTTGCGGTTTCGCTTTCACGCAACTTCATCTCGGGATTTTTGTGCTCCGCTTATTCAAAATATACATAATACTCATACATATATATACCGAATACTGAATACCGAATATTCGGCAAATGTTCATTCTATTCATAAGCATTTTGAGTGCCTGTCTGTCCGTCTGTCTGTCTGTCTAATGAGTGTCTATATCTCTGTGTGGTTGTAATCTCTTCATAAGTGGCCACAGATGCCTATCCACATTCATCATAATGATGATGGTAATAATGATAATGATGATGATGTTACAGTTTAACTGTTACAAACAGATCCACTAAAACAAATCCAATGTCAGGCCTATTTTAAATTCGAATACACATCAATACTACTCATCTAAACACTTATTGAATATGCAAATATAGTTTGAAAAACAGTCCTTGAATTTAGAAAATTTGCATTTGCAATTTAATTAAATTAATTAGTCACTGCGAACTTATTAAACGTTCAATATAATTATAACTATAACTATTAAGGCTGACTTTAGTGTGCTTTCAACTAAACAATATTCTATAAAGACCCGGAATCTTTTCAAATTTCTTTGAGCATCTCAGAGATAAAAAAACTTGAAAAATGTATAAAAAATTCCAAAAATATTTAAAAATCTAAACGAATACATAAGGTCGTAAATATACATACACTACTGGCCAAATTAATAAGTACACTCTTTATTTTTTACTAAACAAAAGTCAAGTCTTCACAGTAAAAAATATATGTATATTTGGAAAGGTCGTTCAAATTCCGTTTGAATGATGCAAAACTTTCCTTAACCCATTAAGTACCCATTGAAAATTTCGAATTTTTGTAAATGTCTACCTTTACAACTTTTTCCTCGATTTTTCACAAAATTTAAAACGCACTTATTGTATAATAATTACGAACAAGTGCCTTTTAAGCAGTTTAAAAAAAATTGTAAAAATACAAGCGAAGAGATTTTTGAAAAAATAAATTTTGCAGTCGCTCTAAGGATTGTTTGAAAAATTGTTCTGCATCAAAACATATTTTGTAAAAATTCGCGGCAAAAAGTTGAAAAAGTAGACATTTACATAAATTCGAAATTTTCAATGGGTTAATGGGTTAAGAAAAGCTTTGCATCATTCAAACGGTATTTGAACGACCTTTCCAAATATATATTTTTTACTGTGAAGACTTGACATACAATAGCTTGTGTACTTATTAATTTGGCTACCGTACCGTACTTTCAAACTAATTTTTCTGATAGCCATTATCATTCGATCATTATGATATGATACTTTATTGATATGAGAGCCAACGAGAAGTTATAATCCCTGATTCCAGCAGATCTCAGCTTTATAAGGATCCCCAAATTTGCCATGTCTATCTCTGAAATTCTCAAAGATCCGAGCTGAAAAGTAAAAAGTTTTAAATCGAGCGATTTCCTATAATTTTAAGAATTCTTTCGATAAGAAATTACAAAAAAATAATTAATAAATGCATTTTTATGTATTGTTTTTAATATTCTTTTTTATTGTTAAATGAAATGAGAAATCATTATTAAATACACAATTAATCTCTTAAGGAGCAAATTTTGTCGTCTTCTTGAATTAGAGGGAGCGAGAGAGCAATAACATTTCTACTAAACATGCACAGACACGTCTATGTATTCTTTTTTGTTTTTTTTTTTCATTTTCAAAACTTGTTAAGTATGCTAAGCCTAAGGGAAGGGAAAAGGGGGCGGTAACAGGGAGTAGGGGTACATACAAGGAGGGGAAACACACGAGATATGTTGGTTTTTTTTTTTTTTGCTTTTTTTTATAGTTTATGCTTATATATAAAGTTAGTTACAAATACAATTAGTTATTGGCTATGAAAAAAAATTGCTGTTGCACTTAAACATTACACAATATTTATGAATTAATTATTATTTTGTTGCATTAATTCAATAATTATGATTTAGTTTTAGTTTTATTCGTTTCTAATAACTGAATACTTCGTTGTACGCCGCACAGTGGTTCCACAATGAGAGAGAGGGGGAAAGGGTATACAGAGTGGGAAGCATTCACACACACATACACACACATACACACACACACACACACACACACTCACACACTCATTGTGGTACGCACTGCTTGCACTGAGGAACGGATTTGAATACTATACACTTAGATGTCGCATTAACTTAGCTTTAAAAAAAAATTAAAATAAAATAAAATAAAATAATTGAATATTTCTCTTAATATTAGATTAATTATATATGTATATATATAATTATTATATTAAAAAAAAAATCGAATATATATAACACAAGTACGAGTAGAAAAGCTAGTAATCGGAGCTGCCTCCAGCATTATAATTATAATAATAATAATAATAGTAATAATAATAGTAATAATCATCATTATCATCAAGATCAGTTTCAAGATTCGCTTGCAAAAAAATATATATATTTTCTTTCCCTTTCTTTCGTTCGTTCTGCGCTTTTCTAGCAGCCATTTAATGGCAAAAAAAAATGATATTTTAAATTTAATTAATTAATTTTTCTAATTAGTTGCAATTGGTTTGTTGTTGTTGCTGTTGTTGCTGTCGCATTCTTAGACAGAGATGGCGGCATTTGTGGGCGGCATTTCGCTGTACTGCGCTGCCGACTGCGCCGCCGCTGTCGACGCCGACGTCGGCGCCTTGAGATTGCCGCTGTTGAGCAGCATGGAGCGATAAACCTCGGAGAGCAGATTCCAGGGAGCAACGGCAACGGCCGCTGCCGCCGCCGCCGCAGCGGACGAGGAGGCGGCGGCGACAGAGGTGGGCGTGGAGGCGTTGGCGTTGGCGGTGGGCGTGGCGGCTGTGGATTGGGCGGCAGCGGCGGCGGCGGCCGCAAACATTTGGGTCTGCAGCAGCCGCAGATGATGCTGCTCCTCCAGATCGAGGCCGAAGAGCAGAGCTGGCGAGGATGGGGCGCTGCCCAAGCGGTTAACCGATTGGGCGGTGGACTGAGAGTGCGAGTGGGAGTGGGAGGAGGGCGAGTGCGTGGGGGAGGGGCAGTGGGAGGGGGAGATGCTGCTCGGCAGCTGTTTGCGGTTTTGTGGCGTCGACAAATCGTGAGCGAGCTGGAGATGTGGATGTTGTTGATGTGGATGTTGTTGATGTGGATTTGGATGTTGTGGATGCATCTCATTATCCCTGTCCCGACTGTCGCCGCTGTCCAGGTCGAGTTCCATTTTGATCGCCTGCGTTTCCAGCTGGCAACTGGACGCGTCGCTGTTGTGACGCCGCCGCTTCCCGAGCAGACGCTCCATGGAGAAGCCGCAGGGACTTGGCGAGCGTTTGATGCGTTCCGCTTGCGGCTCCCGCTCCCGCTCCGGTTCACGACGTTTGTGCAATGAAAAGTCGAGCGGTTGCTCCGTGCGCTCCTCGTCATCGCAGCTCGTCAAACTGTTGCTGGCGAGGCTCGAGCTGCAGTGCAGCTCCGCATCGGCATCCGCATCGGCATCCGCATCAGTATCCGCATCCGCATCGCTGTGACAATCCTGACTAGCCGGACTCGAGCTATTCGCATGCATATCCACATACACATAGACGCCATCATCATCCGCATCCACGTCCGCATCCGCATCCGCATCGCCCTCCACATCCGCGTCCGCATCCGCAAAGAGTCGCTCCTGCTGCCTGTGACTGTGACTGTGACTCGTGAGCAGGCCGAGATTATGCAGTCCCGTCTGACCACCGAACATGATGGCCGCCGGATTGTAGCCCACATGGTGTGGATGATGGTGGGGATGGTGTGGATTATGGTGTGGATGGTGGTGCGGTGGCGGTGGTGGCAACAGGCCGGGAAATGCCGCGGCCGCGGCAGCCGCTGCTGGGAAAACGGGAAACTGCTGAGCGGTGCGTCCGTCGTGCGGCGAAATCTTACGGCGAATGTGCGGCGAGTGGAGCTTGGGATTCGGATTCGCCGAGTGGCGGTTGCGCGAGCGGCGCGAGGAGAAGACCATGTTGCAGCCGTCCACCGTGCACTTGTGCATCTCGCGCAGATGCACCGCCGAGAAGTGGATCTTGAGGGCGCCCTTGTCGCAGAACGTCTTGAAGCAGATCGAGCACTGGACGCGCTTCTTGCCCGTCGCCGGGTTGATGAACTGCCCGGCCAGGTTGATGGGCGGCGAGCCCCAGCGCTTGGGCTTCGAGCTCCCGTTGGAGCTGGAACTGGAGCTGGAGTTGGTGTTGCTGCTGTTGTTGTTGTTGTTGTTGTTACTAGTTCCACTCGCACCCGGCGAACTCGCAGGCGAATGCGGATGCGGATGTGGATGTGGATGCGGGTGTCCCAGCAAATAAGCGGGTGGCATGAATGGATTCATAATGTGCTCCATTGTTGCGACTGTTCCTATTTTGTTTTTGTTTTTTTGGTTGTTGCTGCAAGGATACAAGAGAGAGAGAGAGAAGGTTCTTGATTAGCCAACTGAGTGGGAGTGTGAGATACAAAAGTATCTTAGTGACATAAATGAGAAAAGAGTGAGAGTGCAAAAGTATCTGTGAGATACACAAGTATCTGTGAGATACAAGAGTATATGTGAGATACAAAAGTATCTATGAAATACAAAAGTATATGTGAGATACAAAAGAATATGTGAGATACAAAAGTATCTGTGAGATACAAGAGTATCTGTGAGATTCAAAAGTATATGTGAGATACAAAAGTATATGTGAGATACCAGAGTATCTGTGAGATTCAAAAGTATCCGAATGACTTAAATTATAAATAGAAATAAGTAACTATAAAACGAAGTAAATAATTAAAGCAATTCAAAGATACAAAAGTATCCATAAGATACATTAATATCTGTTTTCAAAAAACGTATGTTATAGCATACAAGTAAATATGAGATGAAGTGGCAAAACAATAACAAATTTAAGGATAGAAAAGTAAACTAGAAAAACAAAACTGTGATATGGAATGCATAAAATAAAAGCATCTAAGTATCTCTGAAATATAATGCATAAGCACTTTACTAAAAAATATGGCTATAATTAAAAAAGTATCGTGGAGAAACAAAAGTAGCTTTGAGATGCAAAAGTATCTTTAAAATGCTAAAGTAGTTTTGAAATACTTTGGAAAACAAAAGTAACTCTGAAATACATAATTAGTATTGAGCTACAAAAGTATCTTTGGGAAACAAAAGTATCTTCAAAATACAAACGTGGTATTGAAATACTTTAATATACAAAAGTAACTCTGAAATACATAATTACTACTGAGATACAAAAGTATTTACAAAATACAAATGTGATTTTGAAATACTTTGAGATACAAACGAAACTCGGAAATTCATAATTATTATTGAGATACAAAATTATCTTTAAGATTCAAAAATATCTTTGAGATACAAAAGATTCCTTAAAATACACTCGTAATTTTAAAATACTTTGAGATACAAAAATAATTCTGATATACAAATTAAGTATTGAGATAGAAAAGTATCTTTGAGATACAAAAGATATCTTTGATGAGTTTTTCTTGCCGTCGGCCAAACGAACATTAATGTATTCGGTAGAAAATCGGACTTGATCGCAATGCACCACACAGCATCAATCAGCACCACAGTGTCCCACAGTTTGTGCTCTGGAAAGCGACGCTCAGAGCGGTGTCAACTGTCAACTGGCAGCTGGAAAGGTCCAAAGTGCCGAGGATGTCAATCAAAAAGCGAGTCACTCGGTCAATCATCAGACATCGAGACATCGAGAGGGCTGCAGAAACGGGCAAGTCCTAATCAAAAACTAATGAAGGGGAAAGAGATTGGAAAGGGAGGAGAAGTGGTGGAGGAGGAGAGAGAGGAGGTAGAGGGGTTGGGGTTGGGGTTGCTGCTGTGACAGCTGCTAAAGTTGCGCAACTTTTGCCACTTTTGCGTTATCATCGTTGAACTTTTAGACCCCCTTTTCCCCATTCTTTCCCCTCTGCTGCCTCAAATCATCCCCTCCTCCCGCCCCCCTCCTGCCACCCCGCCTTCCACACAAACACCGCCCATCGATATGACAGTCAACGTCCATTCCAATTTCAGATTTCAAAATTGTTGCTGCGCAATTAAATTCTGGGGACATTCGGAGCGCACAGTGGTGCCAAGTGCAACAGAAAACTATTTAAATGTTATTCACTATTTTTCATATACATATTTATTGGAGCTTATAATTCGCAATTAGTTCAAGTATTCTGCCAAGTAAGTTGACTTTCAAATCTTTGAATAATATTTTCTTGTTTATAATGAAGGAGTTTTCTAAATTTATTTTGGGGACACACGGAATGCACAGTGGTGACAAATCCAATTAAAAAAAACTCTTCAAATTACTTTTTGACTCGCTTTTCCATTGGAAAATAATATCAAGCTTGAAACAGTATCTTAGATGAAAAAACGAAAATTGAAATTATTTTTATTCCATTGCTTTTTTTAAATTAAGCTGCGCTTTGATTTGAAATGCGTTGCTGGTAAATAGATTCGGCCCACGGTTTGTAGAATAGACAGGAGACTTAACTCGTATCTCACATGTCACATTTATCTCTTGGACTTGGACTGGATTCGACTGCCCCGAGAGCTGTTAAAAAACCAATGCCAACAACAACAGCAACAACTACAACTACTACAACAACGACAACACAAAGTGTTCGCCTGCCGCCTTTTGGAGCTCATTTGCCTCATTTGCTTGGCCAAAATCTTTTTACAGCTTTTTTCGGGCTGGGGCTGCTGGGGGCCCCCATTAAAACCGCAACAACAACGACAACATGCGGTGATCGGCAGCTAGTCCAAGTGACTTTTTATTGTTGTTACTCTCGATGTGGTTGTTGTTGTTGTTGCTGTTGTTGTTGCTGCTTTTGCTACTGTTGTGAATTGATGGCCAAAATGCGATGTTTGCTGCTGTCGACCACGTTGATGGGGACAATTGTTAACGCAACACGATGGGGATCTTAGCCACAATTTTCATCATCATCATCATCATGATCATGATCATCTCGGCCATGTTCGGCGACTTTGTGTGCCCCTTTCTAGCTATCATCTGGAATCAATCTTAAATACTTCCCTCTAGCAAACACACACACATGCCAATGTCACACACACACACACACACACACACACATACACACCTTTACAGTTTCAGATGCTAACTGGCCTTTTTTTTAAGCCCAACAACTTGTTTTTTTTCTATTTTTTTTTTCAATATCAAAATTAAGCATAATCTGCACAAATTTTCCCAAACACATGACTTTTTCAGCGGTGTGTAAGGTAAAATTTCAGTGGTTACAAAATTTAAAATCAAATAAAATCCAATCTATGATAAATTGAAGTAAACTGAAACGATTCTGATGAATCAATAGATATTGAAAAAAAAAACAGTTCAAATCTGCTCTAAACACATGACTTTTTCAGTTGCTTTTAATGGGAACTTTCAGTAATTGGTTAAAAGAGTGCATTTCTGCAAATATTTATAGATGGAATTAAAGAAAAGTCGTAAAAGCGGATATAATATGGATTTTCAGTTGAATTCAATCGGAATTTTCTATAATAAATGACAATATCTGTATTAGCTTTAATCATAATGTAATGTTAAAGAGACATGACATTTTCGGTTGTAGGTAAGGGAAACTATCAGGTGTAAGGCAGAAAAGTGAACTTTCATTAATCTGTCAAGTCTGCCAATAATGTTATGTAGAATAACGACTCGTGACTTTTTCCGCAACTGGTCAGGGGAGAAGTCAGCGAGTCGTCAATAAATTGCATGTGGAGCGTTGCAGCAAAAGTACAGTGATGCTTCGATAGATTGTTTTGCTGGGCTAGCGGGACTTTTTTATGGTTCGACTCATTAGAAACCAAAGCAACTATAACAACAACATAAAATGTGTAATGCAGGTGTGTGTGTGAGTGTGTGTGTGTGTGTGTGTGCGAGTGTGTACATGAGGTAATTATTTTTGTCAAATGCTTTAAATGTCTTAAGAGACGGAACAACAACATCGACAACAACAACAACAACAACAACATCGACAACAAAAACCAATCACAAGTTTTGATGGCCAGCGTCGAATGTTTTTTTATTATCGGCATGTTGAAAGTCACAAATTCCAAGAGTCGACAACAACTCCTGTTTATTGTTGTTGTTGTCGTTGTTGTTAGTACACACATTATAATAAGCACTGGACAAGCAACAGTAACAACAACAACAACAACAACAACAGCAGCAACAAATTGAGGAGCAATGAACGAAGTTGATGACGATCATAATGATTATAATGTTAATGATTATAATGATGATGCTCTTCTTCTTCGTCTTCTACTCGTTGTCAGTTGTTGTTGTTGCTGCGATCTGTGGTCTAGTCTCCCATTTGTATCTCAATTTGTATCTCGAAGTTCATTTAACACAACACAACAAAACAACAAATATAGGAGACAAAAATCTTAATTACAAATTTTCATTTGTTTTTCTTTGTTGTTGTTGTTGTCGTTGTTTCTTCACTCGAAATTCATTTTCAACACTCGCCAAAAAAGCCGACGGCCGAACAAACATTTGTTTAAAAACAAAAAAAAACATTATTTACTTACAATTTATTGTTGTTGTTCCGGTAGGTTGCTGCGTATTTGTTGTTGTTTGGTTTTTGTAACTATTGTTATTTTGTTTTCTGTTTTCGTCACCAAAAAAATTTCAATTTGTTGCACATAATTTTTCGAGTAGTTTTAATTTGATTGAACTCAAATTATTAAATGTTTATTTGTTGTTCTGTTGCTAAAACCGAACGCGACGGCAACGAAGCAACGAAACGACGACGACGACGACGGCGTCAACGTTGTCAATTCGCACACGCACACTGAAAGACGAGAAGACACGACGGAATAGTAGTAACAGTTATTATTATTATTGCTGTAACAGTGACTGTGACTGTGACTGAGACGGTGACGGTGACTGCGACAGAAGAGTAGCAGTAGCAGCAGAAGCAGAAGCAGAAGAGATCCACTCCTTCGAAAGTCGTGGGTGACACTGATTGTCGTGCGGCTGCGAGCAGAAAAAATGTAACGACGACGACGACGACAAAATGCGACAGAGCGACAGCGACAAGAGCAGAGACAGCGGTGGCAGCGACACCAACACTAACACACGCACGCAACGGCAGCGACAGCAACAGCGACAGCGGGGTGGGTGACACTTTGCTCTCGCAAGCAGACGACGAGCGACGGCAAAGAGCGACAGCAGCGGCGGCAGCAGCAGCAGCAGCAGACACGCAGCAGCGGACAAGTTCAACGTAACTGCCCCACAAATGTCTACCTGAAGCGCAGCCAGCCAGCCAACGAGCGACTGAGCATTGTGTATGTCTCTCTCTCTGTGTGCTCTCTGTGCGTGTGTGTGTGTGTGTGTGTTTGTGAGAGCAAGAGTACGAGAGCAGCGCTGTGGCTTGCGCTATTGGAATTGGCCTGTAGCTGTAGTTGTAATTGTAGGTGTATGTATGTGTGTGAGTGTGTGTGCTTGTTGCCGCGGCCTTTGTGATGCCTTTTGCTGCTGTTGCTGTGTCACATTGTCGTCGTTGGGTCATCACATAAACACACACACACACAGTCATAGCGCTAGCGAGTGGGATAGCGCTAGCTGCCAGTCTGTATCTCTCTGTCGCACTTATGTTACTTGCCAGCAGCAGTCGGTTAAGCAGTGCAATTTGAAGAGAAACACGACTCTCTTAGCTGCTATATGTGGACTTTAAAAACGAGTATCTCTGCATTTATGTTCATATGTATGTATGTATGTACATATATTGATTGCATTTTCAATAAGTCGCCGCTTAACGGTAGCATTTTAAATATTTGCTGGCCTAAAGCCGCAGCTTAAAGCCTGGTAGTCAAAATCACTTTTGTGCAATATTAATTTCAAAGTACTGCCTAAGAGCAAGAGCAGCCTGTCTCCCGATGCGGGGGCGGGCGTTGGCAAATCTCAATTCTCACGCACACACATATCATACGCATGGTCAACGCTCAACTGTATGTGTGTGTGTGTGTGTGTGTGTGTATGGGGGAACAAATAATTCGTGGGACATCGACATCGACATCCACATGGACATCGACCGACCGCAGTCAAATGGGATGTGCTAGAGCAGAGAGCAATAAATACTATATTTTTGGGCTATTGCCGGCCTGCTCGCACACTGTCGTCTAAGTGGACGAGTGGTTGACATGCGACGTATTTGTGTTTGCTGACCGAGCGAGCGAGCGAGCGACCAAAGCAGCAGCACTCACACACACACACACATATACACCTGCCCGCTCACGCACCTTTCGCTTTGCTCAATCCTCCGCTCTCCCGCTCTCCAATATTGTCAGAGCTCTACTGCTCTCTGGCAATCGGCCACAGCGTCACATGGTGTCATTTGCTCGCCAACCAAAGAGCGCCAGTGCGCTCTCTCGTGGGGCTTGGTATATGTGCATGAGCCTGTGTGTGTGTGTGTGTGTGTGTGTGTGTGAGTGTCGTCCCATTAGCCAGTCCGCGTGTGACAGAGCTAAAACGAGTTGGCCCCATCATTTGTTCGAATGAAATGGCAATGGCCAGCCAATTCGTCGTTGTCGCTGCTTATGTCGCTCTGTTGCTGCCGCTGGCAGCGACGTTGACTGCAGCAGCGCTGCTGAGCGTGCATGTGCTGCTGTAGCTTACTTGAAATTGCCGTCGTTTTGTCTTCGTCTCATTATGGGCCATACCAATGTTGTTGTTGTGGTTGTTGTTCTCTTGTTGTTGTCGCCTTCGCCTGCTCGTCGTCGTCGTCGTCGACGATGTCGTTGTCGTTGTCGTCGTCGTCGTCACACGTTACTTGTTGTTTTTTGTATTTTTCGTTCGTTCTTTTTAAAATTTTTGTCATTTGATGTCTTGTCCACTGTGCTGAGGCAACGCGACGGCAGCAGCGACGACGACTGAGAGCCTGAGAGTGTGTGTCCGTCTCTTTTTAGTAAACACCAATGAATGGCCTGCCCGTGCGACTGTATGTGTGTGTGTCTCTCAATCTATGTGTGTGTATGTTTGTGTGTGAGCACACCTCTCGCTTGCTGCAAACGGCGACGGCAACAACGACTTTGCTTTACTGGCTATGCGATTGCGCCACAAATGTGTATATGAGTGTCTCTGTATGTGTTTGTGTGTGTGTGTGTGTGTGTGTGTGTGTGTGCCATTGGTGTCACATGAAACGACACTTTAACATGGGGGCGATTTTTGCTGTCTCCTGCACCAATAGTATTCGAGCACCGCTCTGGTGACAAAGGCACCCGACCCCGACCACAATTTCAGGCCCACGAAGTTGTTGTTGCTGCTTCTTTTGCTTCTACATTTGATTTGCTTTCATTTTTTGTTCTTCTTGTCGCATCTTATGTAAAGCAAGCATGTACAGCAAAAGTACATACCATGTACATACATACATAAATATTTATACACATAGAAACGTTTATGTATTTGATAAGAAGTCTAAAGGCGTTTTAAACGCTTGTCCTGTGGTAGCTGAATTAACATAGTCACATATATGTACATATGTATATGTACATTTGAATGTGTTTAGGCATTTAATTTAAGGTTTTTCAACTGACCGTCAACAGCTTAAGGACTCTCCCAGTTCACGGGATTCATAATTAAGCATAACTGCAAAAGTATCTTTAAAACGTTAGTTTTGTTTTCGTCTAAACTGCTAAGCAGGTGTGAAATTTAAAGCTTTTTTTAAACATTCTTAGCATGTGTTTTTTTAATAAAATAAAGAGCATTAAAAATTATAGATTGTGTGCTTTGGAAACTTTATATTTTCAATTATTTAGTTCTTTTTTTTTATAAAATAAAAAATATGTATTTACAGTGCATTTCACTTTTTGGTGTTCTATGCTTAAGGAATTGAAAGAATTTAACTGTTTTTGGACGTTAAATTTTACGCCATTGTAATTTCTGCAAACTTAAAATATGATCAGTTTAAAATTTTGTAGTGAGCACTTTAAAATGGCATTGATAATTTTAATTATCTGAGCACACAGTTCACATTAATATAAAATAGACTTAATAAGATGATCGATAAAAATAAGTAAATTTCTCTTCTATTTACCAAATGTAGCATGCGATTTCATAAAAAAGATTCCAATTCTATTTCTGGATGCATTCATAATTTAAAATTTTGCTTAACTTGTAAGACCAACGATTACTTAAAATTGTTTAAAAAAAATACTTTCAAAATGTTTAGATATATGTACATACATGATTTATACTTCTCATCGCACATTTTCCATCATAAAATTCAAGGTTTTAATTGCGTGAAAATGTTGTTAAATTATGTACAATCTATGAGTAAATAATGCCTTAAATTATTTCCATTTGATGCAAAATTCGTGAATTTACTCGCACTTTAATTATAAAACGTATCAAATTTAAACTAAATTCACATTGACAGCAAAGTTCATATTATAATTTCCATATTTTATTGCTATTTTATGTGAAAAGCTATTATTGTAATATAAATCAGGTATTTCACGATGATGTTTTCATGTTGATTTCAAGGTGGAATATAGAATTCCATATAATTGTTTCAGCTTGTACTGATTGATAGATTTATATTGAGAGAGCTAAGGTTTTATATACGTGTTTTTTTTTTTTAATTTTAAATCAGAAATAATTTAATCAAGTAAAATTAAAAAAAAAAAAAAAACCGTTTGAGAAATCCTAAAAATTCAAAATTAAACTAGTGAATTTGAGTATTTAATTATTGCCAAGATTGTAATTCTTAAAAAGTTCAATTCATGCATTAAATTGTATCAGTTCCGCCTGCAGAGTCATGTCTGGTCGCGTCTAGACCTGTCGAAACATGCGAATTTCGAATGTTTTCAATGCTCTGTTAATTTTTGCATTTAAGCGTAATCCATTTGTAAATTATCGAGATCCCATCCCCCACCAAAAATAAAAAACCTAGAAAAAAAGTAAAAATAACGATAAATGAAATTCGCTTTGGTTGTGGGCATAGCTCGCAAATAACTGTCGACCGTTTTTTTCTTGCGCTCTCGTTGCGAGCACAACCGAAAAAGTTCGTACTCTCTCCCTCTCGCTCTGAGCAGAGACTCTTGCTGTCTTCATTTATGCTTTCTGTTGAGCTCTTTTCGTTGAGCTCTTTGTATGTCGGTCTTTCAATGAGCATTGCGTAAAGAGCGAAACGAAAAACGCTCGCACAATGAGACTCAGCAAAAGACCGTTTGACCGAAAAACTCAACGCAAACGGTCTTCTCCCAAATTAAATTTTAAGAATTGGGGCACTTTTTTATTCGTGTCTCTTCCCATTTTGCACAACAAATATTTCACAACTTCACACACTCAATTCACGATCGCAATTAATGAATTTCGTCTGCAAAACAGACGCTTAGGCAAGCAAATGCCCATGCGTGTGAATGTAAACCAATACATATGCAAAATACCGTTTGCTTCATTGAACACGACGAAACGATATTGGAACAATGAGAACAAAACAAAATAGAAAAAAACGTTTTCGCTCCGAGCGCGAGCGAGCTCATTTAAGAACCGAAAAAACAGTTGCTCGCTGAGTCTTTTCGTAAAGTGTAAGCAAAAGACACTTATTTGCAGACAACGAGAAACGGTCGACAGTTATTTGCGAGCTATGGTTGTGGGACTTGACTTTTTTTTATTATTGTTGTTGTTGTTCACAAGACAATCAAAAGGTCGTCAAGTGAATAGTTATGATAAATTCAAAAAAATATAAAGAAAAGAAAGAAAGAGAAAAATGCAAGACGAATTCGATTGTGAGGTAAAAGGTGACTATTAGGGGGACAAATGGAAATCTCTTCTATTGCCAGTCAACACTTTCGTTTCAATTCCTTTCACTTCACTTCATTTGTGGCGTTGTCGTTGTCGTTGTCGTTTTTCGTCATTTTCGTCAGTTTCTGATTTTCTGATTTTGTTGCTTTCATTAATCAAAAATTGGCCTTTATTCAGTTGAGATAAATAATTGCTATCTTATTATGCCGATTGTCGTTGCTGTCGCCGCCGACGTTCAACTCGAAGTCGAAGTCGACGTCTGTCCTTTTGGCCCCTTTCCCTTGCCCTTGCCCTTGCCCTTCCCCCTCATTGGACTCGCCCTGGCCGTGAGCTAATGTCGAAGTTCTTTATAAACAGCACGGCGCCCTTTGTGAATGTTGCACGAATCGAAATCGAAATCGATCAATCATTTTTCACACTTGGCCCAGCGTCAAGTGAGAATCAAATGAGAGACCTTCGAGGGCCTGTGGAGTGCACAGATACAGATACAGATACAAAGATACATTTACATTACCAGATACAGATACAGATACATGCATGATTTTGTTATGATTTTCGTATATGACCATATTCTTCAATCTTTCACCCAAGTGTGACCGAACTCTCATCTCCCAGTTTCGATTTCGATTTTGATTTCTTGTACTTGACTTCGTGTCCATAAATCGTTTCAGTTGATGTTGTTGCTGTTGTTGTTGCTGTTGTTGTTGCTGTTGTTGTTTCTCCCCCCTTGAAAAATACAATTTACGCCGACACAAATGATATTAAAAATCCATTAATAATCTGTAGTCCGGCATCGATTAGGTCGGATTCTTTTTTAATTTTTTCTGATCTATACCTACATATATGTATGTACAAACCCCATGTCCGCCCTCGCCCCGAGCTCGAGTCTAGGCTTCTGAGATCTGAGACTTGAGATCCCAGATCGAGCTCCAGAAACAAGAAACTAGTCCCAGACAAAGGCGTCACAACATCTCACATTTAATTGCATTTACTTTTCGTCCAGATCTGTCTCAGTCGCAGAATGTCGATTATTATTTTATTTATTTAATTTTGTAAATTATAAATTATTAATTTCATGTTGATTTCCAAAATAATTCGAGTTTTACTTTCAAATTTACCTTTTTATTGATTCAAAACAGAAAAATTAATTTAAAAAAGGAAAATTTTAATAATCAATTGATTGATGAGAACAAAATAAAAAAAATAAATATAAAAATATACAATAAATTTAAATATTAACTGAAAAACAATAAATATATCAATATAAATATATTAAGTAATACACATCATTTATTCAGTAAAATATTAAGAATCTAAGATACTAAAGATAAAAGTTTTCCATATTTTTTTAGAGGTATCTTACACATAAATATAGTTATTAACGCACTGTTAATCTGAAAATATAAATATAATTTTTTTTTTACAATCGGCAGAGTTATCACTGCGGACGGCAGTCCGCGCTAGTGACGAAAGCAGCACGAAGGGTGCGAAAGGCGACTATACACAGGAAGAATGGAAAATTTGCTATGACTATCCGATCAGGTCGAATTATATACCGATCGAAAGGTATCAAATTAACTTACAAATGTCCATACTATAACTTTTAAAGGGGCACAATTTAAATGATTGGAGCTAATGGGGCCGTTGGAGCCTTTCTGAATTTTTAATTTTGTTTAAAATAATTCATATGTAAATCTTAATATTATTTGTCACAAAATTGGATATCAGCAATTTTGGGGCATGAAAATGTTTTCGTCACTAGACATTTACCTCGCAAAGAGGTTTTCTTATGGGTTCAAGATTTCTTAAGATTATTAAGATTTCTTAAGCACAAGTACAGGGATTATGGAGTTTAGGTTCACAACAACTTAACGCGATCCCCTGAAAAATAGTGATTGGTAACTAAAAGAAATGATATTATATAGAAGTACTTTAATTCAGAGTCCATTAAGTCATTTAGAGATTGAAATAGAAAATGGTTTGAATTTCACAGTGAATAGAGTGAATAGAGTGAACGAGTACTCATTGTTGGTGGCTATGATTCGTTAGGGGTAAGTTTATCTAAATTTGATATGCCGAGCTCTTAAAGGCAGCTGGTTAAAGAGTTGAAAGTTGAGAGTTAGTTGGGCTCGAAATGAATATGGCTTGAAGAGCTGCTGCATCAATGTCAAGAGATTGAAATTGGGGTGGGAACCGGGAAGAGCGGAGAGCGGAGAAGGGGGAAGGGGGTACATAATCCAAAATGGTAGAGATTTGTTTACACGGACGAGTGGGTGGATGGATGGACGATGGGATGGAAATGGAAATGGAAATGCGAACGAAGCGATAAACCAAACCAAAGATTCGGTTGCATTGGTCGCTGGGTCACGCACATGCTAGAAATGTGAATATGCTCGTATGTATGTGAATCAATGTGAGTGTATGAGTACTCACACTCACTTATATAGCCGTTAGCTTGGGTTTGGTGGTGCAATTATCGCTCAGCGCCCTTCGAATATTTCTCAATGAATGCGTGAAATCTGCCCAGAAAAGGGAATGGGAAAAGGGAGCGTGGAACGCGGAACGCGGAAAAGGGAACTCTGAAAACGGGAGGCGGCACTCGGTAAGAGCTCTCGGTTATTGCACAATTCGCGCTACCAGGTAGCTTAATAAATATGTATGTACATTGTACAATGTACATACATATATATGGTATAGTATATAGTTTCCATTGTTTGGCCCGTTCGTCGCCCGTCACCCTTTCAAATATTGCCCAATATTCAGTCTGTCTGTCTGTCTGTCGGTCCGTCTGTCGGTCTGCCCGTCTGGCATCTCGATGCCATGAATATGGCACATAATGTGCCCAATAATTAAGTGAAAGGGTTACAATGGCTTCATGAGAACTTTGCTAACCGGGTGATAAAATTTGCTCGAAAAAGGGTTTTTAACATGTCGTCGAACAATTTTCATAATGGCCGACGACGCGTCGTCGTTGTCATAAAAATTGCCAGCTATGTTTATTATATGCCAAAAATACACCCAGAGTTCCAAAGTGACAGAGTTCCAGAGTTCCAGAGTCCCAGGTAAGGGGACAAAACGGATGCAGCCCATTGCAGGACCAAAGTTTAGTTCAATGAAGATGCCGCCGTTAAAGGGTTAAGGCCAACAGCTAAGAATGGAAGGCAAAACTCTATTAAGGAAGCTCAATAAAAATAAAAGAAGCACGAGCACCCGACGAGGACAATAAAACTGCCTGCAGACAACAACAACAAAAATGAGGAAAAATAAAGAATACGATAATGCGTTGCATTGTACAGGTACTTAACAGTATCAGTACTCACTGTATTCACATTCACATTCACATTCATATAAGTACTCGCTTGCATTTTATGGTCCTACGCTGTCAGCGGTTGAACACACAATAAAGTGCCGCTGAGCTTACTTTAAGTTTCGCTCGTCTTCTTTTAGGATTCTTAAATTACGCAAAACACAAAATATGAATGAACATTTTGAAACAAAATTACATTAAATTTTGCATAGCTAATTTCAGAATTTTTTAAGTAAATTATCTATAAATATTAAACAAACTTTGTATTTGTATTTGAATTGAAAAATGTTCCATAGATTTTTTTCCATCCTTTATTTTTTATAATTCTTTTACATTCTTCAAATAAAAATTCATTTTTTGGTTGAATGAAATTTCAAGCAAACTTTATTTTCTTTATTGGAAAACTTATTTTCAATTTTGGTTAACTTTTTTTATGTTTTTTTTTTTAAGAAATTCTATAACTGTATATCTTATCACTTAGCTATAACCAAAATAATTCTGATTGAATTTAGATTGCTTTAATGTGATAATTCTTTCTTTTTATATAATTAAAATAAAACTTATACTTTTTGTTTAACTTTTCACTGTAGATTATTGCAAGAAATTCCTTAACGCGAAATAAATAAATTTGTACATTTAGCACAGAAAATCGAAGACTTTAAGCATACTTTAAGTTGCTTCTTAAATGGAAACTAAAGCTGAAATTTGTTTAGTTTATTTCAATTAATTGGAATTATGACTCTATATAGGGGAATGGAATCAATGGAATCGCTGATTCATTTAGCCAAGAGATTCATTTACCAATTGCAATTGATGTGGGTGGCCGATTTCATACAGATGCAATTATTATTATTATAATTATTGTTATTTGTATTATCATTGTTCTGTGGCATTGTTTTGTTTGCCTTGCTTGCAACGGAAATAGAAACTGAGATTCTTTGGCCCATATTATTATCTAGTTCATCCTCGGCTGAATCGATCTCTTCATCAATAGATCGTAACATCTGCAGAAAATATGCAATCATAATATTCGGCCACATTGATCCCAATAGGAGAAGGGAAAAGTGAGATGAGAGGAGGGACGAGGGAGAAAGGCTCACAATGCGATGAGTTTGAGTTTATAATCCAAAGACCCAGTTACAGATATCTTTTCAACAAACATCTTGTTGTTGTTGTTGTCCATTGTTGTTGTTGTTGTTATTGCTGTTGTTGCTGTTGTTGCATTTGCCATTGTCCGCGGCCTGTCAGTTGTAATTATGGCGTAATTGCGCATTGTTACGAGTTCGAGTCGTAATCCTTGAGCTCTATCGACTTTCGATCTCCATCTTTGGTTACCAAAAACAAAAAAAATACGAAAATATGAAAATATGAAAAATAATATTGTACAAAACTCTTGATGCCGCATCTAAGCCCAACGGCGACCACACCCAGTCACAAAACGATCACATTTGTTATTCGTTATTCATATTCATATTCATATTCATATTCATATTCATATTCATATTCATATTCATATTCATATTCATATTCATATTCATATTCATACTTATATTTTCGCTCTCAAAGCGTCCAAAAGATGATGTGAATTATTTTTACTCATCTTACCTTAATAAGGAAAAATGTGTTGAATAGTTTTCGTATCAAGTTTGATGGATTGTTACTGATCTTTTATTTAAATTATGAAATTATGAAATTAATAATATTTTGTCATTTTATCCTTGCTGTTTTCTTGCGGATTAGAAAATTGTCGTCAGAATTTACAAGCATTTTTTTTTAAGTTGCTTTTTTTAAAATAAGTTCTACTTGAATCAATTTTTTTTAACAAAGTATTATTTCCATAATCAATGTTTATTTCTCTCCATTGACTTAGACATGAAAATTATTTTTACAATTTTGCAGCCTCATGATTCTTTTATTATGACAGAAAAACTATTCCATTAACTTTAATTAAAGTATGCATTACAATTATATTGAAAAAACTTTTTTTTATTTAAAATTTGCATTATAATTATAATGTAAGATTTTTTAACTCAAGCTAGTATTTATTTATTGTTATTATTGTTCTTTATTTTGAAATAAGAATTTAGATCGTAGTGCTTTAAATATTTACATATAAATTTTGTATATTTCTTATTTTCTTACTCTCAATGTAGTCGAACTTTTAAAATTTAATTTTGTGTCTTAGAATTTTCTTTACATGATAACAAAAGATATGTTCGTGTTTCTTTTATCTATAAACTTACAAAAATTTAATTACTATTTTTGAGTCATTCAAAAATATAATAGTAATTGTAGAAATATCAATTAATAAAAAGCTGAAGAAAACTAACATCCAATTCATAAAATTAAAGATAAGCTATTTGTTTGGATAAACATTGAAAATGTAAGAAACATATGAATACATTTTTTTGTTTTTGCTTGATAAAATTGAAAAATAAAAACAAAACATTTTCGAGCAGTTTTCTACGTGGTTTAAATTTTAATGTTTAATAGAGACTCAAATCTAAATATTGTATGCCATATTTATTCTTCATTTCAACTAGAACTAAATGCTTTGCAAACATTTGATTCCATGCGGCAAATTGTGGCAAGTACATGTACCTTTAAGTCAAGTTGCAGCTGCAACTGCGATGAATTCTTTTTCTCGTTCCTTTGTCTAATGAATAAGCTTCTGCAAATTTATATACATATATATAGTACATATATAAATAGAGATAGATGTTTATTTGTATCTGTATCTGGCAACGAGTCCGAATGCGTCTCCTATTCGAGGCAAACAGTGGAGCTTGACTATAAAGCACTCGAATGTAACGCATACAAAATATTTTTCACTTTGATTTTGCATTAAATTTACTTGAATTTGTTCTCACTTTTGTGGAGAGCTTTATTAGGCAGTTTTTACTGTAGTTTGCTATTGGGACAAGTGTGCTTCAGTCGTTCGTATTTCCAGGCCAAAAAGTGCTGTAAATGTCAGCGGGATCCTCCTGGACTCTGGACTCTCCTGGACTCTCGACCGCAAAACCTGGCAAATTTTCTAGAATCTGTGGATAGTAGAAGCGTCCTTCATTTTGTGTGTGTGCGTGTGTATGTGTGTGTGTGTTGCTACCACTTCAGTTCACCCCTTAAAATGCTGACGTTCTCGTTCATCTTGTGGCAGCTCTCATCTGCCTCTGCCTCTGCCCCTGTCTCTGGCCTCTTCCTTTTCAACTGCCTCTATTTCGGTTTTTGTTGCTGCCTCTGCAGCTTCCATGTCGCGGTGCATAATTAAAAACTGTAAACCACACAAATAATCCCTTGATAGTAGCATAGACAACAACAACAACTACAACAACAACATCACGTACATAGATCCAACAATGGAAAATAATGAAAATGGGGTTGTTCCATCATCAAGAGTTGTTTTCCATCATGAGACAAACTGCGATCTATTCTCAATTCATCAGATTTTTTCTTATTTTTTTTTCTTTTTTTTTTTATATTCTGTTCAGAGTCGCATCTATCACACACACACACATATATACACACATATATACATATATATTTAATGAGAGGGTGCAACCTCTAATGTCCTCTAATAGTTTGTACCGACCTATGAGCAATTATCTCTCTTCGCCTCTCTCGCTCTCTCTAGGGAGAAACCTACCCCAAAAGTAATGCATAATTATTACGACTTGATGTGTGGTCGTCAACTCCCAATTTTACATGCCTCTTAATGTGCCCCTGCTTATGTGTGTGTGTGTGTGTGTGTGTGTGTGTGTCATTATAATCATTTATATGTATGAATGTAGGTATATGTGTGTACTACATTTAAGGGGTATATAATCTCACATACACTTCAAGGGATTAAAATCTGTTGTCATTATTATTATTGTACGCATCACATAAAATGGAGTTTTGATGGAGTTTTTGAACGACTTTTAATAGCTCACATCATATCAATTTTATAAATATTTACAAATTTATTTATCAACTGTTACACTTTTAAACTTATGAGCTCATAAAATTAAAAGCAGTTTTGAGTAAAAAACATGTTGTATTAATAAAAATAAGTATGTATATACCGGTTGTTAAAACAGTTAAAGAATATGGTCTTAAATATATATTATACCTTAGGCAAATTTAAGAAAAATACAAAACCACAATCTTACAGTTAAAATGATTTGATTAATCTTAACTAAAAGATACTTTGACGCAAAATGTATATAAAAAAATTTAAATTAAAAATTGTCCTAAGCAGGGATTAAAACCCTAACCGAAACCGTAACCTTTAACCGGTAAAAACCGATTGAAATTCGAAACCGTAACCTAAACTGTAACCGAAAGAAAAATGTTCATCTGACCGAAACCTTTAAACCGAAACTCTGTCAACCGAAATAACCGTTTAGTAACCGTTTCATTTATAAAGGTTAATTTCGGTTTTTCATACATCCAAAAATACATTTTTATTTCCAATTTTTATAACAAAAATTGAAAAAAGGATTTATTTTTAATTGTTATTTTAAAAATTTTAAATAAGAGTTATAGTATCACTTTTAAAAACAATTTTAAAAGATGTTTTATTTTAAATTTTTATTATAAAAATTAAAAAATAAAAACCAGTTAAAAATAATTTAAAACGGAGAATTTTGAATTGTTTTTATTTTTTCCGACTCATGTCTTTTTTATCTCTGATATTTTTTGTTATTATTTTTGTATTTTATTTTTGATTTTCCTTTTAATTTTAATTTAAGAAAGTAATGCCTTTTTAATAATTATTTTTATATTTTTAAAATAATTATATTTTTGAAAAAGAATTTTTTTTTGTGAACCGAAATCATACCGGTATTTTGAAACCGAAACATACAAAAACCGGTTCACCGTTACGAAACCTTTATTCAAAGTTTTTGCGTAACCGATAACTGAATACCTAAATGTGAACATAACCGAAACCGTAACTTAAACCGATATTCGTTTCGGTTTTAATCCCTGGTCCTAAGAATCTTAGTTTTCGACGCAATCTTGAAACAAATGCTGTTAGGGCCGTTTTTTCAATGTACATATAAACTGTATCTAAGATATCATTTAAAATTTGACAGTAATTTCTATACATTTTACATCAAAATATATTTTCAATAGTTATCAAACACCTTATTTAGACATTGAAAACACGGACCTTAAAATGATTGTTTCCCACAAAAACTAGAATTTCCGTCTTAAAAACATGTCGAGTACAACATTTTTTTTCACAGTACTTATACATATAATAATAATTATATATTATGCAGCCATAATTAAATATGTAGATTAATAAAAATCTATTATGTTTAATCTCAACAAACATATAATTGTTAGAAGCTTCATAGTATGTTATAAAATAATAGACGGAGATAGAATCTAAAATTATATTCAAATGAAATAAAACTTTGGCGGCATTTATTTAATAAGGGAAATAAACTTCACAAATTAAATTTGAGTATAAAAAAGTCAAATCAAAATTATAAATTAAATTAAGTTAATAAAGTTAAATTATAAAAAAGTTAAGTCAAAATAATAAATTTATTTGAGTATCATCTTATAACACTTAAAACACACAAGATAGTTAGATAGCTTATTGCATAATAAACTGATTAGTTAACCTTGTGGAACTGACTGACATACAATATAAACTGTTTAATCAGATGTTGTCAAGAAAACTAAGAAAGACATTCCACTCTTTATAGACTATAGAGTCTATTAAATTCCACACAGTCTAAGAGTGAAAGCCAAAAAAAAATATATATATATTATGCGATTAAACTCAAATAACTTTCGATGAAAATCTTAACTAAAAAAATCTTAATTCTGTACTAATGTAATATTAAAAAAAATCAAATCTTATTTTTAGTTCACTTGATCAGTCTATAGTTAGTTAGTTCTTATAAGGCCGATGATTTAATAAGCTAGCCTAGATGAGAATTCAGTTTGGAGCACTTGAAGTGAGATCTGAGCAGAGTCTTCATTATAAGCGCAAAGCATAAGCTAATTCCAATGATAAAACAGCGGAATGAGAGAGAGGGAGAGAGAGAGAAATAGAGTGTGGGGAGCGACAAGAAAAAGTATTAAAATTTGTAAGCGAATTCATGAAAATTTCCTTCTGGGAATTCATTAGCGTATGGAGTGAGAATCGAGCGAGGACAACGAGGACAACAAGACGCAACAAGGACAAGAGGGTTACGGCTTGTTTCTATTATGTTATTCTATGACCGTACTGTACCCTTCCCCCCCACCTCCCCCAATCCCCTCTCATTCAAGCCACGGCCTTGGTACAGGCTGTATCTAATTTGGCCATATTATGAATTTAACCCTTTCGTGTTTGCTGGATATTTAAACAACTGTTTGCACAAAAGTTTAGCCAGAAGGTCGCATTGAGTGCAAAGGGGGGGCGGGGGGGTAGGAAAATTGTATCTGCAGCATCCTCATAATTTCTCCACCTTCGAAATTGATTCCACCTAATGCGTACTTCCCCCTCTCCCCCCCGAATCACCAAGTGTCTAGATTGTCTGGCACAGTCTGTGTGTTTTTGGTGTGTTTGTCTGCCTGAAAGTGAACTTTGCTCTGTTTGTGCCACCACAACGAGAGAAGTTGCAACAAATCTTCTCTCTCTCTCTTTCTTTGTCGCTTTCTCTGTATTGTTGCCGGGTCTTGAGGCTGTACCGTTATGCCATTAATGGGGCGACCCATTACCGTGGGGTATTCCAACAATATTTTCATTTACTTTGCCGTCGCCTTCGCCTTCGCCTTCCCCGCTCATTGAATTTCCTTTGTTCTCGCTGCTTTCTTCAAGGCTTTCAAGTGAACACTCGGCAAGGATTTGCCACTGCGACTTGCGACTTTCAACTTCCAACTGGCGACTGCTAATGATGCCTTTTCCAGCAATTTAATTGTTAAACAATGAAAACGCTTTTGATTACAAGCAAAACAACGGATTGCCCGCAATTGTTATGCCGGCAACTTGGGGCAATGTTTTTCTTTCCTTTCCCCTGCCCCCTTCCCCTCCTTCCTTCCTTGCTTGCTTGCTTGCTTGCGTCCTGCGAAAAGGATGTTTATTAATTTTTACCTGAGGTTATCTATTTGTCGCGCTATGTTTTTATTCAGCCCTTTTCTGCTTCTGTTTTTTTGCCCTTTTGGGGTTGAAAGCACAACAAAAAATAATATACGTACTTATATATGTACATATATAGGTATATAAAAATTATGCTGCGCTTTTGCTCTTGTTCTTTTACATTTTTTTTTATTATTATTATTTTTGTTGCTGCCCCGCAATTTTCATGCTCATTAAATAATTTCAGCGCATGAAAGTTTTTACCTCCCCCTCCAGCCCCAGCCCCCAGCCCAGAATATCCGCCTGGCATCTTCAAACTGGGAAGCATCTGCCGAGACTTGGATGGATGCGTCCAAAAGGCGGGCGTTAAAAAGTTTTTATTGAAAGTTGTAATTTAAATTTATTAGGTTTCACATTTTAATTAATGCGCACTTCTTCATTGCTCTCGCTTTTACCTATTAAGCCTCCTCCTCCTCCTCCTCCTGCTCTGCTTCCCTTTCGTCCACTTCCACTTCCATTTCCTGTGTCAGTTTCTCATTTCCTAATTCCTATTTCTGTACCAATTTCGTGTATATGCGAAACTTAATACAGTTCAACATTGCTATAATAAACTTGTGGGAAATTTGTCAATTGAATGTCTTAAAAAATGATTTCTTTAAAAGTTTGTTGAATATTAAATAAATTCAGTTTAATTATAGATATTCATTTGTCACAGAAATTTTCACTGTACTTTAAAAGTAAGTATGTCTTGACTTACCAAATTGAAACCTTTAAACTCGAATAGCATTTTTTTTTATTGGAAATAAAAATTTGATAGTTTTTAAGTTTCTAAAGTAATATATATTTAAACTTTTTAAAGATACGTGAAAATGTGTTTAGATAAGTAATTGAAACCGAATAAATAAAAAAATGATTAAAATCAAGTTTTTGCTAAAATAGTTTATTTAGTTTCATAAGATTGGTTCCGATTTCTTTCATTGACAACTTAGCTGAGCCAAGCAACTAAGCGTAACTTAACTTGGAAGTACTTATGTTTAATTAATTAGTTTTTAGACATTTAACATTGTTAAAATCTTGTCGAAAACTAAAATCGGAACGAACTAATCGTTTCCAAAGATAGTTAATTAGAAAGAGTTATTATTCTCTGTAACAATTTACACATGCCACTGAATTGTGCTGTAATTGTATTTTAAGTAACTGATTAAGTCAGAGTCAACATGAAGACCTAAAAAATAGGAGGGGCCATATCAATGATTAACGAAATTATGCTGACAAGGTAGCTGTGAAAACGGCACAAGTATTTATTAATACAAATTAAGATGTTATCGTCTTAAATTGAATTGAGACCCCCCAGAAGTCCTCGAATTCCCTTTTCCTTGCCCACCCCCTTTTCCCAGCTTTCCCACAAAAAATAAAAACAACAAAAAAATGAGCAGCTTAATGTAGTCGAGGCGCATAAGGGACGACGTCAGGTTGGAATAACACACAAACAGCATGAAGAAAATAAACAAATACAAATGTGCTAATCGTAGTCGCTAGACTAGGAAATACCCTGTGTTTGAACTAAATGCAAGTTGCCAGCTAAAGTTATTAATTGGCTTAGGTGATTTATTTTTGAAGGGGTTTTCACAAGGATATGGTATAAAGTTGATTGAGAATATAGAAACCCATTTTTATGAATTTTTGAAATTAAGTAAATCTAAAAATATTCCTATCTAGCATTTTCCTGAATTCTACGGAAGAAAGTGTGGAATTGAGTGCTGAAAATATAAAAATCAAAATTTACCTAAGAATATTTTAATATAGTGGAAAAATGTTAGAATTTTCTCGAACGTAAAACAAGAATAATTATAATTTAGTGGTAAAAAATATTGAATTTTAATACTTTTCGGTTTTTGTGGTATTTGTGCTAGAATTTATTCGAACTTAGAATTTATTCGAATTTAGAAAAATCTTAAGAGTGCAAGTTTGAAATAATGTCTTAAAAAAATCTCGGAAAAAAGCAGCGTGTCCGCTTGAATTCCCAATGCCAAACATCAAAAATGCCAACGAAAGCAGAAACAGAAACAGAAACAGAAATAGCAAAAGAAATAGAAACAGAAATAGAAATAAGCAGAGTTGAAGAAAACATAAGACAGTAGAGAAAACAACGCAACCGAACAGAACGAATTGTAATGCGAGCACAAAAGTTCACAAATTAGCAAATTTGAAAATCTCGGGGAAGAGAAACGTATAAAAAAGCAAAAAAAAACAACAACGAAATAAACACAAATAAGACAAAATAAAGCGCAAAGGACAGCAACAACTAAGCAGTGGGAGTGACAGGGTGAGAGATTGTGGGAGTGAGAGGGCGAGTGAGTGTGGGAGTGAGTGATGCAGTATGAAGAAGTACAGTTAGGAGTGGAGCTGGGGTCTGCGTAGGGGGAGGTGGAGGAGGAGGGGAGGAGGGGGTACATGCAAACACAAATGTTTTCTCTCGTGTGGCATCGAAATAAAAAAATAGCAACAACAAGTATAAGTAGAAGAAGAAGACGAGTGAATGAAAACAAGATGAGTAAGAAATGAAACGTCGTGTCCTTGTCACTGAAGTGTCTGGCGGTTAGACGTCAAGGGGCAGAGAGAGAGAGGCCGGGGGAAGGGGGAGGTTACAGTTAAGTGCCCCAAAAGGCAGCAGGCAAATATATGAAATATAAAAAAGAAATGAAGAACCAAATCAGAAAAAAAAAAAAAAGAAAAGTAAAGTGAAAAGCACACCGAGGGGAAAAGCGGGCAGCAATAATAAACAATTGTGCGATGGAAATCCGCGATTGTAATCCGCAATTTTTACGGCTTTTGTCGGCCAGAGCCGGAGACGGGAAATGGGAGAGCAGAGGGGAAGGGAAGGGAAGGGCAGGGCAGGGAGACGTGGACGCAAGACGGGAACTGCCTGTGGCTGCCAAAGCGTCACTTCCGTCACCATTCGACAGACGACGGACAATCGGCCAAACACCATCTTTATTTCATTTTTTTTGAAAACAATCGCAACGCAATCTGCTAACAACAACAACAATGACAATTGTAACAACAACAAATGTAACGGCAATAATACCACAAAACAGTTGACTGGCTAAGTGACTGCGGCAAAGGACCAAAAAGGGGCAACAACAACAACAGCAACAGCAGGAGGTGGAGCTACGCTTTTGGCCTGCACTGTTGTCCCTGTTTGGCGAGCACACACCCACACACACACACACACACACACACACACATAGAAAGACACTGGCACTATGGGAAATATGCCAATTTTTTTTATTTTCCACAAGTGAGCAATTTAATATAGTTTTTGTTATCAACGCATTGTAAAAGTCTTAAACTGTAATATTATATTAAATATAAAACTTTTGCTTAACTCAACTTTATGAATTTCCTGTGCATTTTAATATTTGTCAAACTCAAAAAAACACTTTGAGTATGAAATTTGTTTAAATCATTCCATTTCTGAGCACTTTTGTTGACTTTTTGTTAAACATAATTAAAGCTTTCTAGACTTCAACTATTTACCAAAATTAAAAGAATCAAACTAATTCAGAAGATGTTGTTTTTTTTTTTGCTGTTTCATACTAAAAATGTTAAAAATGAAATTGTTAACTAATCTCTAAATTCTATTCTAAAATTATTCTATTCTCTAAATTAAATTCTTGAATTTTGCACGTATTTTTGCATTCAAAATTTAATTGATAAGTAAAGAAGAAGTGTGTAGAGTATGTCGATAAAATCTGCTTAGAATGGTCAAAAAAGTCTCAAGTAATTAAAAAAAATGCTTATAGAGCCCCGATAGTTAAAGTGTTGGCAGTGAGCGAAATGAAATCTCATACTTGAATAAATTATTTCGGAAATTTCAATAAGGAAACCCAAGTTTACCGAGCTATGACACTGTTGAAAAATTAATCAGTTCTAAAAATTCTATTGAGAAATTCTAATATTATAGAAATACTCTCACAATAATAAAAAAAGGGGCAAAAACAATACTTACTTACGACTTATTTACTTAATATAAAAAATGTCAAAAAAATGAGGAGAGTTTCCCATGGTGCACGGGCATTGATTGCTGTACTGTGCTGTACTGTGCACCTGCAACAAAAGGCAGGCAACAATCCATTGTTGCGGCATTGTGGTATTGTCTCTGCGCGTGTCCTGATTGTTGCCGCATGTCCGTCAATTGTCGCCTCAATAAGTTGCAATTTCAATCATCAACGAAGCATTCTAGACAAATTTCAATTCCAATTCCTGAATCTGCAACGGAACCAGTAAGGGGAACAAGCATGAGGTTGCGAATGCGAATGGGAATAGAAATGGAAATGGGAATCGGGTTTGGAATGGGAATGGGAATGGGAACGAGTTGAATACAATGGCCGCAGGGGCTGCAACCACTGCCACTGGCGTTTTGCTAACTGTAATTTAACCCCATGCCCAAAATGTCATATGAGCATGTACAATATGTATGTGTTCATATATGTGCATGTATATATGTGTGTGTGTGTGTATTTGTAGGCTTAATGTGCGCCTGACAACCAATGAGAACTCACCACCCGATTGCATCCTGTCAAACGGTTTTTGATACCAGTATCCTTTAATTTAAATATCGAGGTAAAAACATTTAACTTTTTTAAACCTACTTTTAAAGCATATTACAAAAAAGTTTCCCGTGATAAATAGCGAGAGAAAGACGGTCCTTTGTCTGGAAAAACTATGGTATATGTTTTTAATTCATGATCTCTATGCCGAAAACTTACAATTTCAGATCCATAACAAAACATTTAATCTTTTCCTGTTAGTGAATAAAAAGTTGTCTATTATAGAGTTGTAGCTGGACCGAAAAGGAACTTTGAAGTGGAATATTTTGGTACTAATATATCTTCATTTTATGATATATTTGATATGATATATATTTATATAAAATTTAGACTTATTCCTCTTAATTTAAGGCCCCTTTATTGATCTGACATTATTTATCATTATCTTCAGATTTTAAATCAATTCCTTTCGAAAAAACTTGCTCTCCAATAGTGATGTATATCCAAACAGTGAATTGAGCTCAATATCAAAATCGAAACAACGACAAAAAATGAATCGAGTTGTCCTAAAAATAAAAATAAAAATTTAAGAGAACATAATTATAAATACAAAATAAACGCGTTAATTCTTACTTGTAAGTTCCTAGGTCAAAAATCAAATCAGATTCAAACTTTTATAACTTTGCCCAACTGATCCGATTTCCAAGAGGAATGTCATTTTTAACTTATATTTTTTATTTCTCTTATGTTATCAAACACAAAAGAATTGTTTTTAAAAAATTAGCACTTAATAACTATTGCAAAAATAACCCAATGGTATTTTGTTATACAGTCGAACTTCCCTAAGTCGAATCACCATTATCAAAGAAAAAAGTTCGAGTTAGGGAGACTTCGAGTTGGGAATTTTTTTTTTCATTTCAAATTGCAGATTTTTCTTGTTATTTTCAACAAAAAAGGATTCCAGTTTGTTCAAGACCTTTTAATATTCTTGAAAATTGGTTTAATCGTTTTTTTGCTGTATCCAGAAGAAGTTCCCGATTCAAATGTCATCATAATTAATTTTCCATTTTTTAATATAATGAAAACTGTTTTTGATGAGATACCAAAATTTTTCATTAACTACAATTTATTTGGTCTACTTTCAAATTCCTTGACTAATTAGTTTGAATTTTTCTTTAAACATTTTTAAGCATTTTAATACACTGATGCGCTTACAAAGAAATACATTTCGAACATCTTTCCTATAGCTAATTCATCAGCCTATGTAATTGTTGATGCAATATTCCATCATATTGCATCACCAATCGTTAATGTATGTACATTAGAGTGGGTCAATTTGTATGGAGCAAAATAAATTTTTTTCGATTTCAAGCGGTTGTCAAAATCGTAATCTACGACGAATTCTAAGAAGATTTGCCCAAGAAACCATGGGTCTAAAGTCAAATTCGAGCTTCCGATTTTTAGCGTGAAATATGGGAAATCGTATGAAAAGTCAAAAATTATCATAATTTCTCGTTAAAAATCGGAAGCTCGATTTTGACTTTAGACCCATGGTTTCTTGGGCAAATCTTCTTAGAATTCGTCGCAGATTACGATTTTGACAACCGCTTAAAATCGAAAAAATTGACCCACTCTAATGTACATCAATATTACATATCCAAACGTGACGGTAACAGAAGCATACAACAGAAACGAAAAAATTGTCACTTTTTATTATTTAAGTAAATCTTGTTAAATATTCTTATAAATAATAATAATAAAAAAAAAAAACAGAAACGAAAAAAAATTCAAACTTTATTGGAGATTTTTCCGAGTTACGGAGAAATACGACTTATGGAAGTTCGAGTTAGGGAAGCAGATTTGTATGAAATTTGATCAGTAAACGCTATTGCCACTCGATTTTGTTCGAGCTAGAGAAAATTCGAGTTAGGGAAGTTCGACTGTATTTAATTGGCTGACATTTAAATGATTACGATGATAATCAAGGAATCTTCTTGAAAGCAGGATGACAATGCGGACTGTCGCTTTTCCATTAAAATGAAGACAACATATTTTGGCCTACTACAAGTATATTACTTGTAACAGTTACTTACTTGTATGTGCGTGTGTGTAAGTGTGTTTAAGTGTGTGTGCAAATGTGAGTGCGTAAATGTGCGTGCTGTTAACAGTAGTCGGAAAAAAATGTGCTTTTGACACGAGAGCGTCCATTGTAAGCGATACTAAATTGGTTTGTTCCTTTGCCTGTGAAAATGCGAACATAATCATGAATGCTTACGAATGAATGTGAATAACAACCAAGAGTTTGTACGGTTCGTCCAGCTGTTTATGGGAGTTACGCCCACTGCGTGCACAACTCCTATTCTTAAGGGGTGTTCAGATGGGTTGGGGAAATATGGAATCCCTTCAATGTTTGAAATAAAGTCGGTTTATCTCATGCTGTACTTAAAAGTTGAAATGTTCTGCTATAAAATAAATGTATATACATAATATATATATTTATCGATTCTAGATAATCTCTAAAAACTTTCTATATTCCACTAATGGAAACCTTTAAAAAACTTTTCTATTATAAAACTATAATTCTTAAACTATATAAATGATGTTTTCTTGTCTCATCATATCCTTTATAATTCTTCGTACAAATGGAATCACTTTTAACAGTACGAATTGTGCTGCATCCTGCGCAATTAGGACGAGTTTGAGGATGAGCAAATATTTATTTATATCCCCTTATTTGTTCACAGTTCACCGGGGATTGAAAATTTGATTTAGAATTGTTGAAGCTATTGTATAACAAACGCCATCACATGTAATGGCAGTGACAAGCAAAGAAGGAGAAGGAGAGAGCAAAAAAGTGGGGGAGAGAGAAAGATGCAAGGACAATGAGGATCGTCGAGTGGTTATAATAATTGCACCCTCAAACTATTATGAGTGCCGGGTGCTCTGTAAACAAAATGTCCTCCATATTTGAAGGATACTTCCATTATATTCGCAAGTCTCTCCATCCCTCTCTCTCTCTTTTTCTCTTTAGATCTTGCCACCACTTGCTTTCTCTTACTCTGATTCGCCCAATTCCTTGTAGGGCTTATAGATTCTAAGCACAATCATAGAAATATATCTATTTATATGTTTAAATGTTAAGGGAAATAATATAAAGTCGGATGAATTTTAATTTACATTTCAATAAATGTGACCATGGAGGATGCTTTATTAGAATTTTTCACAAATACATACATCAATTAGTTTACCTAGATTTATTTAAAAACAAATATATATAAATGTCTAGGTAACATGTAAAATTTAAGTACTTGATAACAACTGAAGTGACCATGGAGGACGCCAGTCTTGTATTAATTACATGAATATAATGGTACAAAATGAAAATGAAAATGATAAGCAAAACTTTTAGTACCTGAAGAATGTATTATACTGACATAAAGCTTATGTGCCTGCGATTAATGTGACAATGGAGGACATGAGCTACAAGGTATACTGGCAGCTTTAAATAACTTTAGAAAACATTGCAGAGAATTATTCAATATTCAAATTATGAATTCAAAATGTTATTATAAATCATATATAAAAATTAATGTGACAATGGAGGACAAGAGTAGAAAACTTTTTCTATTAAAAAGATAAAAACTATAATAAATAAATTAAAATAAAATGCATATGACAATTAGTAATGTGACCATGGAGGCAACGAAAGATAGATGGAAATGCAATTAATGTCACCATGGAGGACTGGCATATGGAGCAGAGGTATATAGTGATTGAAAGGGTAAACGAACTTCGACAGCAATTAATGCGTCAAAACTTGAATGCGCTCAGCTCGTTTTGCATTCGCTTCTCGGACTCGGACTCATACTCGGCCTCGTACTCGGCACTCAAATGAGTACTCGCACGGGTACTCATACTCAAACTCATACTTGGATTGAAAGGATGGATGGCACATCCTGCTCAATGCTCAATGCCAGGCAGGAATGGCACCCTCAACAACGTTCATTGGTGAGTCAACTGCGGATTAATTAAATACTCATATATACACAAATTGTTGTTGGTCGTGTGGCATAAAAGGACGTGCCACATGCCGCATGCCACCCCCACCCTCCTTGGTTTTTTTTTTTTTTTGAATAAAAAGACGGGAGAAAGAAAAGTGTGTGGGAAGTTTGTTGTGCTATTGTTTTTTATATATACATATATGTATGTATGTATGTATAACTCAATGCACACCAGTCGGTCAGCACAATGGATGCTTCCTATATACACACATATATATGTGTATATATGTATGTATGAATGTCTACATATATGAATTCCAATTATGTGTATGATTTGCCGAGTTGTTCAAATATTTGCATGCTTTTACCTTTCAGATGCAATTTTGTCGGCTTCTTTTCTGGACATGAGTGCGAGTATGAGTATGAGTATGAGTACTCGCACTCATAAGTCTACTACCACTCAGTCTTCATGTAAATGCAGACAGACTTACAGAGAGAGAGAGAGAGAGAGAGAGAGAGCAAAGACAAAGAGTGAAAGAGTTGAGAGGAAGTCGTTGTCATTGATCTGAACTTTCTTGGCCACAGCATGACAATTATTGGTAAGAGGGACACTGGGCCTACAGCCATAAAGATGCGACGATTCGGAAAAAGGTCGCCACAGAGTTGTAATGACATTTCGTGTCGGCCTGGTCAAAATCTTTTACAGCCCAGCGCTCCAATTCAGTTTCAACCTGCAATTAACGGTTGCTCTCCTCTCTCGTCTTCCTCAAAAAACTCAGACATACAGACATGGTCATATATTTAGGTACGTGCTCTAAACCAATTACGACAAAAGACTGACACGAGTTCCAGGGAGTCATCTATACATGTATACATATATATAAACATACAGATTTATATTTGATATGAGACTTGTGGCCTTTTATTGTCCACATTAGTTACCAGCCGGTTCGTGAGCTTTACTTTAGGCCAACATGATGATTCCATTGATAATGACGGCCTCACAGTTTACAAATCCACACAACTAACGATACTTGAATACCCTTACTTTGAATTGTGGTTTAATCTGCAACGAAAAACAAACTTTTTATATTGAACATTTTTAAAGTGATATCGATAACTTTATATAAAATTCAAGCCAAAACTGTAAGCTTCGTCTTTATAATTTTAGGACCTTAGCTAAAAGATATTTTAATGTCACAATAAATAAACTTGAATATAAATTCTACAAAAATAAAATTGTTGATTTGCCAGACGAAAAAAAGAATGTTAAGTGAAAAAGTTTGTAAATTCAATTTTAAAAAAAAGCTAGAAATATACAACAAGTGAGAAGGACTTTGAAGAATGTATTTATGTATTTTTAAGTACAAAAAAGTAAGAAATTTACAGTAAAAATAAGACATAAAAAATTGAGAAGAATTGTTACAATATAATAGATAATTCACTAACAGATTTGGCAGAGAAAAGTACTGAGAATGTAGGAAGAGCAATTGAATTTTTTAGCTTAACTATTCTTGGTCAAGTAGCAGGAATGCCCTTAGTTTATCTGCGTATATAATTAGATGTCATTCTGTTCAAATCGCATCTTTATAGCGCCTACTGCTGATACTGATGATGATCATAATTATAATCATTTCTTTGGGGCTTTCATCTCTTTTGTCGCGGGTTTGTCGTTGGTTGTCGACTTGATTAATTGAAGATCTCCAGTTATGTGTGTTGTGCTTGCTTTTTGCTTTGTTTTCTTCGCTCTTCTTGTTGCTTTTTTTGTTTTCTTCTCTGTTTTTTACTGGACTAATGCCTGCCAGGTGGCACTCATCTCGTCATCTAAAAGACAACCACAGTCGCAGTAATTCTCATTGATGTGTCTGTACCTTAATTATAACGCCATCGAGTTGCGTCATCATTTATAAGCGCCGCCGAAAACCAAAAACCCAAACCCAAACCTAAATCAGAGCAATCAAATCAATTCTTTACAGACCACAAGTACATAGTTACAGTCTTCTGCAGAATTCGTATTTCTATTTTTAAGAAGATTTATAATAGTTTTTGTACGCTGTACCTATTTAATGTAACTCAAAGGTAAATAATAAAGTAAGCTGAATTAGGCATATAAGATAGATAGAATATAGACAGACAAGTTTTAGAAATAAGAAAATATGGGTACAGGGTAATCACTAGTCGAGCGCTCTCCACAACAGTTTTTTGAATTATTTAACCGATAGCAAAATAAGCAGAAGCTGTTAAAATAAGCTGATAGTGTATCTGCTTTTCGAGCATTTGTCCCCAGAGCAATGCATGCAAATGTATTTTAGGTACAGGATATCTCTGGATCTTATGGAGCTTACTAAGTATAAGTAAATTAGTTTGTATTAGTACAGAGTATTTCTTATTCGTGTACTTCACATACGATTATAAATATTATGAATATTTAAATATATTTAAATATATAAATATTTAAGAATATTGTATTATTAAATTATAGACAGAATTAAATTGAGAGATTATATATAAATTAATGTTAACTAATTCATCAAGAGTGTTATTTTTGAAAATTTTTTATTATTATTTAAAATTTATTGCAACCGATGAAATTACAGAAAGAAAAATTTTGCAAATAAGTATATTTGGTAATAGGATATTTTCTATTCGAGTACTTACTTCTAGAACTGTAATATAAATATTACAGACAACTTAACAAAATAAACCCCCTTTAGTACAAAACTTCTCTGATATTTTCATTTCCTTTGAAGTTTTCAAAAAATATCATAAATATCATAAATGGAATAAATATATAAAGTGAATGTATGTTAAGTCATCATATAAAATTTTTTGTCTCTTTTTTGTTTTTTCAAGTATTAAAAATTCTATTGAAATGTTAAAAATGTTCAACTAAGACAATTATAATTTTGTTGAATGCAAAATAGCATAAATAGAGCAAACGGAGAACAAATAAAACAATACGGGAGTTCACAGTGCAAATCCCATCAATGTCGGATTAGCCAAAAGAAGTTGAACAGTCGGAAGGCGAAATTTGAAATGCTAAAATATGGAAAGGCGAAATGGGAAATGCGAATGCGAATGGGAATGGGAAAAAGGCTAACGCCGGATTTTTGGATACGGCTGCTTAAGATCAAGGTAAACACAACAGTCGAGCACAATGTGGACACAATGGCACAGTGTTGCGAATGAATAATTATAATAATAGGTCAAGCAGGTTGAACAAAGGCTGTTGAATACTTTCACGAAGGATCGAACTCTCTGCTCACAAAAAGGATCTGCACTGATCCTGCAGAGTTTTGGCCCGTTGTTGTCCTGTTGCCTGTGTGTCGTAGCGCCATGCGCCTCAATCTTTTTTAGCCTTTAGCGCACAATAAATATAACAAAGCAACACCGCAACCGACATTCGACATTCGGCCAGTGTGTGAGTATTAAATAGTTGAGTTGAGTCTGCTCTGGTCGTACCGTACGGGCGGCACATCACCACGAAACAAAAGCGACAAACGGTAAGCGGCGAACGGTGAACGATGCTCGCAGCAGGCAAAACAAAAGCCAAAAGCAGCAAGCGTTAAATACAGAACCAACGAATCCAAATGGCAATGGGCCAAAAGAGCAGTCATTACTCCAGAGAGAGACGGAGAGACAGTGAGAGAGTGTGAGGCAGAGAGTTGGCCCTTTTGCCTGTATCGAGGGACTACAGTAGCATCGCGGCTCACACAAAAGGCACAAAGGGCACAACACAACTAATTATCCTATTCACATCAAGTGTGTGTAATTACTCTCTCCCTCTCCTACTCTCACTCTCACTCACGCTCTCTCCCTCTCTCTTCCACCGTCTTTGGCACTGGCTGTGATCTCAAGTTCATGATCGATACCGTGCGCCGCGATCCTGACCAAATGCCCAGGGGACAGCCAAGCATCTTCTACTAGACAAGCTAGTACACGGAGAGAAAAAACTTAGCTAGAAATATAGAGAAATAAAATTAAGACTTTATAATGAAATATAACTACAAAAAGCACAATTTAAATATGACATTTATTTATATAGTATGTATATATTGTTTTACTTTCCAAAATAACTAGTTTAAGCACTTGGACACTTGAAATTAGATCAGTTTCAGATATTAATCTGATATGTATATTTAATCAGATTAATGGGATGATATTGACCCTGGAAATTTTCTAGCTTTAAATAGCCCATAGATCTTTGAATTATCACGTAGACTGTATACATTACTATAAAACAGATCGGAGAAGCTTTATCACAGGAATAATAGATCAAAATAAAAGCATTAAAATTCAATTAAACACAGTAAATTGATATACTACCATTTAAGCATATCAATGGAATTTAATCATCAAAAATCGAAGCATACAAATAATGTTTTGATTTAAAAACTTAACGCTTAGTAAATGCAAATGATACAAACTGAATTATTTTAATGACAAATATTTTGATTAAAATCAAACTACAGTAACATGAAACTACTGGGATTGCAAATGGTAGAAAATTTGCTTTAATAATTTTAACAAGTTCCTGATTCAATTGAGGAAAACTAAAGCAAGGAATCTAGCTTCTTTTTTGTATTTTACTTTTATTTACTTTATTGACACATTTTATATTGGATCACAACAAATGAATGAACGTTAAATTTATTTTGAATGCAAAAGCTTAAGGGGGTTGACCCATGTGATTGTTTTACAAAATCCACAAATTGTTTTTCATAAATGCGTTTCAACGCTTGGCATAGCGAATTTGAAATTTCAAACGTGTTTTTTTCTGGAAATGACTTTTTTTCAACTGGTCGCATTGATATCTCAAAAACGACTTGATCGATCGAATTAAAATGTATAGGGTATGTTCAGCTTATGTGGGTCCTCAATATAGACTAAGATAATTAAAATAGGTCACGTCGCTCAGTGAGAGAAACGGCAGATTTAGCGACGATTCATTAAAACCTTCTATAAAAATTGTGCTATTTTTGAACGAATAATTTTGTTTTGTATGTAAATATATCACAAATCAAAATCAATATAGAATTATTTTTTTTTTTCCTTTTTTTGCAACAAAAGACGGCCAAAAAATGTGTCGTTTTAGAATAAAAATTCAAAGTCGCGTACAATTTATATTTTTCAATAATTTCAAATAATCCTCGTCTATCTTGTAGCTACAGTCACACAGATTATAATGCTTTTTTATTTTTTAATTTCTGATCACTCGACCAATGTAGTACTTATTTTTTATATATTACTTTCCCGCGCTGTATGACGGAAAGTATTAAACATTTTGACTTCAAATGAAAATGGACTAAATGTACATCAATAGTAAATAAATATATGGTGAAAAATTCAAAGTATTAAGTTGTAAGCGCTCTTCAAAAAAAATTCACAAAAAACAGCAAAAAAAGACCATCACACGGGTCAACCCCCTTAAACAATAATAATATTTCTAAAACTCTAAATTGTTTGCATGCAAAATATCTCTCAGATTATAATAACATACATATATTAAATGAAACTTAAATAATTTATCGAGACATTTTTTAATTATCTTGATTATACTTCAAATTGGAGTTACTCGAATTGAGAAAATTAAACTTATAAATTCTCATATTAATTTTTAAAAAGAAAACCAATTTTTTTAAATTTTTAGTTTAAATTAATTTCTTTGTTTTTTTTTTTGCTGAGCGGTAGGGTCCAGGCTTTCAGATCTGTTGCTATGTACATATGTATATTTTTCGCTCAGTGTAGCATGTCCTGCCTGCTGTTTTGCCGTTTCTGTTGTCAGCTTCAATTTGCTTGCTGTTTGCTGCCGTGGCAAGTAAGTAAGCAGACCCAAAGCCAATTACCGATTATATCTGCCTGGTAATCTGGTCACTGGCAACTGGCAACTGGCAACTGGTAAATGCCGCCTCATCATTTTCGCACACGGCCCACGCAGCAGTTTGTCAGTTTGTTAACTGTTTGTGACAATGGGCATAGGTCAGAGGGCACACACACACACACAGAAAGATAGACAGCGGCAAATCAAGCAACTGTCGTTACAACAAATTGTTGTCCAGTTTGTCAGTCCATCTGTCCATCTGTCCGTCAGTTTGTCAGTCCATCAGTCAGTCAGGTGAGTGCGTTAGTCAGATGCCAGAGAAACATACGTTAATCATCAATCAAAATCATAGCACCAAGCATTGCATCAAGCCCTCTACTACTTACTACTTTACTTTACTTTACCTGTCCCAATCCCAATCCCAAATCCGAAACTCGAAATCCCAATCCAAATACAAGAACAACTACTTATATGTCGTATTCCCAATTCCAAGGTCCATGAGCCCACATTGGGTGATCTGGCATGATTTTTTGGACTCAAGATGAATCGGCCGGATTGTTCGCACCCCGTCGATAAGCAGTTAATTATATTTATTCTCATCCTGTATTTTTTATTTTCTCCTACCTATGGGCGTTTTCTATTGCGGCGGCGAGCGCTTTGTGTTTGTCGAATTTATTCCAAGTACGCGTGTCTAGTTGCACTTTCCAGCATTATTTTCGTTTGTCGATGTTTCTCGGCGCCAGGAATGATTAATCAATGGCAGTCAATACTACACTACACTACATCTTGAATGTACACTGGAACAGTTACAGTGTATTGTCTCGCCGCACTTGAAGGAGAACCGTGTATAAATCATAATTTCATTCCCAAATTGTACATCGTCAATCAACATAATGAAATACCATTTCGTGCCTCAAAAATCTCAAGTAATCTACTAAAAATGACCCAGCACTTTTGATCGATCAAAGCCAACTCTCTCTCTCTCTTTTCCTCACACACTCTATCTCTCTTTTTTATCCCATCTTTTTTCGGGGCTCATTTGGTTTGGCTTGACACCTTTTACATCGAAGATCTTTGATCTCTTCTAAAAAACTTGCAGATCAAAATGATTTTATTATAATACGACAAATCTAGAGACTTGTTGCGATTTATCATTTTCAATAATTTCAAATAATTTATTAATAGTTTAAACTAAATTAGATCGAAATATAACACAAAACATAGATATAACAGGAATAAAACAATCTATAATTTTGACATTGCATATTTTATTTTTTCAATGCAGTAAAGTAAACTAAAGATGAAATCATTGTTGTTTATAATTTGAAAATATTATTTTCATATTTGTATTTACAGACCTTTTTCTAAAATTAATTTTTAGTAATACATTTCATTTCTAATCCCCTGCCTAACTCGATCCATAATAAGAAGTGAGAAGTTAGTGAAACTATTTTGATGATTTAAAATTTTCTCATACAAAAAAATTTTGATCTAGACAAAGAATGTATTAAATCGATATGTTAATATCCAATGATAAATGTTTAGAGATCAGTTCAAATACTAAAATATTTCAAGGCATCCACTTAAATCTTTATTTATCTAAAATCTACACGTATATTTGTAGATACGTTAATTAGAATATTACGCCTAATATTATAATTATTTTAAGTAATGTAAATCCAAGCAATAAATCGGGTTTTATTTTAAAAAGTAAAAATCAACAAAACTAAATCGAGTTGTCGATATATCTACAATTAATAATAATAGATCGAGCTTTTCCAAACAAATATTTAAAAAAAATCGTAGTTTTAACTACTATACAAAGCACACGAGAAAATTTTATATTGTAAAGTTGCTTGGTCGAAAATCAGAGCAACTTCATAACTTTGCCAACAGAACAGAACAGAACAGATTTTCAAGCAGAATTTTTATCATTGACTGACATTTAAATTCATTCGGCTTTTCAATATTATGTTATATATTATATTTTTGTTTGAATTATTCGAAAGTTCAATATTTTAAGTCTCAGGCCTTAACTTGTATTTAACCTTTTATGTCATAATTACAATAAAATAACACTTTGAATTTGATTCTGAAATTTTTGAATCTGAACTTAGCTAAATGAACTTTAATAAACAAATTCCAATGAATTGTTTTTTTTTTAAATTAAAATTGATTTAATTAACTCAATTGAAGGTACAAAGTAAATAATTGAGTTAGAGTACTTGAAAGTTGCTACCGGAAAAATCGAATTGTCGATTTTTCGATTTATTCTTACATCACCAATTAAAATATTACGAATAATGTTTTGAATATTTTATTTATTAGTTTATTGTAGATAACGTCATAGGTTACATTCCTATAAGTCTACTCACATACATATGTATACATAAATAGTATTACATCTGGTTAGTCTGGTAACTTGTCATTGATCCATCCTTGAATTATTTAATAATTATTATTGCAGCTTAAAAAAAAAATCTATATCAAAAAAATAAACCGGTCTGATGTTTGGTTAGCACAGAGAATTCGCATCCCTTTAACGAGTATATTTGGTTACTGGGTAATGGGTTATTCAAAATTATCAACCCGTCATTTCCGATGAAATTAATGAAATTTTTCATTAGCCTCGTTAAGGGGTGGGTTATTTGGGCCACACCCCCTTCTTCAATTGCGCCTTATTTGAATCTGTGTGAGGAATGCAATTTTTAAAGAGCTGAAATCGACGCCAAGCAAAACTACAAAAGAGAGAACTGTTTGGGGTGACCATACTTGCAAATTGTATAGCATAGAAGTCTCTTAAGTGAGATAGTCCAACTAGAGAATTCAATTCCAATTGCATCAACGTCCGTTCTTATTAGAAAAAAATGAATCTTCTGATAGCTTGCTGAATAAGTCGATAGATGGCGCTTGCGAATGGCTGATCGCTTGGTTTGTGTATTTGCTATCAAATTAGAGTGACCAGATGCGCCAATGTATGCACATAGCTTGAGAAAGAAAACAAAAGATGAATTATGTATGTTTATAAACAATATTTTAGGCATAAATATAATAATTTAAAATTTATAAATTAAGATGTAAAATATGAGAATAATGATGTGAAATACCAAACAAGAAATACAAATTTATTCTTTAGATTTTAATAGTTAATCTCGTATTTACTATATCTAAGAAAAGATATTGGGGATTTAAAAATCTAGTTATTATCAGGGACCGTGACAGCTATAAGTTTTAAAATAAAAATTGGAAATTAACAATTATTTTCAAATTTTTATATTAAAGTTACGATATAACAATTATTTATAATTTTTATTTTAAAAGTCAAAAATAATCATTAAAATTCATTTTTTAATAAAAAGTTGTGAAATAACACTTATTTTTGATATTTTTAATTAGAATAAAAAATAAGAGTTATTTTTTATTTTAAAAGTTACAAATAAGAGTTATTCCGTAACTTTTATTTTAAAAATCAAAAATGAAAGTTAAAGTCAATATCTTTTGAACCAAGTGGTGTATTACCAAAAATTACAAAATTTCTTGATCTTTGATTCGAAACCTTTTGTATAATGCATCACCTGTCTTTTAAGGACGAAATAAGGAATCCGATTTTTTCTTTTCTTTTATATTATAAATTATTTTTCTATATTTTATTTTATAATATATGTATGTAGCAATTATTGGCAAACAAAATACCAACTGATACTAAAAATACCAAAAATATACTAGAAATCATAGAAATACACAAAAAAATAGTATCACTTTAACTTACATTTTTGATTTTTTTTATTTTTATTAAAAAAATCACAACTTTTTATTAAAAAAATTTAATTTCAATGATTATTTTTGACTTTTAAAACAAAAATTCAAGATAAGAATTAAACTTGATGCATATCTTATAAATAGGAATTTTGGTGCACACCATTTTACTATAGCATATTTCCTTCACATTCATTTTTTTAGTTGTAATTAGCAATTATAACTCATTATTTGAATTGTTTAAATTGAACTCGAGCCTGTAAGTGACGTTTGTGGCATTAGTTTAGCAAATGTCAAATTCATGTCCTGAAAGTAGACCGAGTCCAAGTTCCAAAGTCCGAGAGTAGCCCGAAGTGCAATCCAATTCATTGTATGATACAATAAAACAACAATATTATGCCATACAATGTCCACATGAGTAACATCAAAGTGATGTAATGTTCATGTTGTTGCTGTTGTTTATCTTAGGATAATGGATAATGTGTTTGCGTCCGTGGAATGTCAAAATAAAAAGTGTTTCAAACGCAATCAATTGAAATTAATTTGCATAAAGGAATGTCCGCATAGGCATTTTCCTACTCTCTCTTTCTCTCTCTCTCTCTCCCTCTCTCTCTGTCTCCATTGGGGCAGCAACATCGAGTACCCGTAACTGGTAGCACTCTGGGAGGGGGTGTGGGTGGATGTGTTGGATATTCGACCAGGGGATAAGTTTGTTGTTGCTCTTTGTTGCTTGATTTGTGGCTGCCTTATTCGACTCTCTCTCTCCCACTCCCTAGTTCTCTCTCCCACTCCCTAGTTCTCTCTCCTTCCTTTTCTGCTTGTCGTCTTTACAATTAGATTTTAATTTGTTCATTATGAACGGGGAATGGGAAACCAAATAGAAACAGAAACAGGCCAAAAAGGCCTGTTACCAATATATGTACATATTCCGAACTCATGGCAATGCTCAGTGACAAACCGTTTGCATACAAATGAACATGAGCAACAATTTTCATTGGGCTCCCGTTTTAGCGACTCTTTCTCCTTCTCCCAATTCCCACTTCCTGCTTCCTGTTCCTTCTGTGCACTCTCGTATGACTCGCATGTGACCCGAGGGCATTTTCGGCTCGGCTCGCAGCGGAAAACTCTGTGTTGGCACAGCCAGAATTTAGGGTTTAAAATTAATTAAGCGGAAGCAAGCAAGTACGTTTGATTGTTTTAGACAGTTCCTGATTTTCATCTTTTTTTTTCTTTTCTTCTAAAGTTCATTCCCATTTAATTTAATATCCGGCGAATGCGGCCTAATGATTTTCATATAAAACGCTTAAAGCTTAAGTTCTCATAACTCTTGCTCTCTCTTTTTCTCTCTCAGAATGTCCTGCATTTAAAAGACGTCTTGAATTTTGATTGATTTTCGACCAATTTCAACAAGAAATGAGAAAAACTCTGTTAATTTACTATTTCAAAAAAAAAATAATAATAATAATCTTATTAGGAAAACTTGTTGTTAAGACTCTGTAAATTGTTAAGAAGGCGCTGCCAACTTGTTAAAATGATGCTGGCAATTTATTAAGAAGGTCCTGCCAACTTACTAAAAAATTACTAAAAACTTATTGAAAGGGTGCTGCCAACTTGTTATGATGAAACAATTTGTTGAGATAATGATGTCAATTTATTCAGAAGTTTCTGCCAACTTATTGAGAAGGTGCTGCCAACTTGTTAGAATGCAACTGGCAGAAAATGTTGTTAAGGAATTTTAAAAAATGTGCTATTAACTCATCAAAAAGTTGCAGGCAACTTCAAATGAGGTGCTTTCAATCTAATTATTTAATTTTTTTTAGAAAGTATTAGAAGGCATAGAAAGAATTCTAATCCCCGATTCTTGTCAGCAAGTAAGTCACAATTTGAAGTAGATTATACGTACTAAATAAAAGATTTGTATCTGCAACTTTTAAAAATTACTCATGATTTTTCTCGACAAAGTTCCCAAAAATGTTAACAAGCGATAGAAACTGATGTTCTTTAAATATTGCTCGGTGTGGTCCATCTGCGATGAGTTGACAAAATGTCGAACAAAATTTGAATCTGCAATTACGAGCTGGCGTCTGGTTTAATTAATGAGAGTGACTCGGATATTGGTAATGTTTCAGATTTTAACGAATCATCATCATGTTTGCTCCCAAAAGAAGTGTATACACACTAGGGTGTCCCTCTTTGTCAAAGTCAATATTTTTAAACGCATACGGGCTAGTTCTGTTTATTAGGTCCTAAAGCCTCAGATATTTTTACCTCAATCGGAGTATGATCCCGTGCCGACTTGGATCGGAAAATTTAAAAATTATATGGGACAAAAAAAAATTTTTTTTTATTTTTTTAATTTTTTATTTTTTTATTTTGTTTATTAGGTCCTAAAGAACTCAAAACCAAGTTTTCACTTTAATCGGAGTACGATAACCCATTCAAATTTGCATTAAAACATGAAAGAACAGTGCTTTAACACTGATTATACATTTTTCGATGATTTTACATGTTTCGATGCAAATTTGAATGGGTTATCGTACTCCGATTGAGGTGAAAACTTGGTTTTGAGCTCTTTAGGACCTAATAAACAAAATAAAAAAATAAAAAATTAAAAAAATAAAAAAAAATTTTTTTGTTCCCCATATAATTTTTAAATTTTCCGATCCAAGTCGGCACGAGTTATCATACTCCGATTGAGGTAAAATTTATTTCTGAGTGCTTTAGGACCTAATGAACAGAACTAGCCCGTATGCGTTTTAAAATATTGACTTTGACCAAATACAGTCCACACACAGTCATGTATATATATGTATTTACTGTCACTTAGCCATTAGCTTCTCTGTGGATTTGTGGAAACTCTCAGGATTCAAGTTATGCACAAATGACAGACTGTCCCCGGCGTAATGTGCAATGCAAACAAGGATGAAACAAAGCAAATCACGCAACCAACTGCCAATGTGGAAATAATAATTGAAATTTCACCCCCTCCATTCTGTCACTTCCTTCCTCAATGTCATCCTCCCCCCCCTCTCTCTCTCTCTCTCTCTCTTTCTCTCTCTCTCTCACTACGCCTCTGTGTATGACAATCATCAATCATTTTAGGTGTTGTTGCTGTTGCGTGATGTTTGACCCGCAGCGAGTGGGGAAAGTGCAGGGACGGCGTGAGGAGGGGGAGGAGGAGTGGGGAAGGACACGAATGTGGCACACTCACCAGGGCTACCAGGTCATCCACTTTCAGGGCAGCACAAATTAGCGTGCCCTTGCACTGATAATATATGTAGCGAATGAATAAAAAAAATTAAATACAAAAAAATATGATGGAGCTGTGATTACCTGAGAAGACGAACATATTTAAATTCAGTTAAGATTAAAATTGGATATAAACTGTCGTCAAACGTAATTTATAAGAGCTCTAAATTTAAGAGCTAGTTTCCAGAAATTATATTTAAATTTTACAAAAAAAAACAAAATTTACATGCTGAATCTACTAATCAAGTTGATTTGATATGACAGGTAAACAATTAAAAATAAAAATTAAAATTTAAAATTGAGATGGTTAATAAATTTAGAGAAAGTGAAAATTAAAAGTAAAAAATCGAAAATAAATAATATTCCCATAAAAGTGCGAAGTTTTGATTTATGTTAAAAAATAATTGAATTGGGTAAGTTTTTAAGACAAAATTTTGACATTCAAAGGGACACAAATATAACATAATTTATAAGGGCTTAAGACTATCAGTTACATAAATATTGATACGAAATGTATATACTGATCAGACGAGACAACAATCTATATGCTCTATGGAATATTGTTTCTTGCCTAGCATTTGTTAATTTGAGTTCAGTACAAATATATGGAGTTGAACTTCCCTAACTCAAATCACCTTTATTCAAAGAAAAAGTTTGAATTATAGGGACTTCGACTTTTGAAATTCTTTTTTTTAAACGTTATTAAAAATCATATTTAAAAATTCAATGTTACACAAGAATTTATCTATTTATAAATCACACTACCAATTCTCTATAAAAACAATTACCTTGAGAATTTTCAAATCTATTCTTCTCAGTATAAAATTTCCCTTTCCATTCGATTCCAATCGAAAATTGCGTGAATTTTCAGGGGAATGCGAAAAGTTCTGCAAAGCACAAATGATTGTGCATTAGTTAATGCTCTGCTTTCACTTGCTACATTTTTATTTTCATTCCGGTTTCTGTTTTTGTATTTTTTTGCTTTTTTTTGTTTTATGAGGCTCTTCCGAGTTGACTTCTAATTGAAAAGAGGTTGAACAAATAAACACAAATCGTAATAAAAGTTTATATGCAATAAATATTTTGTTGGTAACAGGCGAGAGTCGAGAGTTTGAGAGCGCAGTTTGCTGCTTTTGAATTTTTCATTTGGAAAAATAAAATTGAAAATTCAATTTCGCAATCATTTTGGCACCCCCCAGACACCGACACCGACCAACACCCGCTACCCTCCCCCCCCTCTGGCGCACAAGCTGCCTGCTACCCTTGCTGGAGATTAAAAAACGACAAACTTCTGACGACAGACTGAGCCTGTTGTAGTCCTCCCATCCCCATCCCCATCCGCATCTGCGTCCCCGTCCATTCGAGGTAGTCCCGCCGTCGACGACGACGACGACATTCGGGAGTCACGTGATGGGTTGAGTATTTGTTGGTGGTTGTGGATCTGGACCTGGACCTGGACCTGGCACAGCGACTGCTCCTGGCCGGATTCATTAGGAAGGCAGATAGTAATTGCCGGGACTTGAAAGTTTGCCCGGTTAGATTTGGATTCATCCAACTCGGACTATCCGTAATAATAATTAAAATATAACAAAAAAAAGTTTCTGCCTGAACAAAAAAAACAAGACAAGAAAAAAAGTAGAAGAAGCAGAGAACAACAGAAAGGGTGGCAGCCCTGGGACTTAAAGACAAAGACCCTTTTAAAGAGAGTTGCCATTTGTTGAATGGATTCCCAAATAAGTACAGGTTATGCTTTCAGGCTGGGGCATTATTAATTAACCCGTTGTTAGCCCATAGCGTCCTCATTTGTGCCAGCTATTTTTTAAATTATGCACCTATTAATGTTTAAAGCGCAAGTCCCAAGTCCCACAGCCCACAGCCCACAGTCCACACAGCTCCCTCCACCCTCTCCCCAAATGGCCCATCAAGTTTTATGGACGTGGATGCACAAAACCGTTGTCAAGGAATTATGAACCACTCGCTAAAGGGTCAACATGCTCATAAACATTTGCATAATTATGTAACCCAACTAAGTATAAGCAAAATATGGAAAACCACTAAACCTAAAATGAGAATCAAATTCACAAAATCAAATGAGTCGCAAAATCTAAGAATGATCGAAAGTTATACCAAAGAATTTTTAAGATCTGAGGAGCAGCTTCGAATTTTTAGCGAAGTTACTTACGAAAGAAATATTTAATTTTGCCTCAAAGTCAGGGACCTAAAAACTGAAATAAATACAAATCCAAATTAGTTATTATTCAAAGACTGATGTAATAAAAATAAAATTTACTTATTATTCTTGATGGATGTAATTACAGTCAATATTAATAATTTATTTTTAATTTTTTTTTTATTCACAAATAATTTTGAATTATGAAGTATAAAGTAAAAGTCTGTAAGTAATTATTTAAAGTAAATCTTTTAGTTGTTTATCATAACAGCTACAGTCCTTGTCTTAAATATATCTAAGAAATTTAAAAAATTTAAGATGCTGTTAAAACAAAAAAATTAATAAATCGAAAGAATTGAATGATTTGAATAATTTAAAAGCTAAATGAAAAAGCCCCCAAATGAGTTTTTGACTGAAAACGTACAAACAAATCTAAAATATGTTTCAAATATTATATAAGACCTACCATATTTTGAATAAACACATAAAAAACTAGCTTAAATATAAATTAAGGCAAAAAATAAGCTAAACTTAACGCTACAAAATAGTAATGTTTATAGATATTACATAAAAAACTTTATGAATAAAAAAGTTGAAAGCTCAATGTATGACCGAAATATTATAGAAAAACTCTCAATTTTAAACCCAAACTTAAGCAATGAACTGAAATTCAAAGTCTTTATAATAAAGGAGCAAACTGAAAAAGATGCTGGCTAATTTTTAGGAACTTACTAGAAATTGAAATGAGGAAAAATCCGAAAATAAACTCAAAGAGTCAAATAAAATTTGGAATTGCGAGCACGAGTAAGATGTCTCTGTGAGTTCATGAGCACACAATAAGATGCTGTTTAGGCCAAAACTAAATACGAACACACACAGAGAGGGAGACGGAGACAGGTAGCAAGTTTATTTGTACAATAAATGTTCTATAGAGTTAATCACAGTGTGTGTGTATGTGTGTGTGTTTGTGTGTTGTTTTCGAGCATTCAACCACAAAAGACAACCACCATAGAATAGAGTTGAAGGCATTTAAGGAAACGTTTTCAATTAAGGCGAAATACCTTAAGGTAATGTTGAAATCACTTAAAGAAATGATAATCACTTTGTACACACACGTTTAGCTCCTCGGGGCTGCTCACTTTTGGTTGAGAGCTAATACTACTAATACTACCAACCAAAAGGGGGCCACAGTCGAGTCCTTGAGTCCTCCTTCTCGTCCTTGTCGTCGTAGTCGTCGTCTTTGTCTAAGTCAGTTGAGTTGAGTTCAGTTCAATTCTGGTTTTTGGGCTGTTCAGTTCACTTGTTTTTGTAGTGGATTAACCCAAGCAAAAGAAATAAATTCACCTGCAGATGCTGACGAGTACCTTGGCGAGTGTGGATAGCCTCCCGTTAACCCACTGTTGCCCCCTTTAACCCCCTGTTGTCCCCTCTTCCCTTTGCTACCCCCCGAATCACACACACACATATATGTAGGCAATGTTGCTTGGAAAAGGCGGGAACTGAAAGGGGGGAGAGAAGGAGGGGCAGCTGGTGTTTGCTCTGGGGCTATGGGAAGAGAGTTAAGCATGAGGGAGACGGGGCACTTTTCCGGTAAGCTCTTTTGCCAAAAGGAAAAAGGTAATTTAGTAAATAATAGGGTCAAAAGACAAATATTGTTGTGGGTTCGCTTTCGGCGTGTTTTGTGCGTGAAAAGCGTGTATAAGTTACTTTGAAGCAATTGAGTACGATTAACTGGCAAAGCAAGTAGCATGCCACATATTGAATACACCAAACCACCTTACCACCTTATCCCCCCATCCCATCACATGGTATCTACTTGGTCCACATTTACATCAACATATGTGCAAAGGCATTTATACATTTTACGGATCTACCCCAAGCATTTTCACTGTCAATTTGAATAATTTTTTCACAATTTGTCCAGTTGTATCATGTAAGCTGTTGGAAAAGCGAGCAACGACTATTAGATACTCTATACTTATAGACAAATTCTACTTTATTCATTTCTTTATTCTTTTATGAATGAGTTGATGAATTTGATTTGTTATATTAATATTTTGAATAAATAATAATAGATATAGTTTTTGATTTTTTAGTAATTTTGAGTTTCCCTTGTTATCCAACAGCGCCAAAATGTATGCTATAAAAATCAAAATTATTTTATTTTATTTGTTGAACGTATGATTTATTAGATTTATTTTTTATGAAGATAAAGTAATATTAAAATAATATTGATTCTTCCTCAGCGATTACTTAGGGAACTAACGACTGATGCTTTCCTCAGTGTCAATCTATTTTTCTATTTGTTACCGCATTTAAAATGAACCCTCTCTGCAATTCGCATTTTAGCATATTGTCGGTATTTAAATATATCCCTATATTTAAGGTATTATCATCATATAATTAAGTTAAAAAAGAGCTGAGCATTTTAAAAGTAAATTTCGATGATATCGAATTAAAAATGTACCTTCTCTGCAGTTTCCAAATAATCTGGGCTGCCACAGAAATCGCTTTCGCTTGAATTTCACTTAAATTTGTATGAAATTTGCATGAAATTTAAGTGAAATTCAAGCAAAAGCAATTTCTGTGGCACCGCAGTGAGCTAAAAAAATAATTTGAGATTTAAATTGAAAACAAATACTCAAAAATTCCAAAAATTAAGATGTATTTATTATAGTGCATCGATTTTTTTCACCAAAAATGGTAACCCATTTTCGTAATCTGTGGTCAATTCTAAGATGTTTTCACAAAGAAACCATAGTTCTAAAATGAATTCCTGGTCCTCGCTTTTTGAGTTGAAAAATTCACTTTTTTGAACAATTATATCTCGGGTGTTTATGGACCGATCCTGACGAACCGCGAAATCGTCGTTCCAAGGATGAAAATTATGTTTAAAGGACATTTCGTCCTTTTTTCTGTTGAATTTTTAAAGTCCTGGTCCTAACAAGAGTATTGACACCAAGTTTGTCAGAATCGGACCATAAACAATCAAGATATAAATTAAAAAAAAAATGAATTTTCAACTCAAAAAGCGCGGACCAGGAGTTCATTTTAGAACTATGGTTTCTTCTGAAAACATCTTAGAATTGACCACAGATTACAAAAATGGGTTACCATTTTTTCATTTTTTCGGGCCCATACAATTCGATGCACTCTAGTATTTATTAAGAAACAAAATCAAAATTACTTTTGAAAACCAGGATTACACATTAATAACATAAGTGCATTTTATTATCGAACGAACCGAAACTGGATGAATCGGTTAATAAACAGTTATTTCGGTTTGAATAATTTATAATAATCCCTGTCCTTTATAATTATCCTTTGTTCAGATTGCATCTATATTGATAGTACATATAACTCTCTTTTTTTTTTATTGATTTAATAAATAACAGATAACTCTCAGACTTAGTTTTCTCTCTATAAGACTCTCTATAAGACTTAGCACATAAATATACATATTTATCCAAGTGACTCGCAGTAATTTCTAATCAAAGAGAGTAATGCTTGAAAGTAATATTTTGTTTTCCTGTTTTTTTTTTTTTTTTGTGTTGATTGTGTATTCAAATATTTTGTTAATGCAAGATTTTGTGGCTTTTAGACGGTCCCCAGTGCTGGACGTCATAAACTTGATGGCGAGGGAAGGTGGAAAGCTATGGACAAAACTTGTTCTTTGATGCACCATTTCTTATTTTTTTTTTATTTATATATTTTTTAACATTCTACAGGAGTGTGGTAACTGCCAACGGGAATGGTGCGACGGACATTAAGTAGTAGAATGTTGTCTTTTTAACACTGTGAACACAAACAAAGAAAAGGTCACAGCGTGCCTTCAACACAACAACAACAACAACAACAAGTCAAGGAAAACTTGACTCACCCCGCAGCACCAATTTTTCAATAAATTAGGTTTCTTTACAGATTCCTTCGCCGTCGTCGTCGTCGTCGTCGTTGTCGTCTCAGTATCCATTTAAGTCCTCGCGACGGCATGCGGCAAAAGCAATTCACCCCATATTTGTTTTGGCTTTTGTGTACGCAAACGAGGGCGAAACTTTTAGCGGCAACTCCCCCACTCCCTTTTCTTCCCCTTCCCCATCCCCATTACTCTGCCGGGTCTTAGGTCCAGGTCAACAAGTCCGAGGGCCGCGAGCCAAATATGCTTTTTGCCGTTGCCGCTTCTGCAGCAGTCGCTGATTTATGTTCTTTTTAATGTGGCCAAAGTAAATGTCATTTAATTACACCCGATTTAATGGAATTTTACGCATTATCGGTAAATTTTTTGGAAAAACTTCTTCCGCTTCTTCAATGCCTTTGGGCCTTTTAACAAGTCAACTCAGCGCCCACTCTTCGCATTGTTTGTTCTAGGCGAAGGGTGGGAGGAGCTGGGCCCACAGTCAAATCATAAGCCACAACCAGATGCGACATACTACTACATCAAAGGAATTCCCTGCATTTTTAAGTAAGAAAAACATTTAAAAAAAATAAAACAGAAAGAAATCCCAAAATTACAGATTTGATTGCGCATAGGCCAAAAAAAAAGCAGAGAAAACATTTATTATATTTATTGTATTTTATTTATACTTTTTTTAATTCAAACTTTGCTTAATATATGAAAAGTTGGTTTTTTACTATTTATTAGGTAATGAACTGAGGTGGAACTATGAATATTATTGATAGATTTGGACTCAACTTGTCTCTTAAACTTAATATTTTTAATTTAAATATTTGGCGATAATCTCTCGCTTTTTATGGTGGATACACTTTCAAATTGATTTCATTATTCCGACATCGTACAGGCGAGATGTGAATAAAAATTTGAATTTTTTATAAATACATGCATAACAAAATAAATAGATTTGTTTGAACTATAATAACTTTTCCATACAGCGGTAAATTTTATTTCTTTTAGTCTACAAAGGATTGGTTTATTTGAAAAAAAAAAATAGATTTAATAAACATACTTACGTCACTTCTTTAGGGTCAGTTTTTTTTCAGTATACAAAGTATTTCTTTATCCCATAAAAAAGTCTCTTTACGAGGTAAAAGTCTAGTCACGAAAACATTTCCATGCCCCAAAATTTTTGATATCCAATTTTGTGACGAATAATTTTAAGTTTTACATATAAATTATATTAAACAAAATTTTTACATTGCGCTAAAATGTCTCAATTCTTCATACCAAATAAAACTCACTGTTTTGCGCAGTGCCGAATGCATGAAAATGTATTCGTCAGTAGACTTTTACCTTGTAAAAAGGTTTTTTTTATGGGATATCAGAAATTTTTGAATAAGACATCAGAAATTTTGAAATTGCAATATTTTTTCACAGTATAGCTTTGTCAACTTTGTTTATTGTCTGTACAGCTAAAACAAACTGTCTGGCAACACTGGTCCCCTTTACAAACATACATGCCCAGCGCAAAAGCTATCGGCACTCCTCAACTCTGGCTGCTATGACACATTGCTGCTGCTGTCCTATTCCCATTCTAAGTAAAATGTATATATTCAGTTAACAGGTAATTTCCGCATTACGCTGCAAGCAGTGAACATACTGCATTTGTACATATGCATATGCAGTAGTGTAAAGGTTAAAGGTATATTCAGTTAAAAGGTATATTCAGTTAAAAGGTAAGATCTTGTCCAAACGAATTTTGACAGACATGTGTTGTATGTCAAAAAACGTGAAATCAAATTGCCTATAACATATAACATATTTTTAAGTGATTTCATGTGTAAATTTTTCTTAAATCGCCAAAATGTGAAAAAAAATACCTTATTTCACCTGTAGCTGTTTACCTTTTAACTTAAAAAAAAAAACTTTGAAGGTATGCCTAAGAGACCTTCGAAATACCTTTTCAACGATATATTGATCGCATCTGTAGCTTCTATTGTTTGGATGATATGGGGGCGGGTTTTAGCGATTTTCCGCTAAACTAGCGATTTTTAGAAAAAGTCGTAGAGCAAACGTTTCTGGATTTTTGAGCGGGAACAAATTCTCATTCAAACTTTTAAGCTTAATCAACGATTTGATCCAAACAAACAAACAGACATACTGACATCTCATTTTCGGAAGGCGACTAAAAATTTTAAAATTAATTATTTTTTGAACCAGTAATTGGATCGATGGTCGAGGTGTCATTCGACGAGTATTTTTGATTAGAATAGTAAAAAATTTAAAAACAATTCAAAAAGGCTCCAACGGCCTTATTAGCTCCAATAATTTTTTGAGTTAACAAAAGTCTTAGTATGCACATTTGTAAGTTAAATTGATACCTTTCGATCGGTATATAACCCTCGGACAGTCATAGCAAATTTCCCATTCTTCCTGTGTATATATGCTAGTCGCCTTTGCACCCTTCGTGCTGCTTTCGTCACTAGCGCGGACTGCCGTCCGCAGTGATCTGTTTATCAAATCCTTAAAAATTGCTTTTACCTAATTTTAAGAAGACTAATTCAATTATTTAATGCTACCACCTTTTATCTGCAACTCATAATTAAATCAATTGTAATTTTTATTAACTTTAATATGTCTTTATTTGAAGTATATCTTAACAAATTGTCAAAGTGAAAGCTAATTGATTTTTATAGCAACTGAAACCGTTAAAACAGCCGTCAGAGTTGTGACAGCAATTTTTCCCCATCAAATGCTTAGCACGAAACGGGAAAACAAGTCTCAAGAAATGAAAACATTTATCTTACTTGTAGGCGATACATAAAGTAACCTGTAGATGCCAGAGAAAATGATGGAAAAAATGGAGCAATTTTGTGGTCAAGGACCAAGGCTAATTACAGCTGACAGTAGGTGACTAATCTGTAATATTACGAAAATCGCTGGAAAATCCGAAAAGAAAATGGGAACGAAAGTAAAGGAAAACAGCAGAAAAAAAAGCATTTCACAGCACATGGCATGGTCACATCTGTCCCAGAGTCAGGATAAAATTGCTTTACTTGCGGCGAGGATGTTGGTGTATGGAGGGTGAATTGCATATTTCAACGGGGCAATATTTTCCATCCAAATATCCAGATCCAGATATCCCAGTTCAAGGAAGGGGGGACGGGTGTGGTTTGCCCTGAAAAACAGCATTAAAAAGCCTTGTCCCAAGCTGTTGGGAAGAAAGGTAATTGCTATAAAATTGCTTTGTAATTGCTTACTAGAAACAAATAGCCGTCACATTAATAAAAACAAAAAGTAAAAATGCGGTCTTTTAAAGTAAAGCAGTAACCCCCCTCCTCCCCACTTCCCCAACCCCCCTTGACTTGACACGAAGTGACGCTGACGTGGGTCTAACACTTCGACTACCCTGTCGGGTGTGCCAATTTCCAACTCTCCCCTCTCGACTTAAGAGACGGAGGGAGAACGAGAGAGAGAGAGAGAGAGAGAACCGCTTTATTTAATTAGACGCTCACAAACCAATTAATCAATTTTGGGGTTCCTGCTCCCGTTTTCGTTTACCCCTTACTCATTCCGATTCCTCATCCATTTCTATTGCAATTACCGTTCTCCACTCTTCATTTAGCCAGGTCAACCCTAGAGGCTATGTTCTCTTCCTGTCTCCTGTCTATTGTCTATTGTCAATGTCAAATTATGTACACTTTTATGCTAAAATTAAGTAATGCTTCGGCATCTTTACCATCATAATACCTAACAAAACAACAAAAGTAAAAAGAGAAAATTCCGGTAAGAAAACAAGAGAGCAAAAAAAAAAACAAAATAAATAAATAAAATCCTGTTAAGACCATTTATCACCCGACAATTTGTTGTGAGCCCAATTTTGTTGTTGCCGTTGACGTGATATTATTTACAGAGGACTGATTTCACCCTCTTGAATTGTTAACCGCATTTACGTAAAGTTCAACTACGTGTTGTTACGCCTAAAATATTTACACAATCCCAATCCCAATCCCAGCACAACAAAATCACTTGGAATCGCGCCGCGCTCTGATTAAAAATAACTTAAAAATTAATTACAATTAATAAAATGTTCTGCTATTTTAACATTTGCAACTGGTATTTTATATCATATCAAATTACAAAAGTACATATACAATATTTTCATGAAGTATAATGAACTCCACATATACCTGTGAATCTCCGAAAGTCTTACGAAAATTCGATTTCGCATTGTAAAGCGATAGCTAAGCGATAGTTTAACGATAGTTAGTCAATAAAATAATGTTGGAAAAAGAAAAAAGGTAACACATTTTTTTTTAGAATTTTTCAAGAATTTTGATGTAAAAAATTTGTATAATTTTCGCGATTTAAGAATAGTTAGCTGAAAACTATAGATTGAAATATAGAACTGTGTGTCAAATCATTAGATATTTAAAAAAAACAAGCGAAATACTAAAAATATTTGCTAAAAAAGGCTTAGACTAGAAACAATTTTAAAATTGTTAATTTTTTTTTTTAACAAGTTTATCCTTTTTTGCTGTCAATTCTTTCCTTACACTATCTTTTAAAAGTAAGAAAAATTAGTAAAACTATCGAGTTTGCCAAGTGTGTGAATTAACAAATCTGAGCAAATCTAATAGAAATAATAACCGAAAGATAGTTGAATTTTCATATAAGCAATTGAATCTTTGTTTATCTTTACATTTATGTTTATGTTTATCTTTATGTTTATGCTTGGTATGTTTATGGGCACGCATAGCAAATGAGCAAGCAAAATTGTTGCGAAAATTAAATCTTATTGTTTATTAAAGTACCCAAGGAAATTTCCTAAGGGAGCCTTATCATGTGTCGCCTGAATGAAACGGCATTTGAGTTCCACTTTGTGTGTGCTCCAGGGGGGAGGGCAAATATAATGTGTATGTGTTATATTCGGCTTAATATGTAACTGGCAATTTGTGTGCAATAATACACTGTACAACATGGTGGAATGGGAGTCGAGTGTAGACAATAAAATATGCAGCACAAGTGTAAATGAAATGTTAAAGGTGAGCTGGCGCCAAAAAGCGAAATTTGCATATTAAAAATTTAGCACATGCACTTTACCAGGGGCGTAGACCCCCACTCCAGGGGGGTAAACTGGGCAATAAATGCGTGTAGTCAATGCTAATGTGGCCATTACCATCGTGTGAAATTCATGATCTCATGCAAATCCACACAATCCGCATGCCACGCACACATCCGGCCGATAAAATTTGCAACTTTTGGTGACAAGCGATGGGAGACGGCATGGCAAAAAGGTGAGTGGGCGAAAGGGAAAAGTGGGAGCCATCTGATGGCAAGTGGCAAGTGGCAAGTGGCAATGGCAATGGCTAAACGGAGGCCTGTGGCAATGCCAGCCGCAGTGAAGGTGTCATAAAAATCCTATTATGCACATTACAATATCAAAAGAACAGGAAGACCAGGCAATGGATGCCGCACGGAATCCCATGAGGAAATGCGATGCGTAACATGCGAATGCGAATGCGACCAACGACCAACGAACAACGCAAAGGGCGCTAAAATCAAGAGAACGGTGGAGTGGAGGGAGAGTGGGAGGGGGCGGCGGAGAGCGGTGAATAAAAACGGTAAATGGTAACAGAGCACCACCAGGCACAACCTGAACTGCCGAACGGCTGAGCTGCTTCACGTGGGTTGCCACCAAAGTTCGAGCATCTATCAATCAATGCTGCCAATCTCCACAATTTTGGAAACGTTCGACTTAGGGGCTTACAAATTTGCAATTTGGTTGATTCCGAATTTATTTATTTATTTTTCATGACTTGATTCCTAGCACTACGAGACAAAGCTTATAAAACAGCCACAAAGCAAAAATTATAACATAAAGTCATATTTGAGTTTAAAATTTAAATTACATGTAAAAACTTCAGTTTTTAATTTTTTGATGATTTTTGAAGCAAATTTTTTAATAAACAAATGGTTTAAATAATCTAGTTTTAAAGAATCTACCTTATGATTCTTAAAAAATCAATCAAGCAACTGTGATCCAGCTACATTAAATATATTTATATGCATCCAAATAAGTCCAAGGATATGAGGTGATAGTTCTTTCACTTGTGATTCTGAATACTTTGTATCTGTTTTCAGCTTTACTGTACAAATCAATAAAACTTTGTCATGTTCTAAAGTGTAATTCGCTTGCATTAGTTAATAAAATTGAGGCTTTACTTATAAAATACAGAATATGGACATATACTATTTTTTTTTAAGTACTTCTCATGTATCGCATGTGAATCTGATCCACAAAATACTTTGCATAGCTTACTTTGAGGAGCTTGAAAATGGAATTTAGAATAGGTCTATTCAGATTAAATTCTTAGAAAGATTTTTAAGCCAACTCAATCGATAAATCGTTAGCACACACAGTCCCCATCATCACTATCTATGTATGTGTATGAAATTCACCTGCGATTGATAATAATCAATATTTACCAAACTAATTAAACAAATCGAAAACAATATCAATAAATATGTTTAACTTTGAAATTTCCTACAGTGATAGATGATATAACTGTTGCTTTCCATCGACATAGAAATTAATCGGTACGTCGATAAATCGATAACATATTCGTAATTACTTTCTTCTTTTCTTAAGCATAGTACGCAAACTAAAAAAGGCCTGGCGTAAGCCCAAACTCCATATAAAACAAAAGCTGGCGTAAAATCAAGAAGAAGAACTTGACATTTTTTACGCTCGGGTGTCCGCAGACTAAATAAAATAACAGAGCTGTTAAGTAAAATAACAGAATGGGCAGCACTGCTGACAGGCCCAGCGAAACATCAAACTGTTTAGAGTTTCGCTGGGTATACTGGAGATAAATGTCTGGCACACAAGTGAAAACTATGAAGACTAATTAAATTTGGTCAATAACGATGACAATATTGGTAGATTATAGGCAAGAACGTAAGCTAAAATGGTTTTTATAGATATTTTGGTATTTTTTTCATTAACACAAATGGTGAATCCTCATTAAAAGTTCAATATCGATGGGTGCACCCAACATGCGCTGTGGTTGCGGGGCATCGCATATTTTTTCTCTATAAACTTTAATTTGCATTTTTCAATGCCTATTCTCTCCTCTTTCATCCAAATCAGTTCAGCATCTTCATATTTAAAATAAACCGCCGCTGACGCATAGTGTTACCACTCAACTTTTGTTTATTTTTCCGTGTTGCACTGGCAACACTGGGCTTACGCTCGTCGACAGCTAAATATTGAGCACTTTACGCCGCGTAAAATTTAGTTAGCTTGCGTACTAAGCTTTACTCTTTAAAACTGCATCTCTTTCTTGTCAGGGCTTCATTAATTTGTCTCAACCCATACATTTTTCAGTCCATTTGCCAACCTTATGCTAGCCTTTTACAGTCATTTCATTGTTACAGGGTATTTACATAAAATGTGTTGCACAACCGATGCAACTACTGAAGCAACCCTCGGACAGCATCCCTCGACAGTGTCTTCTGACGGATATGCCGTAATAAAATGAAGCAACCAGAAGAAGATTTTTAATAAATTTGCAAGCAAATCAACCACTGCCAAAAAAAAGGTGTCCTGACTGCGGTGCCAACGACGATGCCACCGATGCCACTGATGATGCCACATCGACCAGGCACCAGTGGCAACAACAACAACAGCAGCAACAACAACAACTGTGGCAGCAACAGAAGCCAATGGCAAAGTTAAGGCCAAAAACATCAGCAACAACACCCAAAGCGACATAAATTATGACAAAATATGAACCATTGAACGAGCCAAGAACCACGGGGGCCTTACATCCGGAAAGGGACAGAGAAATGAGAAGGGGAGGAGGGGATGGAGAATGGGGAATGGGGAGTGGAGAAAGGAAAATGCGTATGCAGAGGGTGCGTATTTTATGCTCTGGGTGCCGCGAAAAAGTGGCAAAACATAAAAGCGAGCAGCATGAAGCGCATAATAAGCAAATTATAGAACGTTTAGAAGGGACAAAACCCGTCTTCCGTTCTCCGTTCTCCGTCCTCCTCCTCCGCTCCCCTTACGCCCCCTCCCCGTTGCGCCCCCTCCCCGTTGCGCCCATGCTCCTAGAAACTCACAGAGTTCAAGGCAAACATCGAGCGACGTTGACTTTTCATCATTATGGGCAGAAGAAAGCGTCTTCTGGTTTTTTGGGGCAATGCAAATTTACATTTATTGAAGCAACAAAACACAGACCTGTTGTGAAGGGGGGACGGAGTGTGGGGAGGGAGGGAGGCACACAATAAATTGTTTCTATTACTTACATCTATGTGCATCGCAATGAATCGTTAAACACACAACAAATTTTGATAACCAAGTGTAATTTTCAAATTACCGAAGAACTGAAATGCAAACTCAACAGATGCCAGAACTCTAACAACAGTTGTACCTCACTATGAAGTACTACACATATTTTTAATTCCACACTTTTAAACTGATTGCACACAAGTTTCTCAGTACTTGAAACTTTTTCAAAATTCAAATACAAAGTAAACTTAAAGTGACAACTGATTAATATGATTAGACATAGCCTAAGCTATGATCATATAACTTTGGGGAACTATTTCTTCATCTTCAGGAACCATTTCAACTACCAATCTTGCACACTTCCTGACAAATCTTTTAATTAATGTCATATTTAAATGAATAAAAAAACATGAATACTACACAGACAAAAGAAAAATCGTTCTAAAATTCAAGTTAAAAGTTCTTGATTTTAGCATTCACTTTTTAAGTATGTATTCAATCAAATAGTCAGAAAACAACCTAAAATATTTCATTAAACTGAAAAGATCTTAAAGAAACCCGATAATCAGAATATTTGCGGAAAAGAGAATTAAAAAAATATACGCAAATCAAGAAAAATCTTGGATTACCGAACTTCTGGCACTTGACCTTATTGAAATCTCGGATTTTTTTCTGTGTACTCAAAGTGTAAGAAAATAAAATCGACGATAATTCCACAGAGGTAAGAACTAAATTACTTGATCTTTTTTAGAATAAACTCATACTTCTTCTACTTTTCAGATAATTTTTTTTTTATTTTAGAATTTGAAGAATACCACTAATTTGTGAAATTTTAGACGACGCCATTGATCTCTTACTATCAATTCTATATACGATTCTATATGGTGTATCGATTTCATGGGCAATAAATAAGCTAATTTTTGTATTCATCAGCTGCGTCCACTGCCCAGTGTCCACTTTCCACTTTCCACTTTCCACTTGCCTTTTCACCATAAACCATAAGCCATAAACTATGCATAAACGTAACACACACATTCACACATATACATATCTTCTGCTGAAAAACAATAACAACTACGTGCCAATAAAATGTAAATGTGATTTGCGAGTGTCCAAAAGGGCTAAGAATCCTTTCGATATAAATTTCAAACCAGCTGAGTATTCGACCTGTTCCAAACTTCAACTAGGGCATTTTAGCTAGTGCACTCGGTTGGTTGACGAAAGACTTGCCATGAAAATCACAACAGCAAAGACAACAATTTTTTTAAAGAAGAAGTTTTGAATAAACTTCTATATCAAATTGATTTTGTAACTAATATTGTTGCTCTATTAAAAAACTACAAACTACAAACTACAATCGTTTTCAATTTCTCTCGTTATCATAATAGTTTGTTTAACACTTAAAAAAAAAAACATGTTGAAGCGTTTTTCAAAAACCAATACAGTGCATTTTTGTTTTTATTAAAAATTCAGTCAAAGTTTAATCCTTAATTTCAAACAGTTCTGAACTTAATATTATATAGTAGTTAAGATAGTGATCTCTGCCATTTAAAAACGTTTTTCAACCAAACTATTTATACATGGAAGAAACTACCTGAATATAAAAAAAGGAACACAAATTTGTAAAATGAAAAAGATATTCAACAAAACCATTTCTCAAATTATCAAAGTAAACGAAACCCTCTCAGAAGATAGCGCATTCCCAAGTTCAATTCTATCAAATTTTCACATTTTTGATAATTTAATTTATTTAAACTTTCTTTTTTTATCGAGCTGCATATAAATTCATAAAGTGGAATTGATGGGTTCGCAACTATGTATAATAAATTGAAAAGAATCCCTTAAAATTGGTATAAAAAATTGTTACGACCGAGTTACCCCCCTTCGCCCCCTCCGACCAATCGAATAGGACTTTACCTTTAACCTTAGCGTGAGGTTGAGGTTGAGTTTGAGATTCACTTTCCAATATCCCATCGATGTGGATGTGCTGCGAATACTAAACATTTTGGTTTTGGCCTGAGATTCCGTTTTTGGCAAGATTTATATTTAACGGCAAGGTGCCTCCCACCAAGCACCATCCACCTCCCACCTCTCCTCCACCCCGGTCGACATATCGACGAGACGTGTGTGCGGACTGAATGGGAGTAGCTCAGGAGTATGGAGTATGGGAGAAAGGAAGCTAAGTGACCAACGGGACTCATCCCCAGGGTGTCGTAATTTTCGAGATATGAATGTAAAACAATTTTTGGCGCTTCGAAACTGTCGAGTGTGCGTTACTTTTTAATTTGTTACCCTCAATGGAACTGGTCAATGCCAGAAATCGATATGCCATTTAATGCATAAATTTATACATCCCATGGATTAGTGATGTGAATCCAAACAGTGAATCGAAGTCTAAAAATCGACAAAATCGAACCGAGAGCTCGCGAGCTGTAGATATGTATATCTTCATACCATATCTGTTAAATAACGATTAGTAATCATAATCATTAGTAACTAGATTATTTTTGTTTAAAAGTCGAACTAATGATTTAATTACGATAATTTTCGGTTTTACTCAACTATTTAATGATTACGATTACAAAAAATTAAAAATAATCTAATATTATTACAATTAATAAAAAATAATCAGAAATAATCAAAAATAATCTTTTTGAGTATTCGGATTATTTTTTATTTTTTCTGATTATTTCTGATTATTTTGGCTACTTTGTCTACAGAAATAATCAGAAAAATTATTTCTGTTTATTTTTGAATAATTGTAATAATTTTAGATTATTTCTGATTTAGTGTAATCGAAATCATTAAATTATCTCAAATTTTGCAACAGTCACTACGATAGTCACTACGACTATTTCCAAAAATAGTCTAATTGATTAGTCATTCTAATCGAAATTTAGCAGGTATGCTTCAAGCAATACAGATATATCGAGTTTTCCTAAAAAAGTGCAAAAAAAAAACATAAATATAAATACAAAATACAAATTGAATTCCACCTTTCATATTTTTGCCAGTTTTAGGGAGTCCCCTTGTATTTTCTAAAATTTCAATATTTTAAATTTGTTTTAAAATCTTATCAAACTCTCAGGTCATAATTAACTAAACTTAATTCTGCAAATAAAATACGATCAACTAACTAACTTCAGTTAGCTGTCGATTTTTATTAAAATCCATTTTATTAGCTCTATCAATCGGACTGGAAAAAAATTATCGAGTTAAAGTACTCAAAAATCGCTTCCGCAAAAGTTTGATTTTCGATGTATTTTCACATAACTACTGTAGGCTAGATACCCTAGACTATGTATAGACTGCCTTATGCAAATGTTTGTGCAATCATTACACAAATTGTTTCTCTATCAGTCGCATGAATCAAATGCAAAGAAAGCAATTACAAGGACAGAGGCGTGGGCGTGGGCGAAGTATAGAGGGCAAAATGGAATTCCTGAACAGTCACGTGACCTAAAAATCACAATAAATCCGTTAAAAGTCCACGGAAAATTTCAATAAACATCAACTGCAATGCGGGCTGACTGAAGCGGATACGCTTTTCGTATGACTTTTTCCTCTCATCAGCTATTGTCCGTCTGACTGTCTGTCCGTCCGTCCATCCGGCGCCTGAGCTGGCACATTATTAACTTGTCATACAAAGATAAAAATTTATCAGCCTAGATGCGTGCGCCGTGTTACTTCACAGCGTGGGCTCAAACATGAACGTCGACAACATTCCTCCCAAACTACCCCCACCAAATAAGCAACAACAACAGCGAAGGAAAAAAAACACCCCACCCAAACCCAAACCCAAATTCAAACCCAAACCCAACCCAAGCCCAACCCAAGTGAAAAACCCTCCTCTGTTGATGGCCGAGACGACGCGACACGACGCGACCCGCTGAAAAGATGAAAAATTACTATAAAACGTTTTGTGGCATTTTAATGTCCACAAAATTCGTGTTTGCCTCCTTTATGAAAAATTCAAACGAAAAACGCAAAGCCAAAGCAACAACATGACGGACACTCTGATCCCAAGCATTAAAACGGCCTTGGAGCCACATTTCCAGCCACAAAATCTTTCTATACATAAATATTTGCCAGCTAATTTTCATATTATATTATTATATTATACCAGTTTTTTGGTCAGTTTTACACATAGGATGAAAAAAATGTACTTAGAAAACCGTTTTTGGAAATATTATATATAGTTGAAGTAATTTATCATGTGCTATCGATTAGAATCGAAATAATAGCTAATTATTAAAAAATAAATAGGTGGAAAATAGGCAGTTTAATTTAGCACGACTCCACTTTATATATGTATATTTCCGATTGAATTCCAACTTATACAGGGTGACCAGAAATAACGGAGACAAACATTTTTAATTATAATTTTACTAAACGAGAGAAATTTAGCAAAGCAACAATTAGTAACGATAAAGTGGATCACTAGTAGTAAGATTCCCAGCCGGTTTCGAAATGGTCTAATCCAGTTGCCATGCACAGGCCCAAACGTGATCTAAAATTGTTGGCCATGGGCCGCAGGTCCTCGGGAGACAGTCGGTTCCATTCCAAGAGCAGCGATTGCTTCAGCGCCTCCAAACTTTTGTGAGGCTTAGCACAGGTCCTGGCCTCCAATGTCGACCACACGCTGTAGTTCATCGGGTTGAGATCCGGCGAGTAGGGTGGCCATTCAGCAGACGAGATGAAGTCCGGAAAATGGGTTTTGCACCAGTCTTGCGTCATTTTCGCCTTGTGAGCCGGCCGGAGTCCTGTTGAAAAGTCCAGTCCGCATCGCCGAAGTGCAGCTGGGCCCAAGGAATTACCACGGCGTCGAAAATGTCGCGGCGGTACACTTCTTGGTTTCTTTTAACCCCTTGATCCACGAAAACCAGGGGTTTCTTGCCGCTGGCGTAAATGCCGCCCTAGACCATAACGGACTTCGGATTTTGGCGATGTTTGACAATGGCCGACGTACTCGGAACCTCTACGGACCAGATCCAGTCGTTTTGGTGGTTGTGGGCCTGCTCGACGGTGAACAGCTTCTCATCTGTGAAAAGGATGCGCTCCTATCGCCGACCTGCGGCCCATGGCCAACAATTTTAGATCACGTTTGGGCCTGTGCATGGCAACTGGATTAGACCATTTCGAAACCGGCTGGGAATCTTACTACTAGTGATCCACTTTATCGTTACTAATTGTTGCTTTGCTAAATTTCTCTCGTTTAGTAAAATTATAATTAAAAATGTTTGTCTCCGTTATTTCTGGTCACCCTGTAATAGAAATTAAATTCTAGATAAAGTAATGTAATGTAATTTTGAATTACAATCGATAAATGCTGCACAGCTTTTTAAATTTGTAACTAGTTCAAATGAAAACAAATTAAAGCTAAGATCTAATGCCATATTTTTTGCCAGTCAATACTATAAACCTGTTTAACTTGAAACTCTTAGATTTCCAGCTTTGTCTGACATAAATAACAATAATTCTTGGTATTGAGAACAGCTTTTCTTTATTTTTCACAGCTTCTCGGTAAACAGTATTCAATTATCTAGATGAATGCATTAAGTGGATGTTAAAAGCATATTGAAATGTGAGTGCAACCATCGGGAATAATCCGTATATACATATAATGGCTAATAAATCACGTCTAGATGTCGACGCATCTTGTTTCGGGAATACATAATTAGCCATTGTCCTTTATTGTTTCTTCGTTTTGCATTGCAATTAAGTCGACTGTGCGGATACTTAATACTTAGGACAATTCGCGTTGAAATGGCCCCCCAAAAAGAAAGTCAAAAAAGAAAAGGTAGCATAACTAACACTTGACCAGTGCTTGCCACAAAATGGGAACTCGCTTCATTTGTATGGACGACATGCAACTTTTGGCGTCAAGTCGATGAGTATGGGCATGAAGTTGCCTCTAGGCCAATAAAAGGGGAGAAAATCAGGAGCATTATTCATTAGTCGATGGCAGTCCAATAATTTTCTAAACAAACAAAATGTGAGAGTATTATACACTAAAAAAAAAATGTATTCATGAAAGCTCATTTAACTCTGAAATCGGATTGTAAGATTGTGTTTTTCTTTATATTTAATAATAAATATTTTGAAGACGTTCAAACAAATAATGTGAAATAAATATTGAAAAAGATTGAATGACTTGATGGAGTGTACAATTTATTGAATTATATCAAAACTTAATTGTAAATTGAATAAAAAAGCAGTAAACTAAACTTAGAATGAATTTATTAATAATATAAATAGTAACTAAAAATAATCCTTTTGATAAAATTGTAAAATAATTATATAGCAGTTGATTTTTGCGATTATTAAGCTATTCTTTTAAAAATAAAGTCGCTGACATTTCAAACGTTTATGTTTTCTCTTTAAAATGTCTTTAAGCACCTGAATATTCTTGATTTTAGATTTCGATATTTCAGAAAACACTTTTATTTTTATCAGTGTAGGTATGTGAATATGTGTGTGTGTGTGTGTGTTGGCCATTTAAAGAGCAAAGACGCCTGTTACATTTTGATTGAACTCATTGAATGCGCAGTTTTTGTGTAGAGACTTTCGCTTAATTGACACCCACAGTTTTATCTGTGGGAAAACTAATTTCATAGGCGTGCTGCTCCTTCTCCCTCCCTCTCACACACATAGACACACACACACACACACACACACACACACACTCACACATATGTTGTGTTAAAAGTGCGTTCGATTGTCTGTGTTTGGTTGTTGTGTTGTGCCTGCGTTTGCTGATAAGCATTTCATGTCACATCCTTAAGGGCCTTTTTGCGTTACACACATTCACACACACACACATTCTGCAACCCCCCTTTAACCCCCCCCCCCCCTTTGAGGCAGTGCCCCCTACCGCCCTGTCATCGTTACTGTCACCGTCAGCCAGCGCTTAAGATTGCTTTCAACGTTCTTAATTGCTTTTTTTTGCGTTTGTGCGTGTGTGTCACATGTGTGTGAGTGTGTGTGTGTGTGTGTGTGTGTTGCCATTCTTTTGATGTGTCGACTCGTAGCATGGCAAGCTTTTGTCATGGACATGGACATGGACTCTTCTTCAACTTCCCAAAACGTGTTTCGTCCTTTTGCCGTCCCCATTTTTATTTTCTCTTTTTTTTTTGTTTCGTTTCGTTTCGTTTCGCAGGAAGCGTTATTTCAATTTCCGCCTTTCCGTTTTCCTTTTCGCCAAACAGCCAGACACGCCATTATTGTTTGACGTGTCAGTGTTAATGAGTCATTGTCCATTAAGTTTGCTCATTTCAAACGGGCAATTAAATTCGACTTTATTGCACTTCAACAATACGAATATCGAAAGCAAAATTCCCAAAAACTGAACACATACTCCACATACAGAATGGACACTAAGGCCGACATTGAAACCGCATCGAATCTCTGCTTTACTAGCCTACAACAACAGCTACAGCTACAACTACAACACACACTCACACACACACACACACACACACACACACCTCTAACAACGTTCTCAACCACAAGCCTCAGCTGGAAATGGCAGAGCTGAAGGCGTCTCAACTAAGTAGACCCATAAATCAGCATCTATCGCATACATGAACATATGTATGTATGTATGTATATAGTAGTACAACTAAATTATAGCTTCATCAAGCCAGAGTTTACTGTAGTTCTTAGAACAATTCTTCAAGCAATTTAGTTTGTGGTTAACCCTAAAGAAAAGCTGAACAAATTAAAAAGACATTTCTATAATTTATCGTAATTTTTTTATTTTCGATTTCAATCTTTTAATCTCCTTTTTTTTACAAATCTAATTGTATTATAAGACTCTAATTGTAATGTTCACAATTTCAAATTTAAATTTTACACTGCAATCATTTATTTTCTCAATTTTAAAAATATACTTTAAGACATTTAAAAATGCAATTTAATAGGTTTTCAATTTAAATTTTATTTAAATACTAGTTTTCAATTTCAAGTTTTCCAACTTGATTTAAAATTTTAGATTTCAAGTTGAAACTATGAAAATATTTATTAATTTATTCCAAAAATTTCGAATTTTTTTAAATATTTTTATTTTGATTACCACTTTGAATTCAAAAAATTGGGTCGGATTTTAATCTTTCTCTGATATGAAGTTTAAATACCCAATTGATTGATATTAAATTCGTTGAAATTCAAATTTTGAAAAAAAATCAGACAAAAACTGAAGCTTATAAAAGAACTGAGATTATTTCAATTTGTTGTTAATATAAACAGCTTCAGGTGGTTTCAAAATCAAATTAATCTTATTTTGATACATGAAAAACTTGTTTCTTAAAGTTTCAGTAAAATAATATTTTTTTTTGACTAAACCAAAATTGTTTTTACTCTTTTATTTAAATATAATATTTTATTTAAATAATTCCTTTTTTTAATAATGATTTCAGAAAACTCAACTGTATAAGAAGTTAACTGCGACTCAGGAGTTTTTCTTGAGCGCATAAAATCTTTACAATTAAAAGAAAATACATGAGAAAGTTAAATATGAAATGAGTCAAATATCGAACTTGATTTTGGGCTCAAATGATATGAGAGTTGTGTTCCCCATGGAAATCGGCAGCTCTAGCATGTGTAAGTATGTCACATGTCAAGCAATGTGTGTGTGTATGTGTGTGATTGTATGTGTATTGCCATAAATCAGCTGCAACGGGCAACAAAATATGAAACATGGCAGCATAAATAATTAACAAACTTGGCTCAAATGATAAATTTTTTCGCAAACAAAGACGAAAGAGATAAGTTCGTTTAATATTTATGACAAAATACAAGCGGAGCGATAGAGTGCGAGAAAGAGAGAGTGCTGGAGAGTGTGAGGGAGAGGTAGATACCCACTCCGACTTAATAAACTATATACACTTCATACATATTCAGAATGCCCTTGGCACTTGACACCAGCTTCGAGTTTTTGGGCTAGATAGTGGACAAAGGAAGGGAAGATGGAGTAAAAGAGAGGGAGAACCTTTGGTCTTTGTCTTGTTGTGCTCTAATCAGAAGAGACTACCAGAAAGAGGGCTATTGTCAGTGATTTACGAGCTGCCCCAATCAGACGGGACAACAGGGACAACGGGGACAACGGGAACAACAAGATACATCTACCATCATAATTCGTCATTGCATTTGATTTTATTTCAGCGTTATTTATTTGAATTATTTATTTATCCTATTATTCGCCTCCCTTGACTTGACAATATTACGAGTATGGGGCGAAGTACGAGTTGCCGTTATATGTTTGTCCATATGTCCATTTGCGTGTCCCAATCCCATGACCACATCCACATCCATATCCATATCCATGTGCTGCGTATGGCTAACGCCAATCAATATTGTGGGCTGTATAAAGATTTATTGGTTTTGCATTTGACCAAACACAACAACAACAACAACAGCGCCCGCACACGCCCTTTATTCCCCCCTCTCTGGCTTCCCACTCCCGATTCTTCACACGCACATGCAGCAGCTGCAGGACTCGAAGCTAACCGTCGAGCGTCCCATATTCCCATATTCCCAATCAATTATGAAAGTCAAGCGACTGCACAGCGCTCAAAAGTGTTAAACTAATAACACTACTTTTACGTGTTAACCAATTATACTTATTTTATAATATTTATGTACAAAAATAGTAATTAAAGTAATAAAGTAAATTAAAAATTAAGTTATAGATAGATAAAACCATTAAAGGACATTAAGGATAGCATCTTAGTTTTAAATATAAATTTCGAAAATTTTAAATTGTATTTTTAAGCTAAAGTTCATTACATTTTAATTTTATATTTTGGGCTTAATTAATTTAAATATCATAATACTAATTTACGGTGCTTAACAAATATGCAAAATTATTGAAAGTTACTCATTTAGAATAAGATGTCAAGGATTTTAAAATGAGAACTGTTAACCTGTTACGTTTTGCATTTTAAATTGTGAAATTTTCACAAATTTTTTAAATTTTTACTTTTTATAATATATTTTTTACTATTTATTTATTTTAAATCTAATTTTTTTGAAATAAATTAAATTTTCAAGCTAAAAATGTTTTGGGAATAGAATCACTCAAGTTATAAGTATCTAAGACTGTTACACTTTTGGATTTATACTATAAACAATGTTTAATTTATGTGTTTTTAAGCTAATAAAACAAATTTGTTACCTTTAACCAATTATGCAACAATTTTTAAGAACTACTCAGTTTAATAATAGAGAACCTAAAATTCTTTCGTTATACTTTTGATTTGATTTTTATTTTTCAGTCAGCTGTTCACAGCTGCTCCATACAAAATTTTCAGTGTGCCCAGAGCAAATCAGGGAAATGTGGTCTTACTAATTGATTTAAAAAAACCAGCTCTGAGACTGATTATTTTTGCATTTTGATTTTCTTTCAACTCAAAACTGTGTCAGCTGTGTTGCAAATGGTGTTTGTTTACATTCTGCTGTCATATCAATATGGAGAACGTAAGTCTAATGCATTTAAAGTATTTATAATTAAATAAATATAAAATGTTTGTTTAAATCTGCGAGTATTCAATAAAAACATAATCGAAAAGCAAACTTTTGTTTAAAACGCGTATAAATTTCCTTTTCTGACTTTCTTTCGGCATTTTGTATACTTTTTAGTTGTCAATTAGCTGTTCGCCCAGGCTGTCAGCTGTTCACGAAATCAAAAAATAATCAGTGTGCAAAAAGAGTCGTTCCGTCAAATAGTTTTGATTTGGTTAAAAATAATCAAAAGCAAATCAAAAACGTTTACCGGAATCCCACTATTGTAATTTCAAATTAAAATGTTTGCAGGTTAAAACTTTAATTTTTATATTTAAATGTAATCTTGAATTCTATCTAATATAATCCTCATTTATGTATTCCGAACAATAGAATAAATAGCAGAAGTAATAATAATAAGAATCATAAGAATTGATTTTTCATTTACCTTGGTTAAACTAAGCTATGTATTTTCTTTTACAAAACTTGAATGTTATCCAAAACTGAACTATTTATGACTAGCGCCTCAATTTATAGGACTAGTCTTGTAGTCTTGTACTGCGTATACTACACTAGGAATAAATAAAAAACATAATAAATAAGTAATCTCTGAAAAAAACTTTTGCATTTTCCGTATATTTCATAGAAATTTGTATTGGATCTGAGATCTATCTATTCGCATGGCTTTGAATTTGTACTGCAAATCGACAACCTAATCTAAAAGTAAACGAATCTTAATTTTTCGTGCCACGATTTAAACTAGCAATTTGTGAGCTTTCAATAATAAATTGTAATCGATTGATACGAGTTAAAGGTTTAGAGATGCGAGGTGTTTAAATAACACTAGATGGATTATGCATATGCATTCATAGTTAAATACTCGAATACACTCACATTCAATCACAATACACAATTCCAAGCATTCGAGTATATGCTTAAAGTTTGGGGGATTCCCCTTATTGTTTGTACTAATTACAGAACGTGCGAACTTCATTTCAAATAACTGTATGAGTGTCTGCGAGTTTGTGTGTGAGTGTGTGGGAGTGTGTGTGTTTGTGTTATGTGTGTTGTGCTGTTTGCAGTTGGCAAATAAATTTGCGGTGATTTGTAGAGTTGTGATAGAAAAGCGCATTAAACTTGCAGCAACCCACATAAATATAAGTAGGGAGCATTTAAGTACTCAGCGATTACACACATTACTCCCACACACACCCACTCACACACACACACACTCGCTGACACACACAAATACATGAAGTATGTATGTATTTAATGGATGTCCCCGCCAATCTACGCCACGGCAATTATGCATGTAAGGTAAAGTCTTAGCTAGAGATGAGCGCGTGACACGAGCACGCACGTGACTCAGTAGCAAATATCGTATAAATTAAAAATTACATAAGGACTTAGTCATTTTCTTTATAAAGTCGGTAATTGTACACTATATTTGAAGAGATATAATTTAAGATGTTTTTAAAACTAAGAATAGTGTCTTCAAATTTTTTTAAATAAGACAATCATAGAATCGAAATTGTTTTTCTAATTCGTATTAAAAAAAACTATATTCTCGACACGTTTGATTGAGAAATTGTTTAAAAATTGGAATTTTCTCACAAAACTTAGAATTTGTATTTTGTTTATCTACTTATGTTCTCTAATTTTAATTCGGAATTGAAAAAATTAAATGAAAAGCACCATTAAGAAAAAATATAAAAAAATTTGTTTTAATTTAAAAACTTTTAATAATTTAGCATCGAATTTAATCAGCATCGAAATGAGCAACGGATTCAGCATCAATATTGAAATCGGAACCAGAATCGGAAGTGTCTGACGATATGAACTAAGTGAATAGCAACAAAATAAGTTCCACACTCGAATGCCGCCCACAAGAGGTCATAAAAAGAACTTCATTTATTCGAAAAAGAAATAAATCTTTTAATGCACATCGGAGAGTCGTTATTCGGGCATTGTTTTCTCATTTGGCACAACACCTCCCAAAACATTACCACTCTTCGTCTGAACGACTATGAGGATGAGGATGAGGAGGAGGAGAAGGAGAAGAAGGAGGTCATATGTCGTGCCATTTGGTCATCGATGGTTTCCCAACGCTCAAAGGACAATTTTATCCAGTGGCCGAGCAAATGAACCGAGAATGAACCTTCCATGTGAACGAATATTTCAATGATTCTAATTATGGAGCCGCCCTGGCGCAAAAGTTTCTTAAGTATCGCGTGCATCATTGTTATTGTTTTTGTTTCATTTGTTTTTGGTTCCATTCCTTCCTCTTCATTCGGCTCATCGTCGTTTTCGTGTTGTTTGTGGAGCAGGCAAATTGCTCTGTTGTGTGTGTCCATCATGATGCTCTATGTCCTCTGTATATCCTGTGACCATTTGCAGTGTGTGGGCGGTACGCTCATTAGGTTTCCTGCCTCCCCTCCCCCTGACTACATACATACATTGATGGTCCAGCCAAAATGTCCCACCAGGGCAGGCAGTTGTCGCGTTCCTCCTGTTCAACTTTATGTTATGTGTTTATATGGCCATTTGTGTGTCCCTTCGTGTGTGTGTGTGTATGTGTGTGTGTGTGTGACTGTGACCTGCGAAAATGTCTGTGTCAAGTTGTGAGTAATAATGCGGAAATGCCAAAGTAAAGCGCAACCCAAAATAAGCTCGTAAATAGCCCAGAACGTAAGGAAATTGCAAAACTCGAATGCTGAATACTCTAACTACCCCCAACCCTTATAATACCATTCTGAACTCTATAGCACACTTTTTGGGGCAGCATTGAAAACAATTGCGAAAACTGGACAAAATTTATCTGATAATTATATTTAGTAGAAGTCATAAAAGATGTTCAAATAATGCATAGAAAATTGCTTGAATAAAATAAATTTAATTATTATAATTATAAATAAATGTAGCAAAATTAAAATTAATCAAAGAAATCAAATAATTATAATAAGTAGAGAATGTACATAAATTTGTTATGATCATAATTAAGTTAAAATCTGATAATTATATTTAATATAGATCATAAAGGATATTTGAATAATGCAAAAAAATTTGCTTAAATAAAATATATTATCCAGGGTGCCACAGAAATCGCTTTCGCTTAAATTTCACTTCAAATTTATATGAAATTTGAGTGAAATTCAAGCGAAAGCGATTTCTAAGTCACTTCCCTATAATTATAATTAAGTGTAACAAAATTAAAATTGAAGAAAGGGATCAAATAAGTACAATAAATAGAAAAATGTATTTCAAATTGTTATGATCATAGTTAAGTCTAGCTTTGTCACCTTATGTACACGTAGAGCTGACCACTCAACGATTCAGTGCTGCCAACTTGTCAAGCTAAAGTTGTTATTTTAAAAATGTAGATTTTGTTTATTTTTTTTTAATTTATATACATATGTACACACATATTAAATTTTATTAAAATAAGAAAGAAAAATATTTAAAAAACACTAAATAAAATAAATTATTTGAATTTTGTAATTTAACAAAGCAGTTACTTGGTTAATTGTATATACATATGTATGATTTTGTTTTTGGTGTCTTTAAGTAGAGACATAAAGTGGAGACACGTATTTAGCGGTTGACATGTGTCACAAACTGGATGACATATGCGATTACATCGTATTATTGCCACTGACAAATGTCGAGCCGAACAAAGGCCCATTAATTAGCTGTACGTGTCCATGCATTACACAAGTATTTGTTGTCCTTTTTTTTCTTATCCTGACTGTTGTTGTGGTGCTTTCGCTGCGGGTTTGTCATAGTCAACTTTGACCCAACGACGATGGGGGGCTGCGGGGGGGGGGGAGTATGTAGAATAATAGCTCTTGTGATGCCTTCAGATGAATGTGTCCATGGACCACGTGCATAAGCACATAATTACGTATCTTTCATTCTGAACTCAACCCCCATTCCACATTCTATGTTCTATCGTCTTCTTGTTTCTCTCGTTGTTTTGTGTATTTGCACAAGCAGCGGGAAAGTTAAATTGCAGAAATCGCAAAACTTTACTATCCAGCAAGCAAAAGTAATGGAATTGTGTAATTAACGAGACTCCTGGGTAAAGACTTGATGAAATGCTCCAGTTGTGGTCCTTGCCAACAGTCAAATGAACTCACACACACACACACACACACGCACATGCACACACACATGTACATGCCTGTATGTCCTTTTTGGCACAAAAGTTGTCGCCTTTAAATGATAGCGAAAATGTGAACTGGTGAAGGGGGTGCAGGTAAATCGCCAAAGCATCGCTCTTCAACGACTTCCATGCTCAAGACATTTTCAAATCTGTCTTGAAACCATTTTAGAATTATAACTAACTACTTATATTTCATTGCATTATTATAATATATTTGGGACTGTTCCGAATTCCGAAAACGAGTCGATTTGCCACAAAACGAGTTGATTGCTGTTTCGAGTTTCGAAACTCGACAATAATTGTCGTTCTCAAAACGTGTGCTGCATACTCACCGGATTTAAAAGTTAATTCAATTAAAAGCTTTAAGATGAACACCTAAAATAATACACTAAAAATTATAATAATGTTGAACATTTTTAGAATCGATTAACATCACTACTTCAAGCTTAAGCAGTTAAAGTATTTTTTAAAAGAATTTTTTTAAAAGCTTCTATAAAATACAGTCGAGCTTTCCTTATTCGAATCACCATTATCCAAGACAAAAGTTCGAGTTAGGGAGACTTCGAGTTACGGAATTTTTTTTTTTTGTTTTTTTAAAGGAAACTACAAATGCATTCATTCATAAATACATTTAAAATTGCAAATTTTTGTTGTTATTTTGATCAAAAAATGATTCTAGTTTGTTTCAAGACCTGTCAATATTCTCAAATATTGGTTTCTATCGTTCTTTTGTTGTATCCAGAAGAAGTTCTCGATTCAAATGTCATCATCATAATTTTCCATTTGTTAATATAATGCAAAGCTGTTTTTGCAAAGATACCATGTTTTTCAGCAACTTTAATTTTTTTGGTCCAGTTTCGAATTTACCACCCTCAAGACCTCCCGGACCGGGTCTTGACATAAAGTCCCTGAAATCCCAGATTTATCCCAATACACCACTCAAACCTCCCACCTTATAAATTAACTTTAAACCATTTCTTTATGTCATTTTGGTAAATAATTTTTGTTTAAGTTTTATTTTCTGATTTGTTTAAGTTGCCTAATAAGGTAGCAGGACACCTGTCTGTGTAAAAAAATAATTTCTTTATATTTAAAATAAAAAAAAAAAAAAAAAAAAGTTTCGAATTCCTTAACTAATAAGTTTGAATATTTCTTTAAACATTTTAATACACTGATGCGCTGACAAAAAGTACATTTCGAACTTTTTTCCTATAGCTAATTCACCAGTCAAGATAATTGTTGATGCAAAATTCTATTATATTGCATCACCATTTGTTAATGTACATTGTTATTGTACATCAAACGTGCCGGTAACAAAAGCATATAACAGAAACGAAAAAAAAAATCAAACTTTATTGGAGATTTTCCCAAAAAGTTCGACTTACAGAAGCACGGGCCAATATTTTTGTTCGAGCTACGGAGAAATTCGACTTATGGAAAATCGAGTTACGGAAGCAGAATTGTATGAAATTTGCTCAGTAAACGCTATTGCCACTCGATTTTGTTCGAGTTAGAGAAAAATCGAGTTAGGGAAGTTCGACTGTATTTTATAAAAAACAAAACCGAGCTGTTCTGCGTTCCACTTTAATTTTAAGTATCGATACCGTTTCAATCGGAATCGGGCACAGAAAAAACATTAGATTTCGTTTCGTTTTTACTTTTTGAAAACGTTTGGAATTCGGAACAATCCTGATTATAACTATTATATAGCTTGACAAAATAAGCATTAAATAGCTTTTCTTTATTAATTTTATCACTTTAATAATATATTAAAAGTTTTAAGGCCGGTTACTTAAGACACAAGCTAAAGGGTATATTGTATTCGTTGCAATGTATGTGACAGCGAGAGGGATGCATCTCCGACCCTATAAAGCAAGCATTAATACCGTAACCATAACCATAACCGTTACCGTTAACCGGTATTAACCGATTGAAGTTGGTAACCGTAACTAAAACGGTAACCGAAATATAACTTTTTTTATTATACCGAAACCCAAAAGCCGAAATTATTCCAACCGAAATAACAGTTAAGAAACCAATTCTTGCCTAACGGTTAATTTCGCTTCCGTCAAGCATCAAATTTAATTATGTTAAGATGTAATCGTCGAGTTTTTAAGACTAAATTTAATTTTTACTTCTGCCCTAATTTAATTTAAATTTTGATATCAATAAAAATATCTGATTTCCTGAAATTTTTGAATATTTTTTAAAATGTACATTTCTTAAAAATTTGTTTGTTTTGTAAACCGAAATCATAGCGATAACTTCTCTCCAAAAATTAATAATAATACAATAATATTATATTTATGTATATTTTTGTATATTTTATGTATACTTTATAGTTCATAATTTATGTTTAAAAAAAATGTTTTATAAAAAAATATGTTAATGTATGCCAAAATGTTAAAACCTTAAGAACTTCGAGGTGATTTCAAAAGAAAAGGTGAATTTTGAATTTTCGCGGGCTGTGTACATTTGATTATCATTATTTTATTTTTGTTAAAATCGGACACATATGTTTATCATATAGTAACATTAGCAGCCAATATCGATTAGTAGTTTGTTTTTGACAACTGAAAAGGTTAGTCACCTTTTTATGTGCTCTTCGATTTTTGAATTTTGAAAAAAATGCATCAAGGAATATGTATGTATTAAATGTTGCGTTAAAAATGGAACAAAGTGCTCCAAGTGATGAAAAAAAATTCTTCAAACAATGCCAAGAGTGTCAGCAATAAAAAATTTTCAAAAATCTCTTCGCTAGTATTTTTTATGAATTTTTGAAAACTGCCCAAAATCCACTTTTTGTATGAAAAGGAGGAAAAAGGGGTTAAAATAGTTGTTTCAATGCTTGTTCGTGTTTTTTTTGGCCAAAAACAACACCGTAATCATGCCCCAACCACCGTATTCGAGCGATTTTTTCCTATTCTGAAGACACCAATGAAAGGAAAGCGTTTTGCCACAATTGGTGAGATCAAGTCAGAATCGAAGATCGAGCTGATGGCCATACCAAAAATCGCATTTCAGAAGTGCTTCAAGGACTGGAAAAGCGTTGGCACAAGTGTATTCTATTTTATATTTATTTATTTATATTTAAAAGGGACAAAATATATATTGATGAAAAAATAAGTACTTTCCAAATAAATTCAAAATTCACCTTTTCATTTGAACACACCTCGTATAACTGCACTCGCTGAACTGCAATCTCGCTGAACTTAATATTATACATTCACAATATGAATGAATCAGAATATGGTAAAATGTATGAATTTGTATAATAGGTTATGATATTTATTATAAAAAAAATGATTTTATCAATATGTTTTCTTTTAAACATACATAAAGTTTTAAAAAAAATGTTGAAACAATTGAGTTTAGTCTAAAGATAAATATTAAAAATTGTTAAATAAGTTTTCCTTATTTAGATAAAAATTTATAAAAAAAAAAAAACTTTATTCATAAGTTTCTTAAATCAATTAAACAGTTGAGATTAGATAAAGAAATTTGAAACTTGTTTCTTGGAGCTAAAACATTTGTTTGTAATTGGTGGAGTTATCCGAAGATGCTCTGGGCAGACTCTTGACCTTCTTTTTATTCAGCTTATAGGGAACTGGCGCAACGAGAGCCGCAGCTGCCCCATTTCGATCGGTTCGAGTAGCGCTCAAATCGTAGGGAGTACGAACAATTTCGGGAAGATGGGCATAATAGACGACACGTTCATTCCGAGGCGACACCAGCTGATGGGGCAGCTTGGAGGAAGCGTATTTGTTGCTGTAGGAGTCGAGAACAGGCATTGGCATCGGCATTGGCGCTGGCTCATCGATATAGCCACGTCGTGACTTGATGTAATCCCTGGCCTGTGGCGTATCCAGGTGACGATCGGGATACATCAGATATGGGTCGGGATATTGTGGAACTCGGGGACTATAGCTATCGTATGGATCAAAGCGCTGTCGATGCACATACATGTCCTCAAAGTACTGCGGATAGGCACGGTGATACTGCTCATCAAATCTGCGAGATAGTCCCAAATGAATTGATATTAAAATATATAGTACTGTAAATCCAAACAGTTAATCGAGTTTAATATTAAAATGTAAAGATCTTCCAAAAACTAACTCGAGTAGTCAATATATCTCCAAATATTAAATATTATATCAAGTATTTCCAAAAATAAAATAAAATAAATGCTAGTAAATACAAAAGACACGCGTAAATTTTTACTCAAAAAGTTGCTAGGTCGAAAATCAGACCAGATTCAAAATATCACAACTTTCCAAAAGCGAACAGATATTCAGGTTTGGCCTCTAAATAGAGTCTGTAAATAAATTCTTAGGCTGATCATTATATTTATACGTAAGAAACATCATGTCAATTTGAACAAAACTTTTAACTTGTCAAGACCAAAAGGTGTGACCAAATTTAAACTTTCATAACTTCGCCAAAGCTGATCAGATTTCCAAGCGAAGTGAGGCTTTGTTCATGGCTTGGCCTCTTAATTTATTTTACATTCAAGTTAAATTCTTCGCTAAAAACAATATTTTGTCCCAAGATTTCGACTTGGAGGCCAAAATTCGAGTGTTTTTTGTGATTTATATACTTAAAAAATAAGTAAAAGAGGATATTATATTCGTGTATGTATACAGGGAGAAGGAAGCATCTCCGAACCCATAAAGTATATATATTCTTGATCAGCATCAACAGCCGAGTTGATACAGCCATGTCCGTCTGTCCGTCCGTCCGTCCGACCGTCCGTCCGTCCGTCCGTCTGTGTGAGGGCCTAGATCCCAGAGACTATAAGGGCTAGAGCAACCAAACTTTGCACACAGACTTCTATAAACCCTACGCATATCAAGTTTATTTTAAATTTTTGCCACGTCCCTTTCCGCCTCCGTAAAAAGCAAAAAGCCACCACATGCACAGTTTTTAAGATATTAGGATTTTTTTAATTATTAACGTTAACTAATTTTATTACCTATAATCCTACTAAATCGTAGTAAGATCGGACAAATAGAAAGCATGCAATAAGAAATATATTTAATTTATTTAAATATGTAACGGGTAGCCTTTCCCATTTGTTTTTTATTCACCTTTTTCACATTTCTAAAAAAATAAAAAAATATTTTACTTAATTATATCATTCCAGGGTTTGGTTTATATTCTTGTTACTTGGTACTTTTCAGATCGATTCATCAATAACTTTTTGAGCTAGAATTCCCACAAGTTGAAAAAAAGTTGTTTCGAGAAAGAAGAGTTTGAAAAATCCGCGCGCTTGGACACTAATTTCGTTTCAAAACTTAAACTGCACATTCTTAAGAGTTGTACTATCAATTTATGCAATAAAAAAATAATTTATTTTTTGAACCATCTAAAGTGGTTCCCCCCTTAAAGGGGGCCATATGCCTTTTCGAAAATATCGATTTCAACTAAATTAGATTCAAATTTGAATTAGAACTCACCTATCGTAACGCCTGATGTAAGGATCGTAGGACCTTGAAGGGTACATAGCTAGGGATTTGCCTGAATACTGACCGTACCAGGGCATTGACTTGACGTTCATTTCGTCCAAAGGTCGACGACTCGATTCTCCGCTTGCCACTCGAATTGCCGACGAGCCACTGAGATCACTATCCCCAGGCGATGTCTCGATCGGACGCCTGGCATTATAATAATCATAGTCAGCATATCCAGCCGACGGTTGGCCCATGCGACTGATCGCCTTGCCTTGACTAGAGTCCACCGGTTCCGTGGACTCCACATCAATAATGCCCTCGACATTCTCCAGGTCGGCATTTCGATTTAGGTGATCATATCCAGGATCAGCATAGACACAGAGTATCATCAGCAGATGCAGTGAACAGATGACTATGAATTGCCTTTGTTCCATTTTTTTTTTTTGCACTTTGCAAGTGGAAATCCAACCGAATGCGCTCGTTGACCACAACAGACTGATCCCAATGATCATATCGATAGATGGGAACATAGAAAACTCTGGCCAACAATGGTCCGGCGACATGGTAAGTTTAACTTCAAAGGGGAATTGTTGTTTCCCTTTGATTCCTATGTCCATTCTATTGAATCTGTGAATCGCAAGAGTGCACAATTCAAGTGGAGCAGCAATTGTACGCCCTATAGCACTTTTTTAGCAAGTGGACCCAACGAACTCGGCGACGATTTAAACAATTCTTATGAAATTTAGCATATAAGCTAAGAAAAACAATAGCTAAATATATATTTACAATCCAGTTGGAAAGGAGCACTCAAACTTTGTACATTTGAAATAAATATAATATGAATAAATGGCTAGTAAGAGTATCTAATATTCGCTGGGTGCGAGACGTATTTAGGAGTGCCACCTGAAATCGGCAGCAATTTGTTGACATTTTACAAAAAATGCATTTGGATTTGTATGGAGAGGAACGCAGGGCTTTCACAATGAAACGAACTTGTCCATGCCACGGTTCGTTGCACGTGCCACCTGTGCCACCTGTGCCACATGCGATTGAATGATGCACTTTAACATTTGCATATCAAATGAACATACATTAGTCATTTAATTGATGCGTTCAGCTGGAACAAGAAAGTTCAGCCCCAGAAAAAAGTTGAAATCACTTTATAGATCAATATATATGTACATTAGAGTGCATCGATTTTTTTCACCAAAAATGGTAACCCATTTTCGTAATCTGTGGTCAATTCTAAGATGTTTTCACCAAGAAACCATAGTTCTAAAATGAATTCCTGGTCCGCGCTTTTTGAGTTGAAAAATTCACTTTTTTGAACAATTATATCTCGGGTGTTTATGGACCGATCCTGACAAATTTGGTGTCAGTACTCTAGTTAGGACCAGGACTTTTAAAATTCAACAGAAAAATGTCCTTTAAACATAATTTTCATCCTTGGAACGGCGATTTCGCGATTCGTCTCTATCTTAAAACATTAGTCTAAATTAAAGCTATTTTTTGGCACAAAATAAATTTTTTTTTTTGAACCTGTAATTTTTATTAAAAGAAAATGTAAAACCTATTTTAATACAGTTTTAACACAATTTTAATAAAATATGTGTTACATTTTCTGTTAACAAAAAATACAGGTTCAAGGAAAATAAAATTTTTTTTGCCAAAAAATAGCTTTAATTCTGACTAATTTATTGGTATAGAGGCGAACCGCGAAATCGTCGTTCCAAGGATGAAAATTATGTTTAAAGGACATTTCGTCCTTTTTTTCTGTTGAATTTTAAAAGTCCTGGTCCTAACAAGAGTATTGACACCAAGTTTGTCAGAATCGGACCATAAACAATCAAGATATAAATTTTCAAAAAAAATGAATTTTCAACTCAAAAAGCGCGGACCAGGAATTCATTTTAGAACTATGGTTTCTTCGTGAAAGCATCTTAGAATTGACCACAGATTACGAAAATGGGTTACCATTTTTTCATTTTTTCGGGCCCATACAATTCGATGCACTCTAATGTACATAGATATCATTCATATCATTCATATCATCGATATAAATAATTTTGGTTGTTTAAATTCATATTTTTATAATACTCGTATGCTAGCAATATAGACGTTGTTTTTTTTTTTTTTTTTAATTGAAAATTATGAATTCTTATAAGTTAATAGTAGTTATATAAATTAGTTTCAATAACAAATTAATAATAGTTTATAAATCATTTGTAATGCTGGACAATTTACAACTAAATCTGCATAAATATGTAAATAATAGTTTTTAAAATACGATTAAATTTTGTAACTGTGACAGCGATGACCCAAAGTGTACAGTTTCGGGCAGATTTTTAATTTGCAACAGCCATCTTTGGCATTCTAAACACTTCCGCTGACGATCCTCTCTGGTAACATCCACGCCCAAACCGTTTGCTGCCCAAGAATCGAGATTCTCTTGGATCGTTGGCAAGAAGTTTGTTAAAATGATACGTAAGGTATCGCAAGCTCTTGTGAAATGACTGCAATTAAAATTCGATTAAAGGCTTAGTAATTTAACTTTAAATCATATAATTACAACTTACAATTTGTGTTGACTTTGCAAGATCTCATAAATCTCTGGTAAAACAAATAAACAAAAGTCCAAATTCCACGATGAACTGAAATATGTATATTTTGAACATCAACAGTTTCAAGTTGAAACAGAAATTCAACTGTTACTTACGGTTTTTCAATAATTGCCCCAAGCAGATCGATAAATATAGATCGTCCAGCACTTTTAGCCAGCCTCAATGCACCAAGAACATCGTGTGAGCTAACATAAAATAAAATTGAATTAAATGTAATCATTAAACGCCCACATAATTAGACAATTAATATTTGCTGTACAAGTATTGGCCAAAAATCGTTGGGACAAATGTTATAAGATATTTTGTTTAACTTTAAATCAGGATTTAAAATGAAATCTAAGTTATCTTACTGATTCTAAACTTATTTAAAAAAGTTTATGAAACATTTAAAATATACTCTATTTAATACTCACCGCGTCGAGTTGCGTAAGAGATCGAGACTAGCCTGACGATTGCTCAGTTCCTGCAGAACTTGCTCATGGGATCTTGAGAGTATATCGAACTCATAATGATCATCAATGAAATTGCGATTCATATTCTTGCCTGAGGTTGGTATCAAATCGGGACGATAATTCATTGGCTGCTATAAAAATTTAAAGGAGAACATTTGTTGAATCAAATAATTGATAAAAAACAGATATTTGAAGAAACTTACATGTGTATGCTTCTCCTGAGTCTTTGCTTGTTGCGTTGTACGCATATCTAGAGTTGTACGTGATCTCATTGGAGGTTTTGTAATGATCTCAACATTAATATTCTTTTGCTGTGTATTCTCCTTGTAGAACTGGCTCTGATTTTGGCCCATCACACGTTTGTTTTTGTTAACCACATTTGAGGATGATGATTTCTTGAGTACCATATTATCATCGAGCTTATGCAGTTCCATTGAACTAACCGATGATGCTTGGCCAAGTTTATTATTGCCAAAAATAGCCGTTGATGTCTGTTTGGTATTGCCAATTGCTGTATTTCTTTTGTGCACATTCGTTGTTGTCTTTTTAATCGATTTCGATGAGGCATTGATTGTTGATGCTGCTGGTATTATTGTCCTGCTATAACTGCTGGTTAAACCATTTAAATTCTGATTAACTGGAAAATCCTCGGCCATCTCGTAATTATCATAATTGGTTACTATCGGGTAATTACTATCATTTAGATTGTACTCAACATCACCCTTCTCAATCGAATATATATCATATAGATCCGATCCGAATGAGCTTGGCCCATTAATATTTAACAAGCGACTGGAACCCATATCCATGCCATAACTACTATAAGTTGTTTCTATATTAAACGGTAGACTGTCTGGCACTCGGGCAAACTTATTATGCTTCAGTGAAGCAGCATCTAGGCCAACTCCTCCGCCTCCCGCATTATATGTGGCCTCCATAGATGATGAACCAATTGTCTGTGGTATGTGCTGCAAGGACGACATTGGTGATGTCTCAATCTGTTCCAATGCCGCCTCATTGACAACCTCCAGACTGAGGTTTGGTGATGATAGGTCATCATAGGTTTGGCTTTTATTGTCTTCCAGCTCCTCCTCAACTTTGGCCGGCTTTGATCCGCCACCCAATGACAATCGAAACTTTTGATTGCCACGCGAGAAACTCTTTCGGCTTGTTGAGTTATGCTTAAAGCTTTGTTGAGTGTTGGGCGGATTGTAGAACGGTATCACACGGTCAAGGCTTACTGTATTTATTGATACAGTATTAGTATCATGGCAGCCACAGATCTGGAAAACAATTTCATCATTATATACGTATTTACTACGAATGATCGAAGACAGTTCAACTTACAAGCTTGTTTTTAACAACTTTCATGTCGGCCAATGAGGCCCATGTGCCCTGGATGTGATCCAGTTCACGATCTGGTTCCCAGCCAATCACAGATATTCCCGCAGCGCTTCCCACAAACAGGCACTCGCCGTTTTCACTAAAAGTAAAAGGAACATTAGAAAAGTGGTTGAAAAAAACATTACTCATACACCCAGTAAAATAATGATATGTGGATGAAGTTACTCAAAAAAAATATACTTTTAACAAAAAAGAGTTGATGCAGATTTCTTAAAATAATCTTATCAATTAAATTTAATTTTTTGAAAATTGCTAAAATGCTACTTTTTGTATGAAAAGGAGGAAAAAGGGGTTAGGATAGTAATTTTTACCAATTTTCAAAAAATCATAAAAAAAATACTAGCGGAAAGATTTTTGAAAATTTTGAAAACTATCCATGGGTACTTAATGGGTTAAAGAAATTTTTGTATCGTTCAAACGGAATTTAAATGAAAAGATTATTTTAAGAAATCTGCATCAAATCTTTTTCGTTAAAAGTTTATTTTTTTTAATAACTTCATTAACATATGTATACCTAATAAGTGTTACTTATTTCACAGGGGTATTTTTGTTTTCAACCAGGGAATAACACCTGTATTTGTTTCGGTACGATTTCCTGTTTTCCACTTACCTAAATGTAATGCACTTAATTGCTTGCCCATTGAAATGAGTTGTCTGCGACACAAGCTGCTGATGCTCCAAATCATAAATGGACACAGTACCGTCAACTCGTCCGGCCGCCAGCAAGAACTCAAATGGATGAAACTGAATGCATGTGATGGCCGTAACGGGCGGCTCGGCAATAAATTCCATTATTTGTTTGCTTTTTCGTATATCCCAGATCAATATTGATCCCTCCAAGCCAGCGGAAGCAATCCATAGACCATCTGGAGAAAATTTCACAGAATTCACATGCGATATGTGTCCTTTGCAAACTTTAATGCATTTGTTTTCATTTTGTACGTCCCAGAGTCTAAAAATAATAATTAAAATTGTTTTCATTATATTAACATTTGCATCTGTAAGAAATAAAATAATTTGCGAAATAATTTTGAATTTAAATTTGATTAAATAATCGATTTACACTTTCGATATACGTTTCGTACACTTGCTTTTTCGATAAATTCAGTGGCAGCACTGCCGTTTGCAACTAAGCTGCCAGCCGTTTAATTTTAAATGGATCTGGCAGCATTTTGAATGTTGTCAGCCCTGCGGTCATAATCCAATTTCTGTTTGCATTGCTTTTCCATTCGCTTATCAACAATATTCCTAGTGCACTTTGTACCGGCGATACAAAGATAATCGTCTCGAGTCCAAGAAGAAATACTTGTTGCAAAGGTAATTCAATCACATAAAACGTACAAGAGGTGTAAGTTGTATGCAATATTCGCGACTGGTAAAAAAAACGAAAAACAAATAATTGTTGCTGTGGTCTGTGGGCGTGTGTGTGTGTATATTTACATACATACATATGCATTTATGGTGAAGTTTAATTGTTTTTGTTTTTTTTTCGATTTCTGAACCCATTGGACTTGGACCAAACATTAAACTAATTTATAATTGAAATACTCTAGACTGGTTGGGCTTATTATCGCAACGGCGATTGTGCAAACATTTTTATATGAATTAATCTATTGATATCAATATGTGTGTGTGTGTGTGTGTGTGTATATGCACACCTTTTCTTTTTTAACACACAGTTGCCTGCTCACAACACAATTGGCCGTTGAATAGCACAGAACAAGTTTGAAAATTAAAACTGAAATCAAACATGTCTTCGAAATTGCGCTTTGATGGTCGCGTCGCCGTTGTGACCGGCGCTGGAGCTGGACTCGGACGGGAGTATGCATTGCTGTTGGGCTCCCGGGGTGCCAAGGTGGTGGTCAATGATCTGGGCGGCAGCCATGTGGGCGAAGGCGCCTCTCAGCGTGCCGCCGATGTGGTGGTCGAGGAGATACGCCAAAATGGCGGCGAAGCGGTTGCCGACTACAATTCGGTGATTGACGGTGCAAAGGTCATCGATACGGCCATCAAGGCATTTGGACGTGTGGACATACTGATTAACAACGCGGGCATCTTGCGGGATCGCAGCATTATCAAGACCACAGATCAGGACTGGGATCTAGTCCATGATGTGCATCTCAAGGGCAGTTTCAAATGCACCCAGGCCGCCTTCACGCACATGAAGAAACAGAATTTTGGCCGCATCATCATGACCTCATCCAATTCGGGCGTCTATGGCAATTTCGGGCAGGCCAACTACTCGGCGGCCAAAATGGGACTCGTTGGACTGGCCAACACGGTGGCCATTGAGGGCCAAAAGAATAACATTCACTGCAATGTCATCATTCCAACAGCCGCCAGTCGCATGACCGAAGGCATCTTGCCGGACATACTCTTCAACGAGCTGAAGCCGAATCTAATTGCACCCGTGGTCGTCTACTTGTGCCATGAATCCTGCACGGACAACGGTAAGTTGATGTGGGGCTCTTGATCAAATTGTATCAATCTATCTATACTATAGATTCTATAGATATATCGGTCAGTTTAAATATGAAGATAACATCTTATCCATTTGACAGGTGCGTACATTGAAAGCGCTGCCGGCTGGGCAACCAAGGTGCATACGGTGCGTGGCAAGGGAGCCGTGCTGCGTCCATCTCTGGAGGATTCCGTCACATTGGAGTATGTGGAGAATGCCTGGACTCAGGTGACGGACATGTCACAGGCAAGACATTGGAATTCGAATGCCGAGGCATCGGCTTCATTGATGGAGGTGCTCGAGAAGCTCAAGTCGGGCGATAAGGATGCCATCGAGGATAGCTTTTCATTTGGCAACAAGGAATTGATTCTTTATGCTTTGGGCATTGGTGCCTCCACCAAGAACAGCAACGATGCACGCTTTTTATATGAGAACGATGCGGACTTTTCGGCAATTCCATCGTTCTTTGTGATGCCCGGACTTATGCTCACCATGTCCAGCTCATTGGTCAGCAGTGCATTGCCCGGCAATCAAGCGGATCTGTCCAACATTTTGCATGGCGAGCAGTATTTGGAAATCTTGGATGATCTGCCGACCGGTGGCGAATTGCTGACCAAAGGCAAAGTATTCGATGTTATGGACAAGGGATCCGGTGCCGTCGTTGTCACCAATTGCATCTCATACGATGAGAGTGGCCGTCAACTGGTCAAGAATCAGAGCGCTGTCTTTGTCGTTGGCGCTGGTAAATTCGGTGGCAAGAAGGAGCCAATTGCCGGCGTTGTGACACTTGTGCCATCGCCCAGTCGGGCACCAGATGCATCAATTCAGTACAAGACCAGCGATGATCAAGCCGCTCTCTATCGCCTGTCTGGCGATCTGAATCCATTGCATATCGATCCAAATTTCGCCCGACTCTCTGGCTTCAAGACACCCATTCTGCATGGACTCTGCTCCCTGGGATTCTCGGTGAGAGCCGTGTTGAGTCAATATGCCAACAACGATAGTTCGCTCTTCAAGGCTGTTAAAGTGCGCTTCTCCGGCCCCGTGTTGCCGGGACAAACCCTCAAGGTCGACATGTGGCAGCAGGCGGGCAGCAAACGCATCCTGTTCCGCACCACAGTCGTTGAGACCGGCAAGGAGGTCATCTCCGGTGCCTATGTGGACTTGAAGGAGTCCAAGGCCAAATTGTAATTGAAACACTTTGCCCTTGAAGCCATCAATAACTTTGTGTAATTCCATTCAGAGAATGTTAAATATGCGCAATTAAAACAATGAAATATATACAGATATCCGCGGGTGGTGGATAATAAATATGCAATACAATAATGTTATAAAATACATACATCATAAATACATATGTTGAGATTTTGTTTGGTCATTTGTGTCTATTTTGAATAAATGATTATTTTCTTAAAATCGCTTGTTTTGCATTTCTAATTTTTTGTTTATGTATTTTTGATCAACGTAGAGTCGGAACTGGAGCTACCAAAAGAAACTAATCAGGCCTGTTCCAAATTTCACTTTCGATAAGATTTGTCGGATTTGAATTTCTTTAACCTGCTCAAATACCATTTCGGCTATATTCAGCTGATTGATATCACTTTGAGTTGATGAGCTTAAGTCCGACAAAGAGAAAAACGATAATTTTCAAACACTTAGTATACAGGGTGCCACAGAAATCGCTTTCGCTTGAATTCCACTTAAAATTGTATGAAATTTAAGTGAAATTCAAGCGAAAGCGATTTCTGTGGCACCCCTGATAGATTCAAAGTGAATAAATGCATAGCACCAAGTGCTAAAATGTAAAAAGTGTAAACCAGAACAGCCCTGAATATGAGCTAATTTAGAAACAGCTTGTTTCGATAATATACCGTGGTCCACTAATGTCTTCGTACACCCTAACTTTGTCAAATTTTTGTATGTTAGTAAAACAGATTTGATGCAGATTTTTGTATAATAAAAAAGATTTGATGCAAATTTTGAGAATCCCTAAAAATTACTATTTTAATCCTTTATTCGTTTGAGACCAAGGAAAAATGTTGAAAAATACACTTTTACAAAAATTCAAAATTTTCCATGGGTACTTAATGGGTTTAGGAAATTCTTGTATCATTCAAACGGAATTTAAATGAATAGAAACCGGTTTTATTATACAACAATTTGACAAAGTTGGGGTGTATAAAGACATTAGTGGACCACTGTATATTATATTTTGGGACGTATTTTACATAAGCATATCCGAATCTGTGCAGAAAATTTTACCATGATCGGATAAAAACTCGAGTCATTAAAAAAAAACAATTGCCGGGCATCTCAAAGTCGAGCACAAGGTTTTTTATTAAACAACCCAACCGTTAATTTTCTGATAAAAACGGAAAAAGTTCCCCTACAATCTCAAATCAAATACTAATCTAGGCCAACAAAGTGACTCAGATGTTTATTTGATATTTAAGAGTATTTAGAAAATGCAATACTCAAAGATGACTTGACGCTTATCATTTTGGGTCACGTATGCACGAGAAAAAGACAGCAATAGTGATGCCATCTCTTTCGAAACTGAGTGAAATGATCTACTTATGAATTCTACTGTATTTGTGAGTTATCTTAAAATAATCATTGGCTATTATGATATTGAGTGTAAATGGAAGGCAGCACACCTGTCAATAGGCATCAAGTTTGGTTCGATTTACTGGAAAATCAGTTAACTAAGGACAGATTCTCGTCAGATGACTAATAATCGTGGTGTTTAGTGTAAATGTTGGCTATTGACTTTTCAGTTTCAGTGGCACTCGAAATGTTTAGACACGCTTCAAATTACGATATCAATATCAACAGTTTGAAATCAGAACTCCCCCAAGTATACATATTAAATATAGTGAAAAGTAAAGCTTTAAACTTACCTGACAGTTGTGTCATTACTCCCAGATACCACATACTCTCCAGATGGATTAAAGTCCAAGGTTCTGACACTTTTCATGTGCCCATTCAATGTTGAAAAGATCCTTTGGGCATTCAGATCCCATCGACGTATGATTCCAATATCATCAGCTGAATAGACAAAATTATCCTTATACGCAAAGCGAACACATTCAATTGAACGATTGTGACCCGTTAGAGACTGTAAATGAGAAAAGTTTTCAATTAGTTTAAGTTTAGCAGGTTTATTATCTGGTTTGCGGCCTTTATAATTGTAATGATAATATTAATATACAAACCATAAAGCATTCATCTTGACCAATTGCCCAGAGATTGACATTGCGATCTTCACCGCCAGTGACCAGAACTCGTCCCGTCTCCCCCAGATCGAGGCTCGTCACTTTGTCATCATGGGCCTTGATGTCATCTGTGGATTAAGGAAATAAATACAAACATATTTAGCAAGTTTGACAATGGAATATTAGATGTTATCTAACTATGGCGGTCGTCGTTAATGTTATTGTGACCTCATCTAAGCATAACTCCAATACACATACATACATATGTATGTATGTACATAGATGCATGGTATAAGCATTCAAACTCCTTACAAGGGCTGCGCAGCCCACAAGCATCTCTTTGCAAGCCTCATCTAAATACACACACACACACATGGGCTAAACATACCCCACGCACACACTTAAAGAGCAACACTCGTATGTGCATATGTATTGTATGCAGCAGTCTAATAAGTATGTATGAGAACCACTTTCATACTTGGAGGCACAATTCTATTTTACTCACAGATCTTTGCTATAAGATTCCTTGGCAGCGCCATTTCCATGCGACTCAATGTTATGCCCCTATGTTTATGCTGGCAGCGTTCTCGTTAACTCTACGTGCCAAAATTGTAAGTAATTTATTTGATTTTGTCGCAGGTGTGATAATTTTCGGGTTTGGTTTGAGTTAAGTCGGATCAGCTGTCCGCTGTCTCTTTTTGTTGAATGTCTAATACTACTTGTGGTACAAATACAAAAAAATCATAAACGATGTTTGAACAAACGCAACAACACCGATTTACATGGTTAACACCGTGATATTATTATACAACTAACTGTCCATTAAATAACGATAAACCAGACAATTAGATATGTAGACAAAACAAATGCACATTATATATTGGTAGTTCTGAAATGTGTGGCAGCCTTGGTTGATTAAAAAAGAGACCGATAGCATAGAAACGTGTGGCAGCCTTGCTTTACTGAAAAAGGACAAAAGTGGCACTACAGCTTTGAAATATGTGGCAGCAATGTCGCTAATTTAAAGCTAGAGACTAAAAATTTGCAATATTTTATGTTAAATTTGTGTCAAGCTTTACATTTTTAATTTTTTCAATTGCCAATTATGTAACGAGGTGTGACAAGCACGACACTAAGACTATCCCATTTAATCAATTTAAATATTTTTATTTTATTAGTTTCATTTATCGCTGCCACCTAGTTCGATATTTATTGAAAGAATTATCTAAGTTGCCAGACAAATAAAAGTCATGAAATATATGGTCAATTGTTATCGAAACATCAGAATTGATGACAACTCTGTCACCATCAGGCATTCGTCCAAAAAAGCATCATCATTGCGATACGAAAATTTGCCGACTGCATTATTTCAAACGCTCTTAACAACTATTTATTTTTACAAAAATAAATTACAAATAAGCTAAAGATGTCTTCGCGTTACGATCGTGCTGTTACTATTTTCTCACCAGACGGCCATTTACTTCAAGTGGAATATGCCCAAGAAGCGGTCCGCAAAGGTTCAACAGCGGTAAGAGTCATTATTGTTTTTGTTGTGCGTGTGCCTTTCAAAATGTATGTAATTGTGTGCATCTATTTATTGTTCAGGTTGGCGTCCGTGGCGGTAACTGCGTCGTCCTAGGCGTTGAGAAAAAGTCGGTCGTCAAATTGCAGGAAGACCGCACAGTTCGCAAGATTTGCGTTCTCGACCATCACGTTGTCATGGCCTTTGCGGGCCTCACTGCAGATGCGCGCATTCTGATTAACCGTGCCCAGGTCGAGTGCCAGAGTCATCGCCTCAATGTGGAGGATCCAGTGACCCTCGAGTACATTACCAGGTAAAGTCAAAATGAATGCAGTCGAGAGAACTCGACTCTGAGATACCCTATACTTAATCTGTAGAAATTACAACAAAAAGAAACAACTTACACATAAACAGCCGGTGATGCCAATTTGGCATTTTTTCGGATAGATTCGTTTGCTTCAGCTGGCTTTTTTTTAGATTCAATTAAATTGAATCCAAAAAAGAATACACTGCAAATTTTGGAACTTTTTGAAAATGGAAACGTATAAAGGCGAAAACACTTTCGCAGTACGCCAAATTAACCTCTGAAAATGGATGAATTGTTGAATATACGTCAAAATTTTGGTGCAAAGCAAACAAATATCGAAACTCTGCTGGCAATAACCCTTTTTCGGAAGTGCTCACTTTCGCTCTGGCTCGTCTATCGTTGCCATGGTCGAATGCAGAAGAAAAGAGATTTTTTAGCCAAGTTACTTTGGTAAAAACTAAATTGAGGAACTGTCACAAAACTTGTTGCCATACGAATAAATTGCCTGGCAAAGACCTAATATCAAGAAAAAAATCACGTTATAATCAATCGACTAAATTTGCTTAAGTCTAGAATATCTTTAGTATTTTCCAGCTTAAGCCGTTCATTATTGATTTAAGAACTATAATTAATATTGGAATCAGTTCTTTCAAACTGTATTATAGTATATAAACATATTAAAATTCAATATAATTAATACAATATAATTCATCGTAGATTTAAGAATAAACGGACTTGTTCTCTGATTATTAGCTACTTCATTTTAATACGATTTTTTTGGTCTCTGTGACCCACTCACAAATCTCTGTTTCTTGCAGATTCATCGCACAACTGAAACAAAAATACACCCAGAGCAATGGGCGTCGTCCATTTGGCATTTCATGCCTCATTGGTGGCTTTGACGCTGATGGTTCTCCTCATCTATTCCAAACGGAGCCATCTGGCATATTCTATGAATACAAAGCCAATGCAACCGGACGTTCGGCCAAAACAGTGCGTGAATTCTTTGAGAAAACGTATAAGGAGGAGGAAGTTGCCACTGAACGTGGCGCCGTTAAATTGGCAATTCGAGCACTTCTCGAGGTGGCCCAATCTGGTCAAAATAACTTGGAAGTGGCCATTATGGAAAATGGCAAGCCCTTAAAGATGCTGGATCGCAATGTTATTTTGGAATATGTCAACATCATTGAAAAGGAGAAGGAAGAGGAACTCGAAAAGAAAAAACAGAAAAAGTAATACCCAATAAGATCATTTTGCTAGGCTCTTTAACATCTTTTCGGCATACCGGAGGTATCTTTTTGATTTCATATTTTTGTAAAATTTGAAATACTGTCAAATGAAAAATCTATAAGAATATGTATAAAATACATGGTGGAGAATACACATGATAAAAATATCCGTCAATTGGGTCGGGTCAATGATTTTAAAAATTGTTTATTGAAAATGTCAAAAAAAAAAAATATAAAAGCAGTGTATTGGATCTAAAAATGGAGTCGGCCGAACAATTTAAATCCAGAGATTTATTTCTAAACAATTTTTTTTATATAAACATTAGATAAAAAAAATTGATAATTTCTATGAATTTGACCAGTTCGGCACATCACTGGGGATGAAGTTATCTAAAATAATTAAAATCTACAAAGTTCTAGCACAAGTAAATGCAAATTTTCAAAACTTACAAATTCGAGAAAATACCAAAAAAAAAAAATAACACTAAAAAAACCAAGCACTGATTATAGTCAGTGCTGCCAACTCTTCGGGACACGAAAAAGCCAAAATAGCCTTTGAAAAAAGCTGAAAATAGCTAAAAGAAAAATTTGTTGATAGCTAAAAAAAAACGCTAGAGTAAAGAAACCATATTTTCATTGATTTAATCCAGTATTTTTTGAATATTTTGATGCAAAAAAATTCTTCAAAGAATTCTAGGAGGGATTGCAAACGAAAATTTGAGAAGACTCTTATTTAATATTTTTTATGACTTTTTAAAATTTAATAAAAATTACTTTTTTAACCCCTTTTTCTTCCTTCTCATACAAAAAGTGGCTTTTTAGCAATTTTCAAAAAATCATAAAAAATACTAGCGAAGTTATTTTTTAAAATTTTTTGCAATCACTCTTAGAATTGTTTTAAGAACTTTTTTGCATCAAAATATAGGAAAAAAGTTAAAAAATTCATTTTTACAAAATAAATTTAAAAATTTTCCAGGAGTACTTAATGGGTTAAGCAAATTTTTGCATTATTCAAACGGAATTTGATTGAATAGATGATTAAATTAAGATATCAAATTGACAAAGTTAGGGGGTATGAAGACATTAGTGGACCACTTTATATATTTTACGAATTTTCACCGATCGATTCATAAATTGTGATAGATTCAATTGATTTCATAGTTAAAAGCGACAAAATTTAATGCTCTTTTGGCTTATCGATGTTTTTGTGCCATTTAAATGAAAAAAATACTACAAGTATTTAAGTGTGGCATCGTAAAGCATAAAAATACATGAAATTTCCAGATATTTTTAAGAAGCTAAAATTATTTTTGAAGTAGCTAAAATTCCCGCTACCCGCTGTGTTACAACTTATCCCGCATTTGCCAGTTGCAACCCACTAAATCTGTCGGGAAAATAGCTATTGGCTAAATTGGCAACACTGATTATAGTCCCTTTTGTGTAAGCCAAGTGCTGCCACTCGTTTTAAGCTTATGGGTAACTTTTTTCGGCAAACCAAGGCTGCCACACTATTCGAAACTACTAATATAATGTGCAAGTGTTTGTGGCCCGCAGTCGGAAGTTGTATGTCCAAAGCGAGAGAGCTGAGCAAGAATATTAGAAAAAAATCAAAACATAATACAATTTGTATAAAGCGAATAACGAGAGCGAGTATATTAACATTATTCAGCTGTTATACCAGAAAAACGTCTGGATCGTTTCGCTGTTCAATTCATTCCTTTGCCTGTCATTCCCAAAGCGAGCAACACCATCAGAAAGAGGACTAAAATCAATAATTTAGTTTTGTGGTTTTCGCGGCTTTTTGTGTTATTCTTTAAAAAACAATCAATACCCGAAGGTAACGTGTGTACTCGTAGTAAAATAACAAAATCACCTCAGTGTGCGTTTGCATTCGTTGACGCTTGACATATTGGTACACATTTTATTTATTTATTTCATTATTATTTTTTTTTTGTGCTAATGCATGCAAATATGCAAATTGCGTATGTACATTCACATTTTGCAAAACAAAAAGAACAATTAAAAAAAAAATGAAAAGATAAGGCTAGCATCCATTAAAACAAGCACTAAAATGTTGTTAAGACCACGTACCTACTAAGTATACAGTATGTCAAGTAAATGTTTTGATAAGGAACAAAAATTTCACTAAAATATTTTCCATTAAAAAATAAATAAAATAAATGAGTCTCATTACTTATATCTGTACTTGTTCTGAGAAACCCGTAAACAACTATAATAAAAAACATGAAAGAATTTTAAATGCAAAATAAAATGTGTCGTTGTTGCGAAAACAATTGTTTGTCATACTGTATATATAATAATATGAAATGTACACACATACATATGTACATGCATATGTGCAGCGCAAATGTACATACATACAGATCCGTTGAAACGTACACACACATGCATACATACATATGTACATGCACGCATCAACTTTAAAGTTTGTGTATATTTGTGTTTCCGTACTGAAGTAAAATCCAACAGATACAACCAAATGTCTAGCGATATATTTATACTGTATAAATACCAGAATGTATGTTGAATATTAATTGTATTTAATGTGTCCTTATTCTTAATGCTTTCCTTTGCATCTTACATAGATAGATGTGTATGTATGTATATATGTATGTATGTATATATGTACAAACAGACATTCTAATCTTATCTAGGGCGCAAGTTGTACGCCACCTTTGAAAAGGTCTGTCGCCTTATCTATCTACATATAACATTCTCAATACCAGCACACAGTATGTCAAGTAACTCTTTTGACTAACAACAATAAAAAAAACCTTGTCAAGGAATTTTTTTTTTTTTTGTTAAGACAGTTACTTGACGCACTGTATGCTTGCTTATTTTGCTTAAAAATTGTTGAATCCAATAGATATTTTTTGTTTTTAACTTGTTGCTTAACCATAGTAACTATAATAAAATAGGATATACAGTAGCGTACAAAGAAAACCGGACACCATAATTCGCTAGTATTTTTTTAATGTTTAAATTAAATTAAACTTAAAATTGTTTAAAGAATTTTTTTGCATGCAAAAATTTTTTGTTTGATCCCGAGGAAAAAAGTTTAAAAATTAGACTTTTTCAAAAATTTTCAATGGGTACTTAAAAGCTTAAGGACAGTTTTGTATCATTCAAACGGTTCCTAGACTTCATACGTTTTCCCTATGGTGAAATAAAAAAAAACTTAAAAAAAATTCCAAAACCCGCTCTTTTATGGTGTCCGGTTTTCTTTGTCCGCTACTGTAGCTTTTTTTTTTCAAAATGTACATATGTACTTTTTCTGATTGTTCCGAGCGCCTATTTGCCGTTTATCTTTCTCTTTCATCCTGGAAAGCTTTTTCCTGTAGTGCAGTGTAGAAATTTCTAACAGTTACAATGCTGCAGTAAAGCTGACAGCTCGAAATTCGAAAATAATATTCCAATTAGAATGATGTTGTTTCTTATTGCAATAATTCCATGCACCCATAAAATACTCGGTCTGCCGATGTTTTGACTTTGGTTTTTTTTTTTTTTTAATATTATTTCTATTCTTCTTTTATCACGTAAATATGTAAAGTTTGTTAATATATATATACATTTTTTTATTGTATGTGTATGTACATATGTGTTGACCCGACCTGACACTTTCGTATTTCACATTGTAATACAAATAGAATGGGCACAGAAACCAAGAGCAACAGTTACACAGGACAGATTTCAACAAGTGGCGGCAACCCTAAAGTGATGAAAGATTCTTTATCTTTAGTTCGTCAAACGGTTAAACAGCAATCGAACCAGATCAATTTGACTTTGAATTCGAATTTGAATTCGAACTCAAACTCGAACTCGAATTTGTATACAAGCGAACAACAACAGAACTTGGGTGATATACGACCAACAACAAAGCAGGAGGATAATACAACAACAACAACAACTACAGCTAAAGATTCGATTGTACCATTTGTTCCAATATTTGTTGAAGAAGCTGATGTTATTCAAGGTGCTAAGGATCTATTAAAAGTAATACGACCGAATTGGGACCTCAATCACGTTGATTTTAAGGTAAAGTAATTTCATTCAAATCTTTTCTAATTAATTGCCCAAATTCCAAAACAATGAAAACCCATAAAAATACAACAACAACAACAAAAATACCATCAATGTCATTTTCTACTTTTGCAAGATAATCCATATCCGATCCAATGAGAGTATATCTTGCTAGAGATGTGCGCACATGGTAAATTCAAGCTCTATCTCTCTCTCTGTCTAACCTCTCTGTCTCTGTCTTCGTCACTCTCTCTTTGGGCTTTCATAGTATTTGCGACTAATTGTATCTCATTTTTCAAAAAGAACAAACAGAATAGAAAAGAAAACACAACTATATATGTATGTGTATGTATAACCATCCAATTATTAATATTACCTACCCGTGCATATAACTATAATTTATGTATTTAAAGGTATGCCTGGTATGCCCGATGCACATCACGTGGCTCCCCAGTTACAACAACTTAGATATTTGTAGTATTTACTCGCTTAATCTTGACTCGGCAACAACAGTCGCCTCTCGACTATATGTACTATATGTACATACATAAGTATTACCAACCCGTACCATACAATAAAAAACAACTCAACTAAATACATACAGTAATAACTATATACACACTCATTGTGCTGTGTTACTAATGCATTGTTTTTGGATAGAACTAAAGTCATGCTCATAAAAATAATAAACATCCAGGGTCGCTTGTACAACCTTAAAAACAGCGTTGCAATCTTAGCCATTTTGTAGCTAGAAAAGCTAATAAGAAAATCAGTTATTCGGGTCTGTTCCGAATTCCGAAAACGAGTTGATTGCTGTTTCGAATTCCGAATATCGACGATAATTGAAAAGTAAATGGAATTTAAAGCTTTAAAATTTATACCTAAAATTATAAACTGAAAATTATAATAATGCTAAACATTTTTAGACTCGATTAACTTCAAGTTTAAGCAGCTGAAGTATTTTTTAAAAAATAAAGTATTTTAAATTAAACAAAACCGATCGATACCATCTCTCGCATTCAAAAGCTGCTGCTTCAGTTGAATAACAAAATTTTAGTCTAATTAACCTTCTATCTGTTTTAGTCTAATTTACCTTATATCTGCTATATTCAACCTGAAATACTTTAAATTAATTCTGGAAACCGAGTTCGAAAAGTAAAAAGAAGCCCATTTTTTATCGGACTTGGGAACAGGCCTGATTAATTTGTCACTGATTTGACTACTTTTTCAGATAAAATTTTTTTACGGAAAATGTATTAGTAGAAAAGTATTTGAATATTTTAATGAAGAAAATATTAATCAGATAAGGTTGTGCTACGTTTAAGGAATATATGAGTACTACTAAAATACTATTTTAGTATGAATATTAAAATCTGTAGTTTCATAATTCTAAAAGTAGAATTAATAAATATAAACTTAAAAACAGCTTACAGGAATGTTCCGGTTTTCACTTTTTATTTTATAGCACTTAGTGAAATGCATTTATTCACTTTCCATTAAGGCTAAGAATTTAAAAATGATCGTTTTTCACTATATCGGACTTAAACTCATCACCTCAAAGTGAAATAAATCCGTAGAACTTCGCCAAAATAATATTTGAGCAGGTTAAAGAAATTCACTTCCGCAAAATCTTACCGAAAGTGAAAACCGGAACAGGCCTGATAATTTATCAAAAAATTATTTTAATATTAGTTCTGAATTAATATTATTACGATTCTGTTGATGATATCGACGAAATAGCAACAACGCTAACAGTTTGGCATTTTCAGCTACAAGATTCCAATAAAAATATAGCTTTTTAACCCTTGAAAACGCCGGCAACACTGATTATTATAAATAGTAGCAAATATTAAGTGGTATTTGAGTTGCAAATAAAGTAACATTGTTGTGATTTTGAAGGCGTGTTTAACTACCTTGAAAATTGTGAGATACATATATTGTATATATGTATATATATTAGTTGTTTATAAATCAAATTAACTTGGTTTGGGAGCGAGAATTGGTGTAAACAAAAGAAAAGAAGCGAAAAATAAAAATAGATAAATAAAACCTGTTCGATTAAATATTACTTAAAGGGTGCTAAAACCAGCTGTACCTATTTGTACATTCATTTATAAGATTATCTATATATTTTTGTATATATAATACATGTGTGTATATGTTATGTACAGGAACTACTTTGTAGTACATATGTACATCCATGTATATAACTTGTTTTGATAATGATGTTCACGATGTCACGGCGATAACACATACATACATATGTACATACATACATACATACACGTCACAACTCATCACATCACATCATAAACATATGTATTGTATGTATGTCTGTATGTTTAATGTATGTTTGTAGTTCTCTCTTAACGTTTGTCGACTTTAAATCACAAGAATTTCGTTTGATTATGCCGTATGTTTTTGCGGCTTATCAAAAACTGTTATGTCTGGACCCCCTTTAAAGCACATGGTATGAATATATATGTACATACATACATATATGTATGTATAATCATATGTATTTAATCAACTTAAGTATAGTTTAATGAGCACATGTGCTTTCCTATCATTCGGGGCTTTACTGTTTACTGTTTTTTTGCGATTTAGCCTGTTGCAAATGTCAAAAAGTTTATCGCCCTTAATTACTAACAAACATCTGTATATACATATATATTACATGCATATATAATTTGTATATACAGTTTTATCAGATGATTGTTTTGACTAGACAGCAAAATAAATTTACATATTCTATTTTACAAATAAAAATACTTATATTTTGCTTTTTACTTTATGTGTTTGAAATTTATTTTGCTTCATTTTTTTGGAAAAAGTTTTTAAATTTTTAAAAACAAAATTTATCTTTTCTTCTTATAACTGCTTGATTTTATTAAAACAAATTAATTTAATAATATTGATTTTAAGTTAAAAAAAAACAAAACTTGACTTACTATACTCATAACCAATTTATATACAGTAAGTCAAATAATTTTTTTTGTAAATAAAAAAATTCACATTTAATTTTGCACAACAAATTAGTAGTTTTTGTTGCTTAAACAAATAATGAGGTAATTTTAAAAGATTATAATCAAGTGCGTCTTTGTCAAAACAATTACTTGACTGACTGTCTGTATATTGATTGGAGTGCCACTTAGCGTATATTGTTGTAGTATCAATAAACAAATAATAAAATAAACAACTTGTAGAGGCCAATTTATGCACAGTTTCTGGACTATTAAAAAGTAATCAGTATAAATCATAGCTCGCAAATAACTGTCGACCGTTTTGTTTCTTGCGCTCTCGTTGCGAGCACAACCGAAAAAGTTCGTACTCTCTCGCTCTCGCTCTGAGCAAGAGACTCTTGCTGTCTTCATTTATGTTTTATGTTGGGCTCTTTTCGTTGAGCTCTTTGTATGTCGGTCTTTCAATGAGCAGTGCGTAAAGAGCGAAACGAAAAACGCTCCCACAATGAGCCTCAGCAAAAGACCGTTTGACCGAAAAACTCAACGCAAACGGTCTGCACCCAAATTAAATTTAAAGAATTGGTGCACTTTTTTATTCGTGTCTCTTCCCATTTTGCACAACAAATATTTCACAACTTCACACACTCAATTCACGATCGCAATTAATGAATTTCGTCTGCAAAACAGACGCTTAGTGATTTGCTTGCCTATGCGTGTGAATGTATACCAATACATATGCAAAATACCGTTTGCTTCATTGAACACGACGAAACGGTATTGGAACAACGAGAACAAAACAAAATAGAAAAAAACGTTTTCGGTCCGAGCGCGAGCGAGCTCATTTAAGAACCGAAAAAACAGTTGCTCGCTGAGTCTTTTCGTAAAGAGTAAGCAAAAGACACTTATTTGCAGACAACGAGAAACGGTCGACAGTTATTTGCGAGCTATGGTATAAATATATTATTAACTAAGTATTTATGATTTTGTCAGATACTAAACTGAAGCTTTTTTTCTCTATTTTGATTTTGACAACTCTAGAAATTTACGGATGGCATAACAAATAAGCTGGTTGGCTGTTTTCACAATAGTTCCAAATTGGGCAATGATAACGACGAGTCCTATCATCTATCAATTAACAATGCCCCGAAGAGAATATTGCCGGTACAAGGATCGGAGGATCCGGTTATATTGCCAGATGAATTTACAACCACAGCACCAGCAACACCAACAAATGATGATGAAAATGAAACGAATCATTCACATATACAATACTCCGATAACGTAGTCCTTGTACGTGTCTATGGTAATAAAACGGACCTATTGATCGATCGGAAAGCTGAAACGCAAAATTTTCAATTACTGCATACGTACGGCTTGGCGCCATCGCTCTATGCAACATTTAAGAATGGCCTCGTTTACGAATACGTACCTGGTAGCACTTTAAATATTGAGAGTGTACTATCTCCAGAGATTTGGCCATTGGTTGCCCGTCGCATGGCCCAAATGCATCGTGTGGTTCGAAAATCATCGAATGAGCCGCCATTGCCAATGATTTGGAAAAAGACGCAAAGCTTTTTTGATTTAGTACCTGAACGATTTAGTGATGCTGATAAACACAAAAGGTAACGAAACAAAACAATCAACAGCAAACAAACAATCCAACAATCAACAATATATTATATACTACGTACATACTTATATATGTTTGCATTTGATTTGCAGAGTGAAAGGAACATTTTTACCTATTGGCCGTCTGCGTGATGAGTTTAACAACTTGTACAAATACTTGGAGGCATTAGAGAGTCCAATTGTATTCTCACACAATGATCTGCTATTGGGAAATGTGGTATACACGGCCAGCATGAATACGGTTAATTTCATTGATTATGAATATGCCGATTATAATTTTCAAGCCTTTGATATTGGTAATCATTTTGCGGAAATGTGCGGAGTCGATGAGGTCGACTATACACGATATCCGAAACGTGAATTTCAATTGAAATGGCTGCGTGTTTACCTTGAGCATTATCTGCAGCGGACCAACATCCAGAATGAGGAGGTCGAGCATCTCTTTGTCCAAGTGAATCAATTCGCATTGGCCGCACACATCTTCTGGACGGTTTGGTCACTATTGCAAGCTGAGCATTCCACTATTGACTTTGATTACGTTGGGTAAATACTAATCACAAATTATAATCATTTTAATCAGGGATTAAAACCGAAACGAATATTGGTTATGCAAAATCTTTCAATGAAGGTTTCGTTACGGTGAACCGGTTCTTGTATGCTTCGGTTTTGAAATACCGGTATGGTTTCGGTTCACAAAAAAAAAAATGTCTTTGCACAAATATAATTATTTTAATAATATAATAATTATTATTAAAAAGGCATTATTTTCTTAATGTTTCATTCACACATTTATTTCACATATTCTTCAGTTTGATGTAGTTGAGCTTAATTTTAAAAATGTAAATATTTCATTTAACAAATTTATTTTATTTGCTATGAAAAATCGATCATGGTTATCACAAATAAAAATCAAAATTAAACAAAAGAAAATTAAAGTCGAAAATCAAAATTAAAAATTTCAAATAATTTTTTTTTGTTTTTTGATGTATAAAAACCTTTTTAACGAAACGGTTGCTAAACGTGTGTTTCGTTTTACATTTTCGGCTTAAGGTTTCGTTGAAATGAAAACTTTTTTTTCGGTTACGGTTTCAGTTAGGTATTAAACTTCAATCGATTTTTACCGGTTAAAAGTTACGGTTTCGTTTAGGCTTTTAATCTCTGATTATTACCATTTTAATTATTTTATCAAACTAATTCTTTACCGTCTTTTTTCTTCTTAATTTCTAGCTATGCATTTCTTCGTTACAATGAATATTTGGCTCGCAAGGAGGAATTTCTATCATTGACTGCATCAAAGAACAATAAATGATTTTATCCCAGATATTCAAGATACACAATTCTGTGACCCAGTGATGTACTTATTATATATGTATATATACATATATGTTTAGACTATGGCTGGTTGTTAAGATATTATGTACATGTACAATTTACATAGCGTGCATATATACATTTATATATAGATATGTTCTATATACATATATATATATGTTTTGCACATATGTATTGTGTTCACAAAAATCCACCTCCTCAAATTGAATCAGTGCCGTATCACAATATCAGCCATAGTATATCCATATATATATATTATGAATTTGTATATGTTCTTTAATTTGTATATTGATATTTGGTAGTCATTAATAAATAAACATAAATATTTAGTTTTCATATCGATGCATAAAATGCTCAACATATGATTTATTCCAAGTAGGGAAACTTGAATACAACAGCTTTCTCGGCTTATAGCCTTTTTACACTGAGCACATCTACGGGGAACGCATGGGAATGATGGTAGATGTGAAACACAGATTCACATAGCCAACATCTAACATCAATTTGCCACTTCACGTCAAAATTTGTTAAAGCTACATTTACACGGTCGGTTTCCGACCGACAATTTTGACCGATGGAAAATGTTGCCATTCAAAAAGCACCAAAAAATGTCTTTCTCACATGTAAAGTTTGCTTCGATGACAAACCAACGCTCTAAAATTTTGGGTGTTTACACGAGACCGACGGTTTATTAACGTAAAGTGTCGGTCGGAAACCGATCGTGTAAATGCAGCTTAAACAAAATTGTAAAATTTTGCTCTTTATATAAAATAAGTTTTGATGAGAAAATGGCTATGTTTGGTGGCGGGAAATCGACTGGAGCTGACAGCCAATTTTAATAGCATACACAAACTGGAAAACTTCTAACTTAAAAATAAAATTAAAATTTAACAAAAATAGATATTTTTAAGTTGTTTATTTATTTTAAGTGAGTTGGAGGTATTTTTTTTAAGTAATGCCAATGATGCTCCTCGCGAGATTTGCGCTGCTCTTCACGTGCAGCCTCTTCCGAACTATTTTAAGCTGCTCGGCTTGGTGCGCTTTGCTGCACGACTCTGTCTTCGAGTTGGCTGGTGTTGGTACTGGTACTTCATGCAAGCACCTCTAGGTCAAACTCGATCGAGTCTTCCAAATATTCCATGAAAAACTGTAAAGGGCGCTTCAGACGAGCATTTTTTTGTCAAAAAGAGATTTTTTCGTGTCCGTGACGCTCACTATCGCTCACCGATGAAATAGAACGTGTCATATTTCCATCGGTGAGCGTCGGTTTTTCATCGACGCTTCGAAATTTTGTGTGGTTACACGACACGGACAGCTTTTTGACAAAAAGTGTCGGTGAAAAAGTGCTCGTCTGACCCGGTCTTAATAAGGACATTACTTGTACATTATTAACGTACTAATATAATCAATTACATACACTTACTGCAGATATTCATAGTCGGCAAGTCTATTCTTTGGCGGATCTATCCAACCGCTAGGAGATCTGGTTTTCAAGCGTATGCGCCATTCATGTGGGACCTCTTGAGCACTCCTCTTATGTCTCCAATATTCTGCTAGCAATTCTTTACTTGAGCTCTTTCAATTAAAAAAGCATTAATTATTAGCGAAAATTATTTAAACCTTTTTACTTACAGTGAATCAATAAAGTAAGTATGCAGATGGCAAATCAAACTTTAGGCAATAAAAAAACATAAAAGCAGTGCATTTACAACAAAACAGTAGATATTTTTCAGAAATAATAATTATTTACTTCATTTAAGGCACTTAAAATATTAAAGAAAACATAAACTCTTCAAATTATCGGAATATTTACGAAAATACCCTGAAAAATACATCAAAAAAGTATGTATGCAAAACCAAATTCATCCGTTATTTAACAGTTTATACATAACTAAGTAACATAATTGTAGCTTTTATTAATTGGTGCAGTATCCCTTTTGCTTTAAGACTGTTTGCAGTCCTGATCTCATGGAGCATACAAGGTTCATGGTCACATTAGGGGGTATATTCTCCCACTCCTCCAGGAGCTCTTTCTTTAAGTCATCATCATTGTTATTAATCTTTCGTTTTCCTACAAGACGATCAAGGTGATCCCACAAATGCTCGATTGGGCGTAAGTCAGGTGACTGGGGTGGTGTTTTGAGCTGTTTTTTCACTCATAGAATTGTTTGAAGAATTTTTCTGCATCAAAATATTTTTTAGAAAAAATCGAAGAAAAAAGTTGAAGAATTGACTTTTTTAAAATGGAAATTTTTTGATCTTTCGCACAGCTTGAAAACAAAAGAGAAGGCAATATATGTTATAGTCTCAACCGAACTGGGAATAATATTCCTTCCACTTCCACCAAATAATACATCATTGAGTTTGTGGTATTTATTGATTTACTAAGGAATCTTAAAAAAACAAAAAAAAAAAATTAACAGGCAGACAGAAACAAAGTATATTTACAGTTTATAGGCTCGCCGATGCCTCCATTAATCAATATATGTAATTATATATACATTTATGAATACTATAAGCATTTTGTGTTTTACAAACTGTGTTCTTTTTTTCACAACAACGAATTTATTCAATTTATACAAAATTATTCTCGTATAATTTAATGTACTTCCTACATATTCCTTAATATTATACGGTTGTTCGATTTCCGTCTCCGCCAAGTTTCTGAACAATCTGTAATTAAAAATAAAATTAATTTACAAAAAGAAAAGATTTCCGCAATGCAGTGCTTAAAAATTTATTAGAAACTAACTTAAAAATCACGCACAGTTGAAACAAAAAAAAAATTGCATTTTTAAACACACAATTGATTAATTTAAATATAATAAAATAAATATAAATTAAAATTTTTTAAAAAAGACCTACATCTGTTTATCGACCCTTTTCTTCGGTTACAAGGCTGCCACGCTTAAAAACTATCGGTGTCTTTTTCTGTGCAACAAGGTTGCCATACGTTCGAAACATTGTCGATACAACTCTGAATAAAATACAGCTCTACTGTCAGCTGTCATTCTACCTACCTACTAAACGGTAACGAGAGCAGAGAAACAAGCTACTTTTCTCAAATTACGATTTATTATTAATAATGGCGAGCTATATTGCTAGGAAGGGCCCTATGGTATTCTGTAAGTATAAGATTAATACATGCAAACAATATATTGAAATTGAAAAAAGCGTAACATTTAATGGTGCATGCCAAAATGATTACGTAAATATGTAACATAAATTCTGACTGACTTCTCACACCATTCCGCATTCCCATTCCCGATTCCAGCCAGCCTCGGCAAATGGGCCTACAACATGTCGGGATTCAACCAATACGGTAAGAAGTGCTGATTTTAACGCATTAAATATTACAAGTAATTCTGTTGTTTAGGTCTGCACCGTGATGATTGCCTCTACGAGAACGAGGATGTGTCGGAAGCCGTCCGCCGCCTTCCCCGCAAGTTGTACGACGAGCGCAATTATCGCATTATGCGTGCCCTGCACTTGTCCATGACCAAGACGATTTTGCCAAAGGAACAGTGGACAAAGTATGAGGATGATGTCAAGTACTTGGAACCCTATTTGAAGGAGGTTGTGGCTGAGCGCGAGGAACGTGAGGACTGGAACAAGAACCATTAAATTTTTTTTCCCCTGTTTCGCCTCTCACTGGACTTGTAAATGTTGCAAATACATTAGCTTAGATTCAAAATTCCTAAATTTATTTATCGTTTCGGATTTGGGAGGGAATGTGAACTGCGGCAGACATTAAATGATATTTGTAAATTCGACTAGCTTATTTGCTTCGACGGAATGCATACTATTATTTGTATTTAATTCTCTGCGCTTATGCGTCTAGCTTGTCCAGTTTATCTTACCTTTTGCATGAATGGTAGATTGAAAAGTGATCCCAAAACCGGCACACGGCCAAGGAAATTGATGGCTACGGGGAAGAAGCCGCTGTAAATAAATACATCAAGTCGATTAGTTGCTAGTCCGTTGGCAAAAAACATAATTATCTAGCAAGTAAGTGTAAGTGTGCGTTATATGTTACATCAAAATATATTTGCCAATTTGATGATCTCTCGAGTTATTTACGACCTCAAAACAATTTTAAAATTAAAAGATATTTTCACAAGTTAAATGCATAGCCTCTCGAAAATTGGTGCATTTAAAGTCAAATTGTTTTCTTAATTTTAATTGATTTATTTAGTATAGATATACTAAAATATAATATATTAACTATTAAAATGACAGGCTATTTTAGTAAATTTTTTAGCTTTCAATTCGACAACTTTTAAATTGCTAAAACTTTTGTCTCGGAAAAGTTTTCTAAAATCTCTTCGCTAATATTTTTTTAAAATTTTTGTTCCAAATGATTTTTTGTATGAAAAGGAGGAAAAAAGGGTTAAAAAAGTCATTTTTAGCAAATTTTCAAAAAAATGATAAAAAAAAATATTAGAGAAGAGATCTTTGAAGAATTGCTTAAAGAATTTTTTTGCATTAAAACATTTTTTGTTTTATATCGAGGAAAATAGTTTCAAAAGTAGACTTTTACATAAATTCGATATTTTCAATGGGTACTTAATGGGTTAAGGGCCGTTTTTTCAATGTACAGTTTATATGTATCTTAGATATAATTTAAAATTTGGCAGTAATTTCTATACATTTCAAGTCAAAATATATTTTCAATAGTTATCAAACACCTTATAAGACATTGAAAAAACGGGCCTAAGGAAAGTTTTGTATCATTAAAACGGGATTGAAATGACCTTTCAATTGAGGCCAACATGTTAACGATAATGGCGCAAATTAGCTCCCAAATGTCAAAATGCTTGCTGTGCCAATACATATGTTCGGCAGTGTATATTTTGGATTCCGATCAACAGACGAGTTGTCTGTCCGTATAAGCACCTATATCTCAAAAACAATAGGAGCCAGAGACACCAAACTTGGCATGCAGGTGCCTCTGCATCCAATTCTATCCCCAAAACATAGATAAACTAAACTATAGTTTAGATCTGTTTGAAAAACGTAATCACAATCGAATCATAAATGCGAAACATAATTTAACGACGAAAACACTGACGTGTACACATATTTACAATGAAGGAAGGACAAAATGCACACACACCTGAACAGTGCAAAGAATCCATAGGATTCAATGATCATGCCAATGATGGGAAAACCAAGCAGCACGATGACAATTCCTCCGAAGAAAGCTGTTGTGCCTTTAACTTTGTGACGTTGGAAGAAAAATCGTGCGGTTCTCTCTACGCCAATAACGCAGCCGAGGCCAGCTATGAACAGGATCTGGAATAAATAGAATTTTTATATATAGATATAGATGTGTGTGTTGTGTGTACGCACGTTTCCAATTGCAAGCAAGCCCTTATCGAAGAGAAGCAGCATGCCAAGAAATAAGAATGATATGCCAAAGCCAGCCAAGCCGATGCCAATTTCTGCAAGTAATATATTAATTGCGTTAATATGCCAAGAAGTACAGTTATTTGTTGCACGTACTTTGGAGATCTGTAATTTCAATCATTCTGTCGTTTTTGGTTATATATGCTTAAAAGGATAACAAAGTGCATAAAGTGTATTCCACGTAAACACCAAATGTTCCATTATTATGAATATAAACAATCATGGCAGGGTTGCATGCTGCAACCAGTGTTGCTAAACGTATCCAATGTATGACCCACAAAATAGAATGATACGGTTTCACATTGATTGAAATATGAAGTGAAAAAAAAGTTGAATAAATATAAATTTAATCTTAAGGATTAATGTCTATGTGCACATTAAAGAATAGGTCAATACAGTCTATAAGTTTATTTCCCTGCTTTTTACTTTATTCAGTATATTGTATTAATATTATTATTTTTAAGGAGTATGTTAATCTTAGCTCAGGTCTACAATATTTAAAAAATAGCTTATGGCATATTTTTCTTAATTCAATATATTATTTTCAGCTTCTTTATTTTTATTTATTTAATAGCTTAAAAGTTAATGCACTCGTCACAATAATAATTATCTGGACTTTCGACGAAATTCTATAAAGTAAACATATTAAAAACATTTAAATATTTTGTCTCAGTAGTCAGAACAATTTAACAGACTTTATTCAGATATCTTCATAGTTTGACCACATCCATCGCTGTGAAAAAAATTTGAATATTTATTTGAGCAATACACCCTTTATAAATACTGCTCTTGCATTTTAACATCCTTAATTTTTAAAGTCTCTTTAAACAGTTTTAAAGGTTAGCTGATTTGTATAAAAATTCCAATGCCAAATTCAACAAATCGGTAAAGCAGATATAGATCCCAAATCTATAGTGAAAAAAAGTGTTTCATTCCAGTATTTTTGCTATCGAGCGTTCTGACAACCAGGGAGCTCTTTTCGATAAATGGACGGATGCTCGACCTATCGATTTTGTGCAACCCTAGCTTCACACGCCATTTTAACACAGAGAAAAACTCGAGTTGAAAATTCGACAGACGCTTGAGTTGCAAAAAGTGCAGAGTTCTCAAAAAAGAAGAAAATTTAATTGCATTTTTTTTCAACAACCAAGGAATTATTTTAAAAGTGAAATAGTCATGGATCGTAAGTGTGCACTTGGAAAGTACTGCAGCTAGTACTGTAAACTAAAGCGCTCTGATTTTAGGTGGTGGTTATGGCGGCGGTGGTGGTGGCGGTGGTGCCGGACAGTACAATAATTTTGCTGTCCCTCCGCCGAACTATCAACAAATGCCAAATAAACCTGGTAACTATAACGAGCCCCCTCCAAACTATAGCAAACCGGGCGGTGGTAAGTACAATTTTGATCAAATGTGAAAATGTTGGCGATTAAAAACAATACTCTTTAAGGTTATGATTCCGGCCATCGTGGTGGCGGCGGCGGCGGCGGCGGATCATGGAATGACAGAGGAGGCAATTCATATGGGTATGTTATTATTATTGAATTATACAAATACCACACAGAGTTCAATGAGGCAACGAGTATTTAATTCAGACAAAGTATATCACAAATTTAGAATACCAACAAAATACAAATATATACAAGTAAACAACAAATCAAGAAAATCAAGCTATTATATCCATACATACAAACACAATTTTAAAATGCAAGAAAAACTCAAGTGTATATCGCAAATGAAAAGCGTGTGAGTTGCCAGTAAACAGAAATAAATAAAAAGAGTTTGTTTTTGAATAAAAAATATAACCATTAAGTTGTAAAAAAGAAAAAAACGTTACACTAAGTCAAGTTATTGTTTTCACAGAGCAAAATTAAAATAGTCAATTCAAGAGAAATTGTGGGTAAAGGTCTAGTTGCGGCTCTACGTCTACAAAAAAAAAAATACAATTATAAATTAACAAGAGGCGATTTATAATGAATTTTGGTGATAAAATTTTTAGCGGGTCTTCGCTATTTTTTTTTTAATGGAATTTTTAAATTTGTAATTGCAAATTTGTGCATTTTGCATTGAAAATTTTAAAATTCCATAAATAACAAAACTAGTCGAGACTTGCTGACAATGCGTTACTCGACAGTCGTGACGCAGTCGTACCTCTTCTTAAGTTCTAATTTACAACGATTTGTTATACTAGAGCCGACAACTTTGACTGACCGTTGTAAACAGCTGCCAAAAAATGTAATAATCCACTTCAACAAAATATTAAACATCTTATTATATATTTTTAGACAGGTCAGTTAAAATATCGTTCGAATGAGCAAACCGATTTCCATCTAACACATTATTGTCATTACTGTAATGGGATCCTGCACTGGGATCTATTGATCTAGTGTGTCCGCTCTCAAAATCTAAAACAAACTCGATCTCGCTCGCAATATGGACGAACCTACATACCAAGTTTGGAGGTCTGCTAAGTCCTCCTTCGATAGGTCTCTGGGATCCCTAGGCGACTACATCTACGTCTAGACGGAGCAGTACATTCTGACTAGTATCGGGCATGGCTAGTATGCAGAACTCGGCTGGTTGCACTGCTTGCAATTCCTAACGTAATATATATGACTTTATGGGGTCTGCCACGCCTCCTTCTAGAGACCTGTTACGTATTCTGAGTCTATTTTTTCCCGATGACGATTAGTTACTTAGACCCCTTTAGGTTGTAAAGCTACCTAGGAGGTCTATATAGGCTTGTCTGAGACCCGGTAAAGGTTTGTCCATCCAACATTCGACTGCTAAAGTCGACCTCTCCTCTAATTTCATAGGTATTTCCGGTTTGTAGAGTAGAGCCGCAACTCTGACTGTTACCCTTCAAGACACTCATTAAAAACCTGTAATATTTTCACTTCTACACAAAAATGTAAACTACCTCGTTTCCTACTATATCTCTGTAGACTGAGGATCCATCTTAAGGTTAACCGTATTGATATGATCGCAAACGGTTTAGCTCCTTAACACATTAAGTACCCATTGAAAATTTTGCATTTTTGTAAAAGTTTATGTTCAACTTTTATCCTCGATTTTTTATAAAAAATATTTTGATGCAGTAAAATTATTCATACAATTCTAAGAGTGAATTATTTTTTTTATGATTTTTTGAATGTTTAAAAAATAAAAACAATTTGTATGAAAAGTAGGAAAAATGGGTTAAAATCGTCAGTTTAAGTAATTTTAAAACAATCATAAAAAATACTAGCGAAAAGATTTGTTTCTGCATCCAAATATTTTTTATAAAAAATCGAACAAATTTTTTTTGCAGTCCCTATTAGAATTGTTTAAAGAATTTTTTTTTGCATTCAAACATTTTTTTTTGGTTCTTAGGAAAAAAGTTTAAAAAGTAGACTTTTACAAAAAAAAGTTTTGCATCATTCAAACGGAATTTAAATGACCTTTCCAAATATATATAATAAGATATTTAATTCTTATTCAAAGTCAAAATGATACTTTTTTTTGAGTGTGTAAACTATTCCTTGACAAACTGTACACATAAAATAATGATGTTCAAACCAACATTGTAACAATTATTACCAAATTTAAAACAAAAATTTAACTATCGAATCATTTTTGCTCTTTAAAATAAAAAAGAAAAACAAGGCAAAAACAAAACAAAATGGTTAAAATTAAGAACAATTAATTGACCAACTAAACGTATAGGTCCTTGCGTTCCAACCGATTGAAAAGCTAAGAATGCCATTAAAATACCCCAAAGGATTGCTGATAAGTTGATGTGTTTGATTAAACCACATGATAGGCATATTAATGTGTTTGGTATTCGTAATAATTTCCAAGTGTGTTCCCAAATATGGAAAGAGACCTCAAAAAGTACAAAAAGGCAACATTATTACAAATAATGATCATATATCTATAAATATTAGTGAAATGCCCATGAATTGTAAGCTGCGAACGAATATTACATTATGAGTTGAACAAGATAAAAATATTGGTTGCACCCCTGAAACCCAATCAAAAATCACGAATATATATTTATAAGCGAGGTATTTATAAAGGTTGACTGCCTGATGGTATTATCTGTTAAGCGAGATGAAGAAGGAAGACTGACGGTATTTCATAACTCACATTTAAGAAACTACGAACCCGTATTAACGACAATGCATTACAGCAAAATAAAATGAAGCGTATAAAATACAATCAAATTTAATTGGTACTCGTAAATTACAACAGTTGAATAATTAATGCGTAAGACAATCGCCACTGTTGTACAATTGAGAAATTGAGTCGTCGTATCGTTTCTGTGATAACGAACATATATCACATTATTTATCGTAACTTCGATTAATTGAATACAAAAGAGACTATGATTTTACATATTATTATAATAAGAAGAAACTGAAATATATTTAACAACAAATTTGAAAGAAAGGTCAAATTGGATTCTTAAACTGATAAATGGAAAAAGTCTAAACAAATATTTGTACATAATGAAAGTGTCAAATTTAATAAAGGAAAAACCACTAAAAATCAAATGACATTGTAAACAAATTACAAAAGCTAGTTTAAAAAATAATATAAGTTGCCTTAAATTAAGTAAGTAATCGTCGGCGTTATTAAAATGAACTTTCCATTAGCTTTGCAATATGTTTTGTGTAGTTTGTGTTATTGTCTTTGTAATTTTTTTAATTATTTACTATAAATCAAAGTATTCATGTAGAAGTAAACAGATTAAACAGATACAATCATGGATACTATAAAACTTCGGCTACTCGAAGATTTATTTGAACTGGATAATGAATATTATACTAATAAACTATAATAATTTTTAATATGTTCTTTATCAGCATTAATAGCAGATTCGTTTTAGCCTTGTCTGTTGTTGGTCACCAATTTGGTGTGTTACCCTTTTTTCAATATCTTCAAATATGGCGTTAGGTTCTTAGTCTTCTGTTAGTCAGAATCTATTAATTAGTTATAAATATTTTATGTCCCCTATGACAATAGGTGGGCTGTTTACCAGAACACTTTGATGGAGTCGGACAAACGAAACCACAACGAAATTATTATAATTATTATATCGATGATATGGTGGAAATCAAGAGATTTATTTATACATACATAGTATCAGAGTGTGCTGGTAAAAGTGTAACGCTAATAGTAGAGTCAACAAATAAACCAACTTGTATAAATAGATAATACATAATATATATGCATATAATGTATGTGTAGAATGATTATATAGTATGATATATATTTTAAAAATATACAAATTATTGGAGGCGTGGGCGTATAACTTGCTCATCATTATGCATTACAATCCAAACATCAAAATCAAAACATTAAATAAGTTATTCAATATCCTCTTTTAGAAATGGAGGCGCCAGCAAGGACAACTACAACAAAGGTAAAATAATGCAAAACAATTTGCAAACATATATCGAGTAATGTATAACATTAATTTACTACAAAATCAAATACCAAGTACAGAAATATTGAAAAACCAAATGTTAGGAAAAGTAACTAACGAGAGAGAGAGAGAGAGGGAGAGTGTTATTTTTTTGTTGTTGATGTTATTGTTGAACTTTGTTCAAATCCATGAGTAAAATTCTGGTATAAATTTGATAAACTTACTGATAACTAAAATCAATGAAATTTAGGGAGTTGAATTCAAGTGTAGCGTGTATTCAAGCGTACTACGTAAATGTGTTATATTCTGGTATACAAAAGATCCTCCCACCTAATGGGGCCTATTATCGGATTGGTTTGGTTTGGTTTGGTTTTGATTCGCACGCAAATATCTCTTCAATATGTATATATTGATCTTGATCAACGATTTATGTTAATTCCTGTTATTATTGTGTATGTCTGTGTGCTGTGTTTACTATATATAACAATCAATCGATCGATCAATCATTTGATCCAGCTAGAGTTGCCCAGACTTACAAGAGTGTGTATACAAACAATATACGCATATATAGTATATATATATATATATGTATACATATGTGTATCCAAATCAATATCGGTGTTAAGAGGTGTCTTTGAAATTTCTGGTTTCGAAATATAAACTAATACCACATAAGATCACTAGAGATAACCAAAAAAAAACAAAAAAGAAAAACAATTATAAAAAAGGAAAATTAAGAAACGAAAGTAACGAGCGACGCGTCGTTATCCTATATATTATTGTGTATATTTACTATACTATTTACTACTTTATAGAGTTTAAGAGAGTCTTAAATGCGCTCCGGTTTTGTCCCCAATTTCGTCTTTGTCGTCGACATATTTATTGTTGTTGAGGGTTAATCCTTATTATTGAAATGAACCCAAATAAAGCGACTAATTCATACAGCATTTCTAATATATTGTCCCTGTTTTTGTAGGAGGATACGGTGGCAGTAGCGGCGGTGGAGGAGGCGGCGGCGGCGGTGGAGGAGGAGGCGGCGGCGGTGGCAACGATATGATCACTCAGGAGGATACAATCTTTGTTTCCGGCATGGATCCATCCACAACCGAGCAAGATATTGAAACTCATTTCGGTGCCATTGGCATTATTAAGGTAAGTTAACAACCAAAGATTTTGCAAATACAGAGAAAACATTTTATCTGTCTGAGAAGTAACAAGTTTGAATAACAACTTATAAAGTTTATATGGTTTGCTTAAAATAGAGAATTTATAGTAAGCCAAATACACAGACATACGTTGCATCTTGTAAAGCTACAGATAAATATAGTTTACAACTAGTCGGCGGTGCTACAGTCGAGCGGTACTCGACTGTCGGAGACCCCGTACTTATTATAAAGATATCTCAAACAACAAAAAGATTTTTATACTAAGACATTATTTGGACTGATCGTTCCTATGGCAGCTATATGATATAGTAATCCGATTTCAATCAAATTTGGTCAGAATGTATGGGACTATCCTTTGTGAATATTCTGTCAGTTTGGTTGAAATATCTCGAACAGCAAAAAAGTTTTCCATACTAAGACTTGATTTTGAACAGATTGTTCCTATGGGAGCTATATGATATAGTAGTTCGATTCCAACCAAATTTGGTCAGTATGTATGGGTCCATCCCATATGCATATTCTGTCAGTTTAATTTAGTTATCTCAAACAACAAAAAAGATTTTCATACTAAGACTTGATTTTCGACTGATTGTTCCTATGGCATCTATATTATATAGTAATCCGATTTCAATCAAATTTGGTCAGCATGTATAAGACCATCTTTTATACATATTCTGTCAGTTTGGTTGAAATATCTCAAACAGCAGAAAAGTTTTCCATACTAAGACTTGATTTTCAACTGATTGTTCCTATGGGAGCTATATGATATAGTGGTCCGATCCAAAATCTAAAACAAACTCGATCTGCTTGCAATATAGACGAACCTACATACCAAGTTTGGAGTCTCTAGCTCTTATAGTCTCTGAGATCTAGGCGCTCTTACAGACAGACAGACAGACGGACATGGCTATATCGACTCGGCTGTTGATGCTGATTAAGAATATATATACTTTATGGGGTCTGCCACGCCTCCTTCTGCCTGTTACGCACATTTTTTTTTGTGACAAAGTTAATAGACCCCTTTACTTTTTTAAAGTACGGGGTCTAAAAAAGAAGCAGGACAAATTATTTTGTACATATGTATATATTTTATTTATACTTTTTTTATTTGTCAATAGTTGAGCTTAACATGTAATAAAGAATTATTTATTTCTACACCTTTGTGGCTTGAATTAAAATTTAATTCAACAAATTTAAAAATTACATGCAGAAGAAATGTTAAAAGTTTTTTTCTTACGAAGGGAAACGAGTTTAAATGGTTTTTAAAATCGATATTTTTTTATTACTCAAAATTTATAGAACAACTTTTCAAAAATCTGTAGCTTCAAAACGAATTTTTGTACATTGAATGAAAAAATAGATGTATTAGGTATTGAGAGTGCGTGATTTTTACCAGTTGGTATTTAGTAATATAATATAATGTTTTTTGTGACTTGTTGGTTAAAAAATATAAAATTACTAATGACTGAGAAAATTAAAATAAAAATAACCAGCTTTAGTATCTTCGATGCTTAAGTTAGGGTCAAGATTTGCCAGTATATATGTTTGTGAAGCTGCATTTGCGCATATAAAACATATTAAAAATGTCTATCGTAATAAGTTAACTGACGTAAACCTTTCAGATTTACTGCGAAATTCCATTAGTAAAGATAAAGTAGATTTTGCAAAATAAGTGAATGAATAAATACAAAGTTAATCTACAAAATAATATGTTTCGAGAGCCCTATATAGTTTATTTAAATATCGATCTAAAATATATGTATATTTTAATTTGCAGAAGGACAAGCGTACGATGAAGTCAAAGATTTGGCTGTACAAAAACAAGGAAACTGGAGCGTCGAAGGGCGAGGCGACCGTCACCTACGATGACGTGAATGCCGCACAGTCGGCCATTCAGTGGTTCGATGGCAACGATTTCAACGGATGCGTCATCAAGGTTTCCCTGGCCCAGCGTCAGAACAACTGGAGCAAGGGCGGCGGCGGCGGCAGTCGCGGCGGCGGACGCTTTGGCGGCGGCGGTGGTCGTGGCGGCGGCGGCGGTCGCTTTGATCGTGGTGGCGGTGGAGGCGGCGGCGGCGGCGATTACGATCGTGGTAGCGGCGGCGGCGGCGGTGGTGGAGGCCGTGGCGGTGGACGCTTTGGCGGCGGTGGTGGTGGAGGCGGTGCTGGCGCCGGTGGTGGAAATGTCCAGCCTCGAGATGGAGATTGGAAGTGCAGCAGCTGCAACAACACCAATTTCGCTTGGCGCAACGAGTGCAACCGGTAAGGGATTAACAGGATTTGTATATTTATCCAGTTTCTATAAATGTATACAAATTCTTTGCAGCTGCAAGACGCCCAAGGGCGAAGACGATGGCAACGCCAGCGGTGGTGGCGGCGGCGGCGGCGGTTTTGGTGGCGGCGGTGGCTACGGCGGCATGAACGACCGTGGCAACGATCGCGGCTCGGGCGGTGGCGGCGGCGGCGGCTACCAAAACCGTGATCGCGGCGGCAACGGAGGAGGAGGTGGTGGTGGCGGCGGCGGCGGCGGTGGCTATTCGCGTTACAGCAACGACAACGGCGGTGGTGGCGGTCGTGGTGGACGCGGTGGTGGCGGCGGCGGTGGCGGCCGGAGAGATGGCGGCGGTGCCATGCGCAATGATGGCGGCATGCGCTCTAGACCATATTAGAGCAAATATGTGTTTCTTTTCCTTTAATTTTAAAATTAATAAAATTAGCAAGTACTCTCTTTTAACTGTACTTTTATATATTTACAAAACACCACACAACCAGTCAGAAAAGAACAACAAGACAGACGAAATTTAAAAATATAGACAACTAAAAGAAAATATACATATATATTACCCCCAAGAACACAAAATGCAAAAATCATCGAGTCACTATCCATTTATCATTTAATCGCTCGTTTTGACTTAGTATATTATATGTGTAATCTAATTTTACAAAAACAAACATTATTGTAATAGATACAAACGAAATAAAACAACAAAAATAATATATAAAAAAAACTTATTGCAAGTATAGTATTTGATTTGTTTAAAAGGCATTCAGCTTCGTTGAATCGCTTTCGCTTGAATTTCACTTCAATTTCATACAAATTTAAGTGAAATTCAAGCGAAAGCGAATTTTGTGGCACCATAGATTACTTATATACAGTTGCTCACAGCTTATTTCAACCAGCACAAAAAACAACACAAAAGCTTCAATTACAAAAGTATTTACAAAACACTAAAGTTATATCCACTTGTAATTTGAAAATATTGAAAATTACTTGAAATTTTTCGAGTTTTTGTAAAAATCAACTTTTATCCTCGATTTAAAAAAAAAAAATTTTGATGCAGTTTCTCTAAACTATTTTAATAGATTTAAAAATCTCTTCGCTAGTATTTTTTGAAAGTTTCTTAATATTACTATTTTACCTTTTTCTCCTTTTCATACAATATTGTTCTGAGATCATTCCATACAAAATATAAAAAAATACTAGCGGAAAGATTTTTGAAATTTTTTTTTTTTGCATTCATTGCTGGGCAATAAGTTATTGTAGTAAAATCTATTTAATAAAATAAAACTTGTAGCTAGTCCTAAAAACTTAGCACAAGACAGAAAGGGACAGCAGCTATAAAGAAAGAGACAGAGAGAGAGAGACGCTCCATAGAAACTTGTTTTCCACGATGTGGTTTTTAAAAAAAAAAAAATAACAGCGGTGGGCACGCATGTGCTCCGGGAGCCAGCGGCTGCTCCCAACTTTATTAATGCTTATTCGGCGCCGTGAAGTCACACAAGACTCACGAGCAAAACAACAACAACGCACAAAAGTGCTCCCGTATTCAAATTTCGTGCCCACCGCTGGTCCATAACATCAAATATATAGAAACCATTTAGACCAACTTTAAGTTAATCAAAAGAGTAAAGTAACATCATCAAACAGTCGATTTACAATTTGACTTGGATTTTATAAAATTTTTAATAATTATCTTTAAATGAATATACATTTGTAATATTACAGTTCATCTTTTTCCAGCAAGGTGTAGCGATGTTTTGATGGACCCAATTCCTTGAATTTCGACTCGGGCGGCGACGTTCCCTTTGCATTGCTATCATGCTTCACTTCATTACTTGTGGGCTCTGGTCCATAATGGAATTCCCTGCAAAAAACAAATGTGAAATCATTAGTATTAGCTTATAGAGTGGAGGTGTTGCATTAGCTGTACATACCTATGAAGTTTCCCACTGTACAGATCTTGAAGGAATTGCTTTAGCTTGCCGGGCGTATACATGTCATTGAAATGGGGAAAGAGATACATGTGTTTGAATGAATCAATTGCAATCACAGGCAGATCATCCTCGGATTTGCCCAAATGATGTAAGGGATGCGCAAATCTTTTACCATCCGCAGTAAGGAAGTTCACATTCTCTGAAAGCAACATAATATAAAAAAAAAAATGATTAGGATATATTTTGGAATGTAAATACTTAATAAAATTAAAACTTACGCTTTTCATCCAACAATTGCTGCTCAATGATTGCTTTGTAATCCTTAATCGAATTAAGATCATCGGGTTTATAGAACAGAATCAGGAACGGCAGCCCTTCCTCTGTCAGCTCCTCGGCACTTTCGAATGTTATCTCCCTGACAAGCGGTACACACTTCTCCTGGATCCATATTTTCAGTTCATCGAAATTGCTTAAGCTTCCGGTGTAGGTCTCATCATTCTCATGGGATAACGCCACATCCGGTCGAAATACAATAATCGGGGTGCCTGTACAAATATTAATAGATGTTACAACGCTCAAATTGATATAGATTTAATCATGTATGTACCTGGTGGATGCATTGCTTGAGAAGCTTCGCCGAAACCAACATGGAACTGGCAATCTTCCTTAAGATTGGTCGCTACCCTCCTGAATATATCATATTCAGGCTGATCCCGTCGATCGAAATAGCCCATTATGCTGCGCTTCTTGGAATCGAGATTCTCCAGATCCTTCAATGACTTGAACTCCTTGATGGGATCTTCCAATTGTTTCTTAACAAACTCCAAGAATGCGTCCGCCGAGCGTTGGCCCCGATATTCCCGCTTGCTGAGCTGTCCATTGCGGACAATCTTTAATGTGGGATACTTACTAATATGGAAACGGGATGCAATCGCTGTCTCCCGATCACAATCCACTTTTCCTAGCACTACTTTACCAGCTTCTGGAAATTCCGCTTTAATCTGCAAAAATTTAGATCAAGGAATTAATAAACAAACAAAAAGTTGCTAAAAATGTATATAAATGCCAAGTTTAAACAGTTTGCCATGTGTTCAACAATATAATAATAATTTATTGAAAGATAAAACAAACAGAAAAACATCTGTAATCATGTTCAAGATGTTCAAGTGAAAACAATACGCAGTGCTCTATTTAATTTTTGGGTTTTTTTTTCATTCTTCCCATCTGTTGTGACAGACAGACGGTCATAGCATATTATTTTTGTTGCCTTTGTTGAAATAACAACTATTATTCTTATCGTGATTGATTATCAGCTTTCTACAATATACATTTTATAACGATCGGACAATAAATTTGAAAATTCCACAGCGATATTAAGTAAAAAAAAAATAAAGAAACATTTCAAATTTGTTTAAAGTTCTTTATATGTATATATTAGTAAAATTTAAGTTAATAAGCAGCCAAAACTCTGAGTAACTAGACTTTTTATATACAACTTTTTTAATACGATTTTGAGTAATGCAAATGAATACACTAGCCAGAAATACTATGCGTACAACCTTTTTTAATTTAACTGTTATTGTATGTCAAGTTTTCATAGTAAAAAAATAAATTTGGAAAGGTCGTTTAAATTCCGTTTGAATGATGCAAAACTTTCCTTAACCCATTAAGTACCCATTGAAAAATTCGAATTTTTGTGAACGTCTAACTTTTTTTTCGGTCTCAAACAAAAAGTATTTTGATGCAAAAAATTTGTTTATACAATTCTAAGAGTGACTTCGCTAGTATTTTTTTATGATTTTTTGAAAATTACTAAAAAAAAAAAAAAACTAGCCAGGTGATTTTTGGAAATTTTTTTTTGCAGTCACTCTTAGAATTGTTCGAAAAATTTGTTTACAAAAAATATTTTTTTTTAAAAGTCGATTATAAAAGTAATTTCTTTTTGATTCAGGAACGTATAAATACAAAAAAATAAGTATATATTTACTTTATTAGTCATGAACAAACTAATTTATCAGGACTGAAGAGTTTGCCCTGTATATTGTTTAGAATTTTTAGCATAAGTAAATATTTACGAAAACTGCAAATGCGCAAATGTGTGTAATATGTGCGTAAAAATTGTTGAATGTTTTAAAAGTAAAAGCTTTGGTTATTTAGACCCGATTCCGGGGTATCTACTTGACTATAGCTTACCTTATCCGCCGCTTCATTGAAAATAGGCGCTAAAATATTACTAAACCGACACCATTCCGCATAAAAATTAAGGAAAACCAATTCGTTAGACGCTGAAATTACCAGAAAGAAAGAAATGGAGAATGTTAATGTAATAAATACAAAAAAAAACCAATTAATATTGTTTTCTAGTTTAAGAGGAAAATATAAACATTGTGATTTGTTTAAAGATCATTGATTAAAAATAAAAATAGCATGTGACAAACACTCCCAACCCTATTGATAAGATAATAGAATGAGATGATATCTCAGAGAAAGAAACAAGCGACTGGACCAATTGTAATTACCCTTCATATTGGTCTCTGATATCATTTCATAAGAAAACAATTTATGATATTTTTAATAGTAAAGCCGAGTTCACACTGCGTCACAGACTGTCACAAAGCATTGTCACAATTCGACAGTTCTGCATCTATGGCATCAAAATCCGATAGGCTCTAGAAATATGCAATTAAGCTTTACGATTTACTAGAATTTATTGTATGCTAAGGTTCCAGATGGAGCACACAGGCCCTGTGACTGTAAGCTGTGACAGTATGTGACGCAGTGTGAACCCGGCATAATACGCTTATAAATTTACACAGATCATTGCAATAATATACGGAATGTAATTAGCATCATTTTGTGGTTCAATGAATAAAAATGCCGATTATGGCTTTAATTTGTTTACACTAATAAACTATAATTATGAATTATTTTGCTTAGTTGTTGTTGTTGATCAGTGTGTTTGTTTATTTTATTTAAAGCTTACCACGTTGGCAAAAATCTGGGGAATTTATCGAGCGCGTCTGATTTTTTTTTCTTTTTTAATTTGTGACACGTCAATCTCCACACACACACACATACAAGCACAAGTGTATGCGCGAGTGCGTGTGCATGTGCACACGCATTCACTGCGTGCGTGAGTGTGTGTGTGTGTGGGGGTGTTTGTATGCATGCGTGTTGTATTTGCACCAGCTGAGATATTGAATTAAATGCCGTTTATGCGGCTTTTGCAATGTTTGTTATTGCATTTCATTCTTACGCTTAATTATGGTAATTGCACAGTTACTATATATGTATATGTGCATGTATTACTATAGACCCCGTTGCTGTTGTTGTAGTTCTTCTTCTTCTTACCTAACGTCATATCAATATTTTCACTGGTCATGGACACCGCACCAGTCGCATCTGTTGGCTGGATAAGGACATGTAGAACCTGCAATTATCGAATAGTAACACAAACATGACATTACTGCACTTATTATTCATTGGTTGCTAGTGTCGCATAATCATCATCATTATTATTTCCACGTCCACCAGCCTCAGCCGGTTGCTTGGGCTGTGGAACTGTCACGGAACAGTCGCAGACACTGTGATTGAGCGGGTGAGGGCAGAACACGTCGACTTACCGCAACAATGGCTAAGCACGAGCCAAGCAATGCTTTTGTGGATTCCGTCATTTTCGGTGCTGGCGGCGGCGGCGGCAGGCTAGCCAATTTTTATAAACTAATCAAATCTAAGTTACTATTATTTTAATACACTTTTACATTAGGTGGAATGAAAACGCAGTCACGACGTATCTACTACATATATATTAGAGTTGTGTCGTTTCGTTCTGACAAAAGTTCAAATGAACGGGTCATTAAGATGAACTAATGAACTTATTCAGTCAATCATGAACTAAATCGGTCATTTCGCAGTTGGAGCTTCGCATGGAGTTCCGCAAATGGATTCAATTTCTTCTTTATTTACATGCAATAATGTTTAAATTTTATATATTTTTAAGTTTTTAACAATGTGAAAGGTAACTTAAGCCCAAAATTAAAAACCAATTAACTCTTTTTTCTCATTTTTAAAAAGCCAAACTGAACTAAATGACTGATTTAGTTCACGACTGAAAAATGAACGATTGAACTTATTCAGCAAATTGAACTAAAAATCCCAACTCTAGATTTTAGTCGGATTCATAATAAGACTAACTTTTAATTAAAATTGTGTAAATTACTAAATTTCATTTGCTGACATTAAGAATGATTCGCGGAATTCTGTTAAGTACTCATGCCCAAAAATACTCGGCTTTGATTACGATGATTAACCAATATTGCCTTATTCTTAGTCGATGCTATCGATATAACTAACGATTGTTTATGTTTTCACCACGCTAAATATTTAAATTATACTTAAAAACATTAGTGGGATTCCGGTAGGCGTTTTAGATTTGGTTTAGATTTCGCAGTCAGCTGTTCACAGCTGCTCCATACAAAATTTTTAGTGTGCCCAGAGCAAATCAGGGAAATGTGGTCTTACTAATTGATTTCGTGAAATCAGCTCTGAGACTGATTTCGTTTTCATTTTGATTTGATGTTAAACAGCTGTGTGACAGTTGGTGTTTGTTTACATTGGAAATCTGCGAATGTTTAATAAAAACATTTTCAATGTGCAAACTTTACGTTACGTTTATAAATTTCTTTTTCTGACATTTTGTGCAATTACGCCCTTGTTTTATATACTTTTTAGTTGTCAATCAGTTGTTCGCCCAGGCTGTCAGCTGTTCACGAAATCTAAAACTAATCAGTGTGCAAAAAGGGTCGTTCCGTCAACTGATTTAGATTTGGTTAAAAAAAATCTAAACCAAACCTAAAACGCTTACCGGAATCCCGTTTTTGATAATTTTGATTAGTTTTCAAATCACTGAAAGAACGTACAGAATTTAAATTTCATTCCATAGCGTAAATTTGTTCGATATTCGGTATTGTGTTCATGACTGGTCTCCCATTTTTTAATTATCTTTATATTTTAATTTACAAGAATATATTATTTCTAATTCCTAACTTAATGAACAAATTGTCATATTAAAATGATTAACAAAATTAATGTGGCAATAAGCAAGCTCATTGCAATAATCGATAACGATAATAATATATTCGATTTTGGATAAGTGACCAAAGTATTCAGTATATTAACGAATACGTATATGTATGTATGTGCGTACTTTACATCTACATATGTATAAGCAACAATATTTGCAAATCTTTGTTTATAATAGCTGACGTTTATGGAGTTTACGGTGCTAAATAAAGAGAAAATTAGCAAATCGCGTTTTTCAATTCCGTTCTAAATTGCAGTTAAATAAAACAACAATTGTTATCCAAAGGTTTTTAAGCATACAAATGTATGTATGCTTGTAGGTTTGTTTTGGTGTTATTGTTTCATAAATACTGAGGAATCGTAGATGTATGTACGTATGTGTGTGTGTTTGTATGTATATGTGCCCAATAACTTTTGTTTATAAATATATATAAAATTTCGTTAAATCATTCCAATTGCAAAACAACAAGGATATTTGTCACCAATAATAAGACGTACATTTTTGTGGCTTTATTGTTTATATGAAGTGCACCCATATGCCTAAGCGTACATACATATATGTATGTATGTATGCATGTACATATGTACGTATGTCTCAACGTACGCATTTGTATGTTCGTTTGTGTAGTAAAATATACTATGTACATATGTTTGTACTCTCATTATCTACATATACTGGCAACCACCACACACAAAAATTATTTGTACATATCTAGTATATCTGTTATTGAGGTGTTTGGATGTTTGAAACATTTTATATTTAATGACTTTGCCTTGACTCTGTGCCTGTATGCCCGTGTATGTGTGTGTTTGTGTGTGTATGTATGTATATATGTACATATGTATGTTTGTTTGTACGAATGAATGATTGTCCTGTTTGGTATATGTACGCATAAACAAGTTAAAAACTTTTATTATTATTTTCCTGTTGTGGTCGTTTAATGATAATTAATAGTAGCCCTGAGAGGATCTCAGGTGTTTGAACCAGTCAATAAATATGTATGTATGTGTGTATATGCTGTGTACATTTGCTATAGTATAAGTCAAATATAGGTGTGTGTATGCATGCATATGTATAAACAGTATGTCAAGTAATTGTTTTGTCAAAATAAAGACGTCACATATTTTATTAAACGAATAAAAAAATTATTAGTTTGTTTATTAGTTTTTTTTTTAAATTTGGTTCTTAACACAAGATTAATTAAAAATAAAATAAATTCAATATTTTGTTTAAGCTTCAGAAATACTCTTTAAAAGGAACCAGCAAAAAAAAAAAAAACAACATTTTGTCGTACTATTTATGTAGAATTATCTAGAATCAAAGAGAGAGTCGACATACAGTTGCGGTCAAAAAAATAGTAGTGCGTGCAATGAATTTACATTAACTCAAAATTTAATGCCTTTTCATTTATCCAAATTTTTTATATAATTTTTTTAAGATACGTTAATATATTGTTAATCTATCTGAGAAATCAAAGATAGTGAAAAGTTATTATTTTTCGACTTAGGAATTTTTTCTTGCAATAGCCTGAAAAATGGGCGGTCAAAATAATAGTAGTGATGAACATATTCAAATATTTTAATGATGAAAGCGATCCAAAACCACTTTTTTTTTTATTTTAAAGGTTAGATATGTGAAATGCACTTAATAATTAACAAATTTAATTATTTGTTGTGAAGCCTTTATCTTGAATTACCGCCTTACAACGACGGATCATGGCTTTTACATCGTTCTGTTTGTATTGAGCTCCAGGCGCTCCTAGCGATCTTTCAAAGATGAATATTATTTGTTGGTTGATGCTTGGCAATATCCTTCTTCATATCGGACCACAAATTTTCAATGGGATTCAGATCGGGGGACCGTGGTGAGCACTCCACTACATTCACTTTTTTCTATGCGAACAATTCTTTCGAAGATTTGCTGATATGCCTTGGGGCTATGTCCTGTTGGAACCTCCAAATTATCGGCATATCATCTGAAAAATACGGTAGCATAGTGTCCTGCAGAATTTTCACTTGTTCGTGCCTTTCCATTATGGTTACGATCCATTATATGGGTTGGACCCATAATGTGAAAATGCGCCCAGGTTATTATTTTCATACCACAATGTTTGATGGTCCTGCAGGTGAATCTGGGCTGATATTCGGACTTTAACGGATACCTTACATGTTGTCGAGATCCTCGACCAGTAATAAAAATAATTTTGGACACATCCGACCACTAGAGGTTTCTTTATTTCTCTAGGGTCAATTCAGATGATCCTTAGCAAATCGAAATCGCTTTTGGGCAGGTATTTTTTTCAATAACGGAATTTTTCACGGGCTTCCTTCTGCCAGATTATTATTTCGCAAACATCTAAGAATGTTTTACACACTTTGGTCCATACCAAAGTCCTTTTTTTAAGTGCTGCAGGAGCAAAAGGGTCGCGTTTCAAAAACCTCACTACTTTTGTCACTTGTCTTTTGGACATGGATCGAGGTCTTCCACATTTATCCTATTTTGGCGACTACTTAATGGCGTTTCTGATTATGGTTGGCAATCATATAATCAAATTTTTCCACTTCCTTAAACGTTATCCTTTTTGAAATAAATTTTTTATAGGAGCACGCTTTTCTGGAGTGCAATGCCTGCCACGCCCCATTGTAACAACTCTAAGCAAAATATTTTTTATAAAATTTATAGAAAATTATCAAATAACAATTATAAATATCAAATCAAGTGCCTTTCCTGCTTAATATCCTTTTTTTCCACTCTTAATGCATTCACTACTATTATTTTGACCGCCCATTTTTCAGACTATCACAAGAAAAAAATTGCTATGTCGAAAAATAATAACTTTTCACTATCTTTGATTTCTCAGATGGATTAACAATATAATAACGTATCTTAAAAAAATTAAATAAAAAATTTGGATAAATTAAAAGTCTTTAAATTTTGAGCTTTTGTAAGTTCATTGCAGGCACTACTATTTTTTTGACCGCAGCTGTATGTATGTACAGTGGACCAATAGTGTCTTCATGCATCCCAAATTTGCGTATAATAAAAAAGTTTTGATGCAGGTTTCTTATATTAATCTTTTATTCATTTCAATACTGTTCGAATGATACAAAAATTTCTTTAACCCATTAAGTACCCATGGAAAATTTTGAATTTGTGTAAAAGTCCATTTTCAACTTTTTTCCTCGGTCTCAAACAAAAAATATTTTGATGCACAAAAATTCTTCAAACAATTCTAACAGTGACATGGGTTAAGGAAAGTTTTGTATCATTCAAACGGAATTTCCATTGATGGCAAACTTTACAAAAAGTAATTTCAAATTCTGAGTAGATTTAACTTTAGTTTTGTCAAAATACTTTATTCGACGACTGTAGACTTAGATACAAAGATACTTTTACTAATATTAACGATTTTTCCTAAGTTTTGCACTCTAGTTGATTGTCCCAATTTATGCGTACTCGAAATATTTTTGTTGCATCTTTTGTTTTGTTTTTATGTATATTGAATTGTATTCTTAGTTTTTATACATATTATTGTTAATATAATATTAATAACAAACAAAAATTTAATTTTTTTGTTTTGTTGTCAAAACAATTACGTGTCTAACTGTTGGCTCGAATCTTTTATTGCAGTCGCCACACATGATGTCAGATGGATCACCGCCCCCATCGATTTGTTTCATACGAGCCGCCGAATCATATCCAAAATCTGAAATGGAAAAGGAAGATTCACAACTGATTGTTCCGTTTCAAGAGCGTAAGTTTTTTCAAAACTATATTTACATATTAATTAATTTAGCATATAACTAATATACAAACTGTGTGCTTATTATTCTCAACAGTTGCCGGCGAGTCAATAAAGTATTTGGGACGGACCGATGATGGAATTTTGGCATTATCCAATTATCGCATATTTCTGTCAAAGAAATCGACAACAACATTTGAGACATATATACCGCTGGGACTGATTGAATCGGTTCAAGTGCGAGATCTATTCCAACTGATTGTTAATTGCAAAGACGCCAGCACTGTGAAATGCTCGTTTCAATCGGCCGAGCAATGCTTGGAATGGCAGCGTCGCATTCAGCTGCTAATTGGTGTACCTGAAACGCTGGAAACGCTTTTTGCGTTTCCATTTTACTCATGGACATGTGACATCATTGGCAATAAGGAGCGATCGATGTTAACCAATGGAACGAATGGAACAACAATTGGCAACAACAAATTATCATCATCAATATCATCATCAACAGCTGCGGAAAATCAATCACAGCAATCACAGCAACAAGCATTCAAACCAATTGGAGATCATTTACATCGACTGCAGCGTGCGATTCGATATGAGAGCGATTTTAAAAATGAAGTTGCTCGTCTTGGATTCGATTTGAAAGGATCGTGGCGTATCTCAAACGCAAATTCCGACTTTAAGCTCTGTCCGTCATATCCACAAAAGTTACTCGTTCCATGCTGCATCACAGATGAAATGCTTCACAATATTGCCAATTTTCGTGGATCACGTCGATTGCCGGCCGTTGTTTGGCGTCATCAGAAATCTGGCGCTATACTTGCCCGCTGCAGTCAGCCCGAAGTTGGTTGGCTCGGCTGGCGTAACTATAAGGATGAGCAGCTATTGAAAGCTCTAGCGGATGCCTGCGCTTTCGATAGAGGCGAGCATGCCCGACGACAGGCCAAGGATATAGCCAATGGAGAGACGGGCTCTTCAGGCCAAAGTTCACCATCTCTGGGTGATTCCTCTCACGAGGAACTCGCCCTTGATGAAATCCGAGTATGTTCAATTCAAATATATATTCACATTAAACAATTCTATAATATATATTGTATTTGTTTGAATTACAAGAAAATTCTCATCGTCGATGCTCGGAGCTATACGTCAGCGGTCACAAATCGAGCTCGCGGCGGCGGTTGCGAGTGCATCGAATATTATCCATGTGCTGAAATCGAATTCATGAACTTGGGCAACATCCATGCAATTAGAAAGAGCTTTCACGCTGTGCGACAGTTGTGCGCCTCATCGCCAGATGATCCCAAGTATGTAATTTTCTTTTTACTAAAATCTGTTAATTCCAGGGACTGCAAATAAGAGTTGTGATTGCTAGTTTCAACTAAAAAAATCAATGTGAGGAAATTATGCTATAGTAAAATGGTATACACTAAAACTCCTTTTTCAGTCGGAACTATCGATATCAGCCAAAAACTTATATTTTCAATTTATCAGATATACATCCAATTTATTTCTTATTTGTAATTTTTATTTAAAAGTCAGATATAATCATTAAAAATAATTTTTTAATAAAAAGTTGTGAGATAACACTTATGTTATTTCTGATTTTTTTGATAAAAATCAAAAATAAAAGATAAAGTATATTTTTTGTATTATAATAAATAAAATAACTCTTATTTTTTATTTTTATTGAAAAAATTAGAAATAAATGTTATTTCACAACTTTTTATTAAAAATTTAATTTTAATGATTATTTTTGACTATTTTAATAAAAATTAAAAATAATTGTTATTTCGTAACTTTAAAATATAAATTTGAAAATAATTGTTTATTTGTAATATTTATTTTAAAACTTATAACAGTTACGGTCCCTGATCAATGTACATCACTTTTCAATCAGTCGTTTTTCTTTTTCGAATTAAATAGTTGGTTCGGCCAATTGGAGAAAACAATGTGGATGCAACATCTGTCGGGTTTGCTGGGGGCAACAATGACTGTTGTCCATACAATTGAAAAGAATGGTCGCCCTGTTTTGGTCCATTGCTCCGACGGCTGGGATCGTACACCACAGATTGTGGCCACAGCGCAATTATGTCTAGACCCCTTCTACAGAACTGTTGAAGTAAGTCTTTATTTATATTATTTATTTATTCCGTCAGGGAATTTGCATATAAGTATAAATTTTAAATAAATATTGTTTCTGTTCCTAGGGATTTCGAGTTTTAGTTGAACGCGAATGGTTGAACTTTGGCCACAAGTTCGCAGATCGCTCTGGAAATGGTCCCAATTCGGATGAGGGCAACGAACGCTGCCCAGTTTTTCTGCAATGGCTCGATCTGGTGCATCAAATACACAAACAATTTCCCTGTAGCTTTGAGTTCAGCATAGGTTATTTGGTAAATATGAGTTGTTCTATATAAAAACTTAGTTATTTCTTCTAATATATATTAAATTTATAGATTAAATTGGCCCAGCATTCATTGTCATGTCTCTTTGGCACTTTCCTGTGCAATTCGCTAAGAGAACGAATCGAGAATTCGGTCTTTGATCGTACGTTCTCAGTATGGCCATTTCTAGCGGAAACGATGTATAGAAATCCACTGTATAAGCATGAGACTGATAAGGTATTACTGATAATATAGAATGCTATATAGTATATATGATAACATACTCAATTTACATATATTCCTTTTAGGTACTTTGGCCAGCACATAATGTGCGATTTTTGCACTTTTGGTCCGATGTTTACTTGGGTAGCTTAGGCAATAAAAATGGTACCGATCTTCCTTTACAAAGCAATGAACGACAGAGCGTACACAATGGCAATAGCACTAGCAATGGCAATGGCAATGGCAGCGGTAAGAAATTATTTATTTTGTACAATATATGAACCTTTCCACAGGAACAGTCCACCGCGGCCAAAAACCTAAAATTTATAAAAAATTCACATCTTGTGAAACATATTCAAGTCATTTATTTAAGCCCCATTCAGACGAGCACTTTTTCACCGACACTTTTTGCATATTTTTTTTGACAAAAAGTGTCGGTGAAAAAGTGCTCGTCGAATGGGGCTAAATAAATGACTTGAATATGTTTCACAAGATGTGAATTTTTATAAATTTTAGGTTTTTGGCCGCGGTGGACTGTTATTGCAATAAGCAATATTCGTTAAGAAAAATTCTCTAGGATGAGCCTGCCGATTCAATTGGAATAAATTTTCTTTTTATGTATTTTTGCCCGTTTTCCTAAAAATTACTTTTTAAAATGGATCGTTTGTATTTTAACGATTACACTAAGGAAGCCAGTAAAATTTAAACACGAACCATTTTAAATAGTAATATTAAGATACATCAATGCACATCATTTTAAAAAACTCCAAATATTCCTTCATGTTTCGCTGAAATCAGTGTTTGAGCTGTTCGCCTTGAAAGCGACTTTTATTATGGTCGTATGCGAATGTCTTTGTTTTTCGTAATTATCTTAAAGCCCAAAGTTAACTTAAGCACCCATTAAAGTGCTAATTTTGTCAAAATAAAATGAGAACTGCCCGCATTCAATTTTACAAATAAATTAATCATTATTGAATTTTTTCAGGCTCATCAGCGAAAACACGTTCAACCGAAAATATTGCAACGAACGAGTTGACACAGAGCACGATATCAAGAAGATCGAGTGATCCCAATTTGGCTGTCGAATCAATGTATGCATATATACAAATATAATATATCCTTGAGCTAATCGTAATTATGTAAACAATATCTTATTGGATTTTAGTGTAACGGACGGCTTAAATATAAATGTCAATAGCAATTCAATGTTTGACATACGATCGGAGGCAAAGGAATGCATAATTGTTACTAATCATGATATCAAACAAGACTCAGACTCTGACGATACCTGCGACAGCTCAAAGCTGCGGGAGGTGGAGGAAGAGGCGGAGACGGAGACGGAGGCGCACGAACAGGACCAGGAGAAGGAGGAGGAAGCACAAAATGGTTCCAAATGTTTGATATCCGAATTAAATAATGACCAAAGCACTTGTTCAATTCAATGTGATATATTGAACGATGAATCGCCAACATTAAATGGCAAGATCACTATTCAGCGCATCGATTCCGAGCCTTTAAATTCAACAAATGGTAAGCTTCAATTATTACAATTTTAATTAATAATTCAATTAAAAGACGCATATACTAGATCGTTCAAAAAGTCCCCGGACTGACAGTGAAAAAGACTTTTTTTTTTTTTTAATCAATATATTTATTCAATATAGTCTCCGTCTAGCTTAATGCACCTTGTCCAACGGTCTTTCAACATTTCGATGCCTTTTTTGTAGTGGTCTGAAGAAAGTCCCTCAAAATAGGCTTCAGTTTCCCATTCAACTTCTTCATTGGAGTAAAATTTTTTTCCCTGGAGCCATATTTTCAAGTTTGAAAACAGATAGTAGTCACTGGGGGCCAGATCTGGGGAATATGGAGGATGAGGAAGCAATTCCCAACTTAACTCTTTGATTTTTTCCATCGTTAAAGCGGCTTTGTGAGATAGTGCATTGTCTTGATGAAAAAGGATTTTTTTCTTTGCCAAATGCGGGCGTTTCTTCTTAATTTCGTCATTCACACGATCAAGCAATGCTGAGTAATATTCTTTGTTGCATTTTTCACCCTTTTTAAGATAGTCGATGTGTATTATACCATGTCCATCCCAAAATACACTGGCAAAAACCTTACCAGCCCATCGACTTGCCTTCACACGCTTCGAACGGCTTTCACCGGCCTCCCGCCACTCAGCTGATGACCGATTGGACTCCGGAATGTAGTGATGGATCCAAGTCTCATCCATGGTGATATATCGACGCAAAAATTCGCTTGGATTTCGGTTAAACATGTCCAAACAGGACTTGGAATCGGCCACTCGTTTTTCCCTTTGTTCAATATCTAGGAAATGCGGCACCCATTTTACATTGAGCTTTTTCATATGCAAATGGTCATGCAAAATCGAAACCGCTGACCCAGTCGATATGCCCACAGTCTCAGCAATCTCACGCACTTTGACTCTTCGATCAGTCAATACGATTTGACGGACTTGTCTGATGATCTCTGGGATAATCACCTCTTTTGGTCTTCCCGAACGCTTCGAGTCTTCGGTGCTTGTACGACCGCGTTTAAAGTTGGAATACCAATCGCAAATGGTTGATTTACCTGGAGCAGAGACCCCGTAATGCTTATCAAGCCAAGTCTTTGCTTCTACGGTATTTTTTCCCATCAAAAAACAGTGTTTAATCAAAACACGAAATTCAGCTTTTTCCATTTTTCAAAAAACTCAAAAAGTTGCACAACAATAATATTTCTAGCTCGATGGCGAAGCTTACGATTGCGCTCAAATTTTCACTGGAGCCTAGAAATGAACTAGTCAGTCAAAAAAAATTTATTTAAAAATTTTAGTGGAGTGGCCTATGTGTCAGTCCGGGGACTTTTTGAACGATCTAGTATATTTCATTTTAATTGCAGATGATGCGCCTTCGATTTGTGATGAAAGCATTAGTGATAATGATAATAGCCGGAATTTGTGGCTTGGCCAAGGCCAAGACCAAATCGATACTAGTACGGATACAATAATTCCTATAGAATCTGCAAAAGGCGCCACATCAAATGGATTATCAAAGAACGAAAATCAAATAGCAATCAAAGACAGCAGCAGCAGCGATGATGTGCCTTTAGAATCAGAATCAGATGCCGTTGACATACCTCAAGACAGAAAGACCGAAACAATATGTGTTGCCCACACAAATAAAATCAGTCAAAGTTACAATAACTTACCCCGCGTCCATGTGAAGCCCAACAGTCTGCGATACCTTCAACAAAGCCTCAGTTCCAGTTTGGATTTTGATAAAGGCGATACGTTCGCTCCAAATTTGCTGCAGCATATCCATGATATGCGAGAGAGTTCGAGTAACGATAATAACGATAACGGCTGCAAGGAAACAAGTGTGTCCAAGGATCCAAATGCAAGTGCTGCATTGGTTAACAATGGCCATTGTTTGCCATCATCACCTGAACTCCAAAGATTGGAGCATGCCCCGACGCTAAATACGTTTGCCAACTTCGATGTGTCCACGTCTGGCATTCCGATGCGAAGGAACATGCTCTGGTCGAGTCTAAACCGTGACAGCACTCAATTTAAATACACAGATAATATTGGGTAAGTAGTGCTGTTAATTCGACCTGAATCGAGTTTAATATCAAAATTTGAAGATTCAACACATTGTCGATACAAATACATATGTATCTCCAAATAATAACGATCAGAGCTCGCATATAACAGTTGACTCGTTTTTGGTTGTCCACAAATAATTGTTATTACCTGACATTTTGAGCAAAGAGTCAGAGCTTGGCAAATTGAAGAATGAAGCAGGGTATCCACAGTACGATTTTGATGTAACTTTCGAAAATTCAAATTTTTCAATCTCAAACTTTGACATTTAATCAAATTCTGTCATAATAAGCTGAACTTAATTCTGAAAATGAACAAACTGAGTTGTCGATTTTTCATGAAAATGTATTTAATTAACTTAATAGTCAATGTAATTATCGAGTTATACATATATTATTACAAAAAGTTTTTGCGAAAATCGTCTGTGCTATAAATTTCATTACGATCGATTAATAAACTCCAAAGTTATTCTAGACAATATTTGATAATATGTAAGATTGAATTTAATACTATTTTCTTAACTTGTAGCCCACTGCAGTTTCCGTCATCTGGTCTTATTTCATTACCTCCGACACCGCTGGGATCACAGGAAAGAGCACAGTTGACCTCTCCACTTCTCTCCTGTCCCGATGGCTTGGCTCATGGCTTGAGTGAACAGAACATAAGACTACATCAAATTGTTCAGGAGCACAAGGTAAAGTTTTACTAAAACTTTGTAACATATATTTCTCTATATGAATTTTATTAATTTTGTTTTTTTTCTTCAAATTTTTCAGCTACGGGAAGAAGTTTTGCTGCGTGAGATTCATGGCATGCGTTTAGCATTATTACAAAAAGGATGTCCAAGTTGCAATAGCGTCGTTTCAACAAATGTCGAGCATGTAATTATAAACTAACTAAACCAAATTGTGTGAAACATTAGATAAAACAAGATGAGATGAATATATCCAGCCATATCCAACCATTAACACTTTTAAATTCTGACAATGTTATTATTGGCTGGATTGTTTCGACAGACAACAAAATGAAAAAAGTAATATAAATGTAGCATATGTATTAGGACATTGCCTGATTGATTCCCTGATGCCGTAATTAAGTTGACAAAACTCCCATTCAGTTGGTCTAATTATTTAAATTTTATTTAGGAAAACGGATCGGATATTGTTGAAAATGCATCGACGTGTTCATGGGAAGCTGTCGAAGAACGTAGTGGCCCATCATCGTATGCCAATTGCTCGATCCAAGAGAAAAAAGCATCGAGTGTCCTTTGGGTACCAGATCATGCAGTTTCGCGTTGCTCAAATTGTCAAATTGAATTCTGGCTCGGACGCAGAAAACATCATTGTCGGTGCGCATTTCAACATTAACGTATTCTCATTTTCATGTTTGTCTTTTTTTCTTTTTCTTATTCTTTTCCTTACTTTACTATTCTTTTGTATTGTATTGTTTTCTGTTTTGCCAAAAAAAAAAAACAAAAAACACTGTATACTATTTAATAACATAGCTTAGTTAATTTATACCATACATATTTCTTATACATATATTGGAGACAAGCAATCTGGCACAAGTTCTTAGCTAATCTAATCGCACGATATATACAACTTTTCTGTTCTTTGTTTTTTCCATAAATTTGTACTTAAATCTCAAATGCATTCATGGCTCAATTGGTTTTGTTAACTTAACCAGCTTAAGAATAGAGTTAGACATTGAAAATGGCGAATTGTTTGAATGAACTATTGTCAGATTGGCTGTGATAAATATTTTTCTCATTTTGTACAACATTTCTGATTAACAAACTGGTTGATATTAACTCTTAATCTGGTTGGTTTACATTTATTCTTTTCAAAAACTAAAAGAATATTTTATTAGCTCAATTTATAGATAGTAATATGATTATTTAAATTGTTTTTCTTTATGTTGCAGATCATGTGGAGAAATTTTCTGTGCTGACTGCTCGGAGTTCTGGGCGCCTTTACCGTATGAAAAGCTTTTTAATCCAGTAAGACTATGTGGCTCCTGTTACATAACAGTGACAAGCCAAGTACATGAATGCCGTGCTCCTTCTTTAGCTTCAGAGCCAAATCAAAAACTAAAATCAAAAGATGTGACGGCCTCGAAACCTGAAACGGAAGAAGCAAAATCTGATGCATTTGCAGATGCAGAATCAGATGCAATTAACTCTCAAGAGTAGTTTTCCATTAGACTTTAGGATTGGAATGTTGAAACCAATATATGTAAATATAATGTGTATACTCAAATATTTATTGCATATATATGTATGTATGTTAACACCACACGTATATTACGAATAACAATAATTGTGCGGGCATGTAGAACAAAAACACTCACATACACAAAGCACACACACGCAATTATACAAATTTTGTTAGACATATTATATATATATATATATATATGTATGGATATATACAATATGAACACAATTGTAAAATAAATTACCAAACTAAATCAATTCCATGAAAACAAAAACGCAGATTTCAATTTCAATCTTAATGGATCTCTAAGTTTTTTCTAAATAGCTTGCTATTGATATATATTCTATATATGTACATAATTGCATTCGCACAATGGCTCTATTAATCAGAAGAAATCATAGCTGATGAACTAATGACGATATTTTCAGAATTCAAAAATCACCAAGCATTCGGAGCGCTCTTAAACTTTTTATATCAGGGACCGTATTCATTATGATTAATTTTATAAAAATCAAGTGGAAAGGCTATAGTCGAGCTCCCGACTATAGGATACCCGTTACTTACTTAAATAAATTAAAAAAATTGTATATAGCTTTAAAGCTTTAATCAGCCATTACCACCTTTCTATTTGCCCGATCTTGTTATAATTGAGTAGAATGATAGGTAATAATAGTAGGTAACGGTAAGCATTTAAAAAATCCTAATATCTGGAAAACTGTGCATGTGGTGACTTTTGGCGATTTATGGAGGCGGAAAGGGGCGTGGAAAATTTTTTAAGGCCCTATTCTCTTTCAGCAAAAAATTTTTTTCGACTTTCTTTTTTTTGCATTTATTTATAGCTTGGGTAGTTGTGAATATGCCCCTAAAAGGATTTTCAGAAATTCGAAATACTTAAGGAGATATGGCCATTTTTATCCAGCAATGTTAATGTTAATGCATGTGAAGTCAAAACTTTAAACGCGTTTATCTCGAAACCACGTTTTTCGAGCTGGCGGCCACGATTCCGCCAGTTCTACTGAACCGATTTAGATGAAACAAAGTTTAATCGACGTAGAATTGTCACCATTCTGGCCCGTAGTTTTTTTTTTTCATTTCCGACGCTCCGGAGACCCGGAATCGTGGCCGCCGTGACGACACCTTTTTTTTGCACCACCAACTTTGAAGTCTCATTACTTTTTGAACAGCCCTCGTATCGAGGCAAAAAATTTTTTTTATTTTATTTCATTCATTACTAATTCAATAAAACAAACAAAATTCAAATATCTTTTTGCGTTTTCAAATGAGAATTTTTTCAAAAAAGGTCCAAAAACAGCAAGCTGAAGGAGAATAGGGCCTTAAAACAAACTGTGTGCCAAATTTGGTTGCTCTAGCCTTTATAGTCTCTGAAATCTAGGCCAAAAACCCTAAATAAAGACTATTTGTGAGTTTTTATTTCGCTTAAAATTAATCATCTCTTTTTTTTTTGTATATGTGTGTATTCTATGTCATTGACTTTTTAATGTCAAAAGATACACTAGACGGCAAATTTATTTTGACAACATTTACAAATAGATCTACTCGTTATTTGAACCTACTTCATGTACATTTTGGCATCAATGGAAAGGTCATTTCAATTTCGTTTGAATAATACATACCTTTCCTTAACCCATTAAGTACCCATTGAAAATTTTGAATTTTAAAAACGTCAACTTTAAAACTTTTTTCCTCGATTTTTTTAAAAAAGTTTTTGATGCAAAAATTCTTCAAACAATTCTAATAGTGACTGCAAAAACAATTTTCCAAAAATCTCTTCGCTAGTTTTTTTTTTTTTATAAATTTTTGAAAAATGCAAAAAGGCACTTTTTGTATGAAAAGGAGGAAAGAGGGGCTAAAATAGTAATTTTTAGCAGTTTTCAAGAATTTATAAAAAATACCAGCGAAGAGATTTTTGAAAAATTGTTTTTGCAGTCACTATTAGAATTGTTTGAAGAATTTTTTGCATCAAAAATTTTTTGTAAAAAATCTAGGAAAAAAGTCAAAACAGTAGACTTTTAAAAAAATTCAAAATGTACTTAATGGGTTAAGAAAAGTTTTGTATCATTCAAACGGAATTGAAATGACCTTTCCATTGATGCCAAACTTGACAAAAAGTAAGTTCAAATTACGCGAAGATTTAGCTTTAGTTTTGTCAAAATACTTTATCCGACGACTGTAGATCACGAAGATCGGTTACCATTTTTTGTGAAAAAAATCGATGCACTCTAATATACAAATATATACATAGATAAATAATGATCTCTCAAACTACATTACTTTACTTTTTCTTTTAAAAATAAAAAACAATTATATTTTTTATTGTAATTCATCCATTTTAGGATGGGCTTTAAAACTCATAAATGATCAGGTCAATTTATAACAGATATGGGTTCCAGTTTGATTCGGTCAACATAGATTTATTCACAACAACAAAATATACAAATTTATGTGCAACTGAGACTAAAAATCTTAGTCCTAATTGCATTGAACACATGAGTAAAGTGTGGGCCTGAGTTCTTTCTGTAACTTCTGTTAAGCGTCTATTGCTTTCCCAATGTCTTGTCGTCGAGCTTTGGCTCCACATGATGATGTTTTAGTGGTGGTGGCACCTTGTAGGGTCTTATGAACTTGATGCTCGTCTTGAGGGCATCGCACATCATGTTGCTGGGCAGCAGGCAGCGAAGAAAGACGTACGTTAAATACCCTGTGATGCCCCAGATGCGATGATGATCGACAACAAAGACGGGTCCACTGTAACCGCTCCTGAATTGCGTGTGACGCGTCGCTGATGGCAATATTAGTGATTTAAGCGGTATACTTATGGCCTCCTCGACCTCGTCGTAGTTCAACTTTAGCTCGGAGATGTGAAAGTCCTTCACAACGCCGACCACCGGCACAATGGCGGAAGTTCGTGGCAGCAGGATCGGATTGGATTCGCCCCAACTTTGTACGCGGTCTCGTGGAAGACCAATCTCCTCCTCCGTCTCTCGCAGGGCACAGTCCAAAAAGCTGGCATCGTCCTCGTCACGTTTGCCGCCTGGAAATGATATCTGTAAGCTGTGGCTACGCAAGTGCCGGGATCGGCGGGTGTAAAGCAACGATATGGCATTGCTATGGGATTTGGACACAGTTGACATGAGGATCTATTGATAGGATATGCTGCAGTTCCTACTCACGTGTCACGCTCCACGCACAGCGCTATGAGCACAGCAGCTGGCCTCTTCTCGCGCTTATTGTGCGCTATCGCTTTGGGCTGTGCGAAGGTTGGTAAATTGCGCAACTTGTCCATGCACTTCTGTCGCTGCTCGTCCGCCAGGAGCAGCGTCAAGTCGGCGTTTGTGAGTATTTTACCAATTGAAGCGATGCTGTGACTATTTCTTCCCAATTGCCGCCTTGTCAGCTGCAGCAGCTGATGTTTTATCACTTCAGAGCATATCATTGCTGCGTAAACAATTCAGTTTGTGATGTAAACAAAGCAGAACAAATCTGCATTGAACTTTGGATCGGCTGGCAACTGGTAGCGATCAGCTGTTTTTGCTAGCGCCAAATAATTCATATGTTATCGATATATCGACCAGAACGATACTTTGAATTTTTTATTAGATAATAACGTTTTTTTTTATTTAAATCACAGAGAGGGTTGGCTGCAGTGTTACTATTTAAAAGAGAACAAAAAAAAAGAAACAAAATAAAGAGGAACAAAAACAATGAAAAATAGATAAATTTAGTACATGTGTAAAGGTGGGTTCTCACTGCGTCACAAACGCTTCACAAACTCTACACAAAGCTGTTCACAACGTCACAAGGCAATGTGAACACTAAATGCATAGTCACAAAATTGTGAAGTCACAAAAATGTGACACTCCAATGTAAACACCACTTTCACATTCTGTTAAAAATTGTTTGCGAAGGAGATTGACACAATTTTGTTGAAAACTATGTTAACTCCTGTTAAAGTTGAAGCAGCTCAATTAAGCCCAATCCCATTGTTAAAGCACATCGAGCAAGTTGGTTTTTTTATCACATTTGTGAAAACATAAACGTCAAAGCTAAAATTTTAATTATTGTTTTTCAAGACTTTAGCATTGCTTGGCGGTCATTGGGCTGTGGCTTTTAGAAGACAACGATGATGAACCCAAGGCAAAGCGCAGTTGCTGGATCGATGAAATGAATTTGACTCGTGAAAAAGAGGGAATGTATGCCAAGCTAACGGGAGAGCTGCGAAGTCTTCCGCTCAAATTCAAAAATTTTTTGCGGATGGACGGAGCAACGTTCGCGAGCCAATTTCACCAGACGAGACTTCCGGTGACTGCGGTATTTACATAGCTTCTGGATCAAGCATGACGAGCCCCTCATACGAGTTTAGAATGTCGATGGCCGTAATATCAGCCATTATTCCAGAAACATGCGATGATTGAATTATTCATTAAAATTATTTTAAAGAAATAAAATCTTTATTATTGGAGGTTTCGTTGTTTTTATTCATTTTGTGGAACTTGTTATTGTTCCATTGCGAACATTTTGTGAACATTATGATTCCTTTTGATTTTTTGCGATGCTCTTTACATTGACTGGTAGTGTTTACATTGAAGGCTTTCACAAGACTTTTCACAAGACTTTCCACATTTTTGTGAAGTACAAATTTTGTGTTGCCAATGTAAACACTTTGACGTATTCTGCAAATCACATGATTTCACGTGATTTCACATTGTGCAGCAGTGAGAACCCACCTTAATACATACAGTGGCTCACAGCTTATTTCAACCAGTGTTCGATTGAACAATTCAACAGTGGATGGCAATGTTGACGCAAACATCAGTGGGATTCCGGTAAACGTTTTTGATTTGCTTTTGATTTGATTTTTATTTTTCAGTCAGCTGTTCACAGCTGCTCCATACAAAATTTTCAGTGTGCCCAGGGCAAATCAGGGAAATGTGGTCTTACTAATTGATTTCGAAAAATCAGCTCTGAGACTGATTATTTTTCTTTTTGATTTGGTTTCGAACAGCTGTGTGACAGTTGGTGTTTGTTTGCATTGTAAATCTACGAATATTCAATAAAAAAATATATTCGATGACTTTCTTTCGGCATTTTGTGCAATTATGCCCATTTTTGTATACTTTTTAGTTGTCAATTAGCTGTTCGCCCAGGCTGTCAGCTGTTCACGAAATCAAAAAATAATCAGTGTGCAAAAAGGGTCGTTCTGTCAACTGATTTATATTTGGTTAAAAATAATCAAAAGCAAATCAAAAACGTTTACCGGAATCCCACTATCATTTGTCAAAAGTTTACGTAGTTAGTGCAAACAAATGCTAAAAATGTCGAAGAAATTTTTGCTGGAGCTTATTTATTGCATGCAAAGTGAACCAGCACTGTGGCATGCAAAAAGCGAGCCATATAAGAACAAAACTATGCGAAACAAGTCTTTTTTTCTCTAAATAAATATGTATAGCCATCAAGGCAATGACTGTATCGTTATCCGATAACATGTTTATTCTCTGAAAATTTTCTACAAATGATGTTTGCAAGTAATGTTTGAAATAGTTAGTGGGTAAATGCAATTCTTGTTCGACGAACAGTTCGTCAAACAAATTCGACTGTGGATACCCTGCTTAAAGCTAGGTTCTCACTGCTGCACAATGTGAAATCACATTTTGTCATGCTTTGTGATGATTTGCAGAATACGTCAAAGTGTTTACATTGGCAACACAAAATTTGTACTTCACAAAATTGTGGAAAGCCTTGTGAAAAGAATTGTGAAAGACTTCAATGTAAACACTGCGAGTCAATGTGACAGAGCATCGCAAAAAATCAAAAGGAATCAAAATGTTCACAAAATGCTCGCAATTGAACAATAACAAGTTCCACAAAAAGAATAAAAACAAAGAAATGTCGCTTTGCACATGTCCTTTAATTACAAAGGTTGCATTTTTTAAAAATAATTAATATGGAGAAGATAGACAGCCGTGGACGTCGGGTTACAATCCAGTGGCATTCTGATTCAATCCACAAGCTAATTGAAGCTGTTGAGGAGTCAGAATGCCTCTGGAATGTAGGTAGTGAAAACTACAAGAACCGGGAGGCCAAGAAAGCAAGTTGGAGCTTAATTGCTCTGAATTTGAACGAAAGACTTCGCAGCTCTCCCGTTAGCTTTGCATACATTCCCTCTATTCCACGAGTCAAATTCATTTCGTCGATCCAGCACCTGCGCTTTGCCTTGGGTTCATCATCGTTGTCCTCTAAAAGCCACAGCCCAATGACCGCCAAAGCAGCAAGCTCTGTTTCATCTTGTGAACCCATGTCTTTCAGAAAAATCAAAAACAATTCTAAAGTCCCGATAAACAACAAATAAAATATTAGCTTTGACGTTTATGTTTTCACAAATGTGAAAGAAAACCAACTTGCTCGATGTGCTTTCACAATGGGATTGGGCTCATTTGAGCTGCTTCAACTTTAACAGGAGTTAACATAGTTTTCAACAAAATTGTGTCAATCTTCTTCGCAAAATTTTTTTAACAGAATGTGAAAGTGGTGTTTACATTGAAGTGTCACATTTTTGTGACTTCACAACTTTGTGACAATGCATTTAGTGTTCACATTGCCTTGTGACGTTGTGAACAGCTTTGTGCAGCGTTTGTGAAGCGTTTGTGACGCAGTGAGAACCCACCTTAACACTTCATTCAGTGTTGCTAAATTTGTGTTTGATTATCAGCCTTGAAATTGCTGTCATCGCTTGAACGTTTTAGCTCAGGCGTAAATGCTAGCAGCCTCAGTTGTGTTTTGCAACTCGTTCCGAAAGGTTCTCCCACTTTTTTTTTTTTTTTTTTATAAAATGGACAAAAATGAAAATGAAAACTCTACTTTGAGCTGCTAGGATAAGTCTAATAGGCAATTTACACCGAGACCCGTTTGGGGCCGTAACATACATACATATATAAAGGCTCTGCGGTGAGCGGGCCAGTATCAATAAACAAAAGTTTTGATGCAATGTTTTCTAAGCATAGAAATTATAATATTTTAAACAAAAAATTAAAAAAATTGCTTAATTCAATTACGCAATGTGGCAAACAAATGTTCCCTATTGGTAGAATAATTTCTCCGACAAGTTGCTTGAAGTATCGCGCTGAAAGCTTTGGCCAATCATGAACGCCATCTTATGGGCATACAAACAGCAGGCAGGAACTCGAACAGTTCCAGGCCAGTTATAATACAGAAAACAAAGTTTATAAGTTAATCGTTGTATGATATCAGGACCATAATTTGAATTATCCTGGAGAACCACAAAATGCGTTGGGGTTACAGTTCCCTGGCGAACCATTGAGGCAACCAAAAGAAATCATGCATATGAGATCTATGTCGTAATAGATTTGTCAACTACAGTTCCAGGCAGGGATTAAAACCGAAACGAATGTCGGTTTCAGTTAAAATTTCGGTTATGTTCGTATTTAGGTTTTTGGTTACCGGTTACGAAAAATCTTTCAATAAAGGTTCGGTAACGGTAAACCGGTTTTTGTATGTTTCGGTTTTGAAATTCCAGTGCAAATCAAAAAGTATCAATTGATTGGCTCCAATCAAATTGAGGCCAACACCGCCGGCTGTCAGGGACAGCAATAGAATGCGCTTGGAACTGCGTGGATCGTTGAATTCGTTGACAATATCCTAACGCTTTTGCACTGGGATTGTGCCATTCAACGACAGTGTGGCTAGTCTCTCCTTAGCCAGCATAATCTGCATGATGTCTAGCACAGACTTCCATTGAGACACAATGATGGCCTTATCATCTGAGTTCAGCACACATGTCTTTAATATTTCCAGAGTCTTTTGCAATTTGGTGGAGGGACGATTCAGATCAAAAACGGGATTGCTTCGCTTTAGCACATTTTGGGAAGCCTTGGCCAAGCGCATATCGTCGCCATCCAGGGGACGCACTTGATCGCCTTCGGGGCCACTGGCGGAGTCATCAGTAATGGTCAACTTATTCAGATGGGCCAACAAATCAATTTCCGGTGAATTCTCTTGGGTGTCATCATGGCCCATATTTCCGGAGCTTTCATCTTCCATCGTTTGACAGATTTCTAGCAGCCAAATTTTCGTCGGATTTGACTAGTTCAAATTTTGAAGGAGAAGCTTCCTGTCTCTGATGAGACTAATGACGATCGGTGGAGGTAAACGAGCGATCGATTTAGGCGGAATCGCATTGAGTTCGATAGGGACTTTGGCTTTAGAATTAATGACAGTTGCTTTCTTGACTGACTCTTTAAGAGGCAACTTAGCTTGGAGCGGCGTAGAGTGACTTCGAGGAGTAGGTGAAAAAGGATCCCGTTTTTTATTGAGGTGAAAGAGCAATCCGAATCCGAAGAATTGTCTCCCAATTGAGAAAAGTTAGATAAAATACCCATTTCGGACATTGAATGAGAATCGGCATCAGGAACAGACTGGTGCGGGCATGACGATTCGTGATTACGAATAGAGGGCGATTTGCGTCCAGGGATTGATGGGCTAATTGTCTTCAATGATGAATTTAAATCATCTTTTAGCGAAGGGTCCGATTCATCACCGGAATCGCAACGAATACTGCGCATCTCATCGACGCAAGCGACTTGACTCATCACGAGGTGTCCTGGTCATGTTCATAGCTTTCACCAGTTTCTGGCCCAGATAGGAATTCTTAGACTGCTCCATCCTCTCAGGCAAGAGCCCCCAAGTGGGGTCAATGGAGACGGCTGGGACGTCCAGAAAATTATGGGTAATTGCGACTCAATGAGGAAATCTGTAAAGATATAAGTAGGCCCAGGGCCACAGAGAGAATTCTTCATTGAGGTGAAAGAGCAAGCCGAATCCGAAGAAGTGTCTCCCAATTGAGAAAAGTTAGATAAAATACCCACTTTGGACATTGAATGAAAATCGGCATCAGGATCAGACTGGTGCGGGCATGACGGTTCGTGATTACGAATAGAGGGCGACTTGCGTCCAGGGCTTGAAGGGCTAATTGTCTTCAATGATGAACTTAAATCATCTTTTAACAAGAGGTCCGATTCATCACCGGAATCGCAACGAATACTGCGCATCTCATCGACGCAAGCATGACGGTTGATATATCTAATTGCACGACTTGACTCATCACGAGGTGTCCTGGTCATGTTCATAGCTTTCACCAGTTTCTGGCCCAGATAGGAATTCTTAGACTGATCCATCCTCTCAGGCAAGAGCCCCCAAGTGGGGTCAATGGAGACGGCTGGGACGTCCAGAAAAGTATGGGTAATTGCGACTCAATGAGGAAATCTGTAAAGATATAAGTAGGCCCAGGGCCACAGAGAGAAACAAGAAAAGAAATATTTTACGCGAGTAGGCTACGAAAAATACAGTTAAATGAAAATAAAAATATGAACCTTGAAATTGCTGTCATCGCTTGAACGTTTTAGCTCAGGCGTAAATGCCAGCAGCCTCAGTTGTGTTTCGCAACTCGTTCCGGAAGGTTCTCCCACTTTTTATTATAAAATGGACAAAAATTAAACTGAAAATTCAACTTTGAGCTGCTACTTAGGATACCATGAAAATAGCGATTAGATTTTAAGCCTAATAGGCAATTTACACCGAGACCAATATTTTTTTTTTTTTTTTTTTCTCCTCCAAGTACAGCTCATTAGCTCAATGTCGAACAAAGATGTTTATTTAATTTTCAGCTTAAAATGTAAGTTAATTAAATAGAATATAATGTAGATTATAATTGTTAAATTGAAGATAAGTACATATTACAAAAATAAACTTACAGTAAAAGAATAGGTTGCCTCCTGGATTATAAACAGAATCAAGCAATTAAAATTATTAGGAAATGTTCATTCAGAGTCTGTGAATCTAGCAGACATCTGGGTTAAATGGTTAAATCTAAGTATAAATATATTCTGCTAGATTTGTCCATAATTGGAGTTTACTGGGCGACACCAGCACCGCAGGTGCCTGATGCGCACTCGAGATTGCATCAAAGATGCTCGTCTCTGAGCGCTGATACTCGCTGCCAATGTTCTCCAGATTCAGATCGGCATCCAAGACCAGCACCTTGCATTGTTGCGGACGCCGCTGGTGGATGAGCCAATCCTCGTGCAATTCATGCAACTCCTGCAAATACTTCAAAGGTACACAGCTCTCCTCGGAACGTGCACGTTCCATCATGCGTTCGTAGACCACTTCGGGTGTGGTTTCAAATATAAGCCAAGTCACTTATAACCAAGAAATGAAAACAAATCTTCGCTTATTATTGTTTTCGAATTTTTAAAATACAAATTAAGGTTTTTCGATAAATGTCAAAAATATCTGTTAAGTGAGACGGGGACTGTAACTATAATAAGTATTAAAATAAAAGATAGTATGCAATGTTTTCTAAGCATAGAAATTATAACATTTTAAACAAATAATCAAGGGACGGGAGGTTACGAAGCAGAAGTCTGCGTGGCAAACGGATATTTGGATTCCAAGCAAGACCACAAAGTGCAAAAAGTATAAATTGTTTCGGTATAGATTCAATTTGATTTTGATAAGAGCAATTTTCCAGAATAAGCCGGGTATCTACAACCGCGGAAAATAAAAATTTCTGCCAAACTTCATATAAAAAAAACTGAGGCAGAAACTTTTCGTTTTCGATTTCGTTGCTTGAGTATCCAGCAACTTGAACGAAATCCACAAATAAATATCGATTAATGGCCTATCGACAGCGTTTGAGAAACGAGAGAGCAGCTGGTGCACAGCTCAGGAATATATTGCCGACAATTATTTCGCTAGTGTCGATTAAAATAATGGTAGAAAAAATTGTGCGCAAAACCAAAAAGTGAGATGAAACTGTTTTTGCAACAATATATGCCGCCACCAACACAATCACATCATCGTCAGAGTTCATTTTATTAATTTTTTTTAAATTAGTTGAACTTTCAAAATTGGCACTGTTACAAAACCATGCAGTGGCCATGCATGTTTTAGGTAAATCGTCACATTGTTGTATTTATGTTCCATGCCCACGAAATAATTAGCAAATTCCTAACATAAAAATTTCGCGGTGCTGGAGACAGGCCTATAGGTGTTAAATTCTTTTGACCAACGCTTTATAAATGCAAGAGTGCCCTTCGCCTTATTTACAATGAAAGAAAGATGAAGAGTGAAACCTAATTTATTATCAACAAGTCTTAAAAGACTCCGGATGCAAAACAGAAGTAGAGGATGGCATTTTTTTACAGCACGCTGGTCATTACCATAGAAAGTGATCCTAGCCACTTGCCCAATGCCAATAATGATATAATGGTGCCCCTTCGCTGAATGCATCCTCGAAGATTTGAGAAACGTGGAACAAAATGGGTTTTCGTGAATAAAATGAATCAAATTAAGTACTACAAATTTATACTTGTATTTTCAATACTGAATACTTCTCCCTAACCTCAAAAACTAATTAAAATTGGCTTGGTTGGTATTATGTTGAGAAAAAATCAAAAGTGTTCGAATAGTTTATACAAAAATACTAAAAACAATAAAAAAAAAAAAAACCTGTTACTTTGAGCACAAAAGGCTTTTAAGGCCCTATTCTCTTTTAGCAAAAAATTTTTTTCGACTTTTTTTTTTTTGCATTTATTTATAGCTTGGGTAGTTGTGAATACGCCCCTAAAAGGATTTTTAGAAATTCGAAATACTTAAGGAGATATGGCCATTTTTATCCAGCAATGTTAATGTTAATGCATGTGAAGTCAAAACTTTAAACGCGTTTATCTCGAAACCACGTTTTTCGAGCTGGCGGCCACGATTCCGCCAGTTCTACTGAACCGATTTGGATGAAACTAAGTTTAATCGACGTAGAATTGTCACCATTCTGGCCCGTAGCAAAATAAAAATTTTGCGATTTTTTTTACTATTTTTTTTTTACACTAAACTACAAAAAAATGGGTCCAAATTCGATTTTTCAATTTCAAGTGCCGCCATTTTGACAAAAAAAATCGCAAAATTTTTATTTTGCTACGGGCCAGAATTACATCTGTGCTGATCATAACCCTATATTTTTTTTTTTTTTCAGACGCTCCGGAGACCCGGAGTCGTGGCCGCCATGACGACACCTTTTTTTTGCACCACCAACTTTGAAGTCTCATTACTTTTTGAACACCCCTCGTGTCGAGGCAAAAAAAAATTTTTTTATTTTCTTTCATTAATTACTAATTCAATAAAAGCAACAAAATTCAAATATCTTATTGCGTTTTCAAATGCGAATTTTTTCAAAAAAGGTCCAAAAACAGCAATCTGAAGGAGAATAGGGCCTTAAGGTTTGCAAACCTGTAGATAATTTTGAATTTCCTCCGGAGAGAAGAGAGTCTTGGGCAGTAAAAAATTTGGTGTTCAGCACTCTCAAAATGAAAAATTACATTTAAAACTGGACAGTTAGACAGGAAAAAGGAAGATGTCTCCAATGAAGAAATTAGATCAGTATACAATGAAGCTATAGCTTTTTACAAATTGAAGAATTTCTGAATTTTGCACAGATGCGATCTGTGATCAAACGACGGGTACAAAATAGACTCTAAGCCAGGGATGCCCATCGCCTATGCACACAAAGCACATTTGTTTTTGTTTTGCACATAGGATATGGGAAGCATATGAGAATACACATTGGTAAGCTTCTTGTGCACATTGCAAATTACACAAACAAATTTTGCCCATTCCGCTTTCCGTCAACTTTCGTTGCGGCAAAACAAGAACAAATCTTACATTGTCCGCTTTCCGTCAACTTTCGTTGGTATTACATGTGTGCGTGCGATTTTTTTTTTGTTTGTAGAAAAGCTGCAATTTTCTGTGATTGCCTAGGCACCATTAATTTAGTTTCAAACAAATAGATTGACTATTATACTGTAAGAAAAATTCACAATTTAATTAAAAACCGCACAATTGAAGAAATTGAAATAGTTTGGGTACCTGTTCATAAAGGTACTCAGATAAATGAAAAAACAGACGCAATCGCCAAATATGCGGCATCAAAAAGTTAATTATTAGTTGTCAACCTTAGTTTTAAAGATGCTCTTAAAGCTATCCACAAACAAACTGCACAACAATGGAATGAGGAATACATGAGAATATCCCTCACCAAAGGCAAATACTTTGCCGATATATTCCCTACCATACCTGACGAGCTCTGGCACTATAACGTCAAATGGCCAAAGACATCAAAGCCATTAACAGACTACTCACTGGACACGAGCGAACCGAGCAGGGGGCGGACTCAAAAGCGCAAGCACAATAAAAAGGCTATTTCGCTCATTAAACAATTGGTAAATCCGATAAAAATCAAATTTGAAATCCAAATATGTAATGGCAAATCAAAGCGATAAAGAGGATAGTCTCATTTATTATAGGCAATTTACACTGAGACCGGTAAGCATAAAGCCATTGTGTCAAACTGTGAAATTGCTTATTTTACTTCTATTAGAAATGAAACCAAAAAAATAGGAAAATACATCTAGCGAGTAAATCAAAGCATTAATCAGACATTGGCGGCTTGCAAGTTCTTTAAAGTGGTGCTAAATTTGATAAAAATAATGATTATAGGTACGACACAGAGAAGTTCTGTGCACTTCTGAGAACAATTAATAGTAAAAATAATTAAAAAATAGTTCTCTTTCACCTCAAAAACTAATTATAATTGGCTTGGTTGCGTGTTCAAATAGTTTATACAAAAATACTAAAAACAATAAAAAATAAGGGGGCTCCGCCCCCTGCAATTATCTGATTGAGAAACTGAATCCGAAGAACGTGTGGCGTATTTAACATATGAGTTTGTTTAATCCTATAAGTGTTAAGCATAAATTTTCCACTAGAGCCTAAAACTCTAGAGATAGATAAGCCCTTGTTTAGAATAGTTTCACCATGTCACACGCTCCAATATGCTGATAGGCCGATAGACCTAAGCAAATTTAATTGTCGAAAATCATTTACTTTTTGACGACTGCTTTTAGTCGTGCTATAATAAAAAACTTAAAAATAAATTATGTTAAAAAAAATAAATAGAGTTCTGCGCACAGATACGGAGTTTTTACACCATCTGCGTATGATAAGAAAACGACGCTATCTTCAGCCATGTGCGTATTGATTAATTGTGTCACTATTCTAATAGATTTAAGTAGTTTAAGCTAATAATAATAATAAATTACCTTTTTAGTAGTTCAAAAGCGTATCAATATTCATGGATAATGGCAGGGACTTTTCAAATCCATTACCTGGAACCAGGGATTAAAACCCTAAGCCAAAATAACCGTTTAGTAACCGTTTCATTTATAAGGGTTAATTTCGATTTTTCATACTTTAAAAAATAATAAAAATATTTTTAATTTTTAATTTTAATTTTTTTATGTTCAATTTTTAATTTTTGTTTGTTGTTACGAGTATTCATGATCGAATTTTCATAGCACTGAATAAGCGCAAATTTGATAAACGAAATATTAAAATTGTTAAAATGTTACTAAACTACATCAAACTGAAGAATACGTATATGTTTAACAAATGTAAGAATGAAACATTAAGAAAGTAATGCCTTTTAAAATATAATTATTATATTATTAATATAATTATATTTTTGCAAAACAATTTTTTTTTGTTAACCGAAACCATACCGGTATTTAAAAACTGAAACATACAAAAACCGGTTCACCGTTACGAAACCTTTATTCAAAGATTTTGCGTAACCGGAAACCGAAAACCTTAATGCGAACATAACCGAAACCTTAACTGAAACCGAAATTCGTTTCGGTTTTAATCCCTGCCTTGAAGTGTAGTGCACCTCAAATGCATGATTTCTTTTTGGTTGCTTAAATGGTTCGCCAGGGAACTGTAACCTGAATTATGGTCCTGATATCATACAACGATTAACTTATAAACTTTGTTTTCTGTATTATAACTGGCCTGGAACTGTTCGAGTTCCTGCCTGCTGTTTGTATGCTCATAAGATGGCGTTCATGATTGGCCAAAGCTTTCAGCGCGATACTTCAAGCAACTTGTCGGAGAAATTATTCTACCTATAAGGAACATTTGTTTGCTACATTGCGTAGTTGAATTAAGCTATTTTTTTTATTTTTTTTTTGTTTAGAAAGTGAAATACTAAATGTAATATTCTGTTGAATAACAATATAGTAATTGTTTGTAATGCTATATTGTTGCTCGCAGTTTTCGAGTTTTTTCTTTTTCGGAAAGTGAACTTCTAAATTACAATATTCTGTTAAATATCAATACTGCATTTGTTTTATTGCTGTATTGGTATTTTTCAGTTTTCCACGGAGAAAGTTTTTTGATCAATTTAAGCCATTTTCCGCGCCGTCGCCTTTTTCTTTGTGTGTGTGTTTATCTACTTGTAACAACAAGAATCCGTTGTTCTCTTCAATCGTTGTGCCATTGCCACCGCTTTTATTCTAGCAATCATTGAGTACACAGACTTTTGGGCCCAAGACGTCCACTTCCCTTGTTTCGCGCTTGTTCTCCGCTACTGTCTCTACGGTACCCTTAGCCATGTCTGACGCAGCGTGCACCATCATCGAGGAGCTCACCCTGGCCACCGAGGCCTACAGGACTTCGGCAATCGTCAAAAATCCGTTTGACATGCGGCGCTCGGCTCCCGCTGATGACACTCCACCTGCTATGGTCACATCGCCACCACCAGCCAATCGCCAGTGCAACGAGGCACCCTTCATCACCTATATTTTGGGATTTTGACAAAATGTGTCGGTTTTTTGACAAAAAGCTGTCCCTGTCGCTCACCATCGCTCACCGATGGAATATAACGTGTTCTACTTCCTTCGGTGAGCGTTAGTTTTCTACCGACGCTTTGAAATTTTGTGTGGTTACGCCACACGGACCGCTATTTGACAAAATGTGACAAAAAGTGTCGGTGAAAAAGTGCTCGTCTAAATGGGGCTTAATCTACATCAAACTGAAGAATATGTTTAATAAATGTGGGAATGCAAACAATTTTTTTTTGTGAGCCGAAACCATACCGGTATTTCAAAACCGAAACATACAAAAACCGGTTTACCGTTACGAAACCTTTATTCAAAGATTTTGCGTAACCGGAAACCGAAAACCTTAATGCGAACATAACCGAAATTTTAACTGAAACCGACATTCGTTTCGGTTTTAATCCCTGCCTGGAACTGTAGTTGACAAATCTATTACGACATAGATCTCATATGCATGATTTCTTTTGGTTGCCTCAATGGTTCGCCAGGGAACTGTAACCCCAACGCATTTTGTGGTTCTCCAGGATAATTCAAATTATGGTCCTGATATCATACAACGATTAACTTATAAACTTTGTTTTCTGTATTATAACTGGCCTGGAACTGTTCGAGTTCCTGCCTGCTGTTTGTATGCTCATAAGATGGCGTTCATGATTGGCCAAAGCACAAAGAAATTATTCTACCAAAAGGGAACATTTGTTTGCCACACTGCGTAATTGAATTAAACAATTTTTTTAATTTTTTGTTTAAAATATTATAATTTCTATGCTTAGAAAACATTGCATCAAAACTTTTGTTTATTGATACCGGCCCGCTCGCCGCAGAGCCTTTATATATGTATGTATGTTACGGCCCCAAACGGGTCTCGGTGTAAATTGCCTATTAGACTTATCCTAGCAGCTCAAAGTTGAGTTTTCATTTTCATTTTTGTCCATTTTATAAAAAAAAAAAAAAAAGTGGGAGAACCTTTCGGAACGAGTTGCAAAACACAACTGAGTCTGCTAGCATTTACGCCTGAGTTATAATTCAAGCGATGACAGCAATTTCAAGGCTCATATTTTTATTTTCATTTAACTGTATTTTTCGTAGCCTACTCGCGTAAAATATTTCTTTTCTTGTTTCTCTCTGTGGCCCTGGGCCTACTTATATCTTTACAGATTTCCTCATTGAGTCGCAATTACCCATACTTTTCTGGACGTCCCAGCCGTCTCCATTGACCCCACTTGGGGGCTCTTGCCTGAGAGGATGGAGCAGTCTAAGAATTCCTATCTGGGCCAGAAACTGGTGAAAGCTATGAACATGACCAGGACACCTCGTGATGAGTCAAGTCGTGCAATTAGATCTATCAACCGTCATGCTTGCGTCGATGAGATGCGCAGTATTCGTTGCGATTCCGGTGATGAATCGGACCCCTTGTTAAAAGATGATTTAAGTTCATCATTGAAGACAATTAGCCCTTCAAGCCCTGGACGCAAGTCGCCCTCTATTCGTAATCACGAACCGTCATGCCCGCACCAGTCTGATCCTGATGCCGATTCTCATTCAATGTCCAAAGTGGGTATTTTATCTAACTTTTCTCAATTGGGAGACACTTCTTCGGATTCGGCTTGCTCTTTCACCTCAATGAAAAAGGATCCCGCTTCACCTACTCCTCGAAGTCACTCTACGCCGCTCCAAGCTAAGTCGCCTCTTAAAGAGTCAGTCAAGAAAGCAACTGTCATTAATTCTAAAGCCAAAGTCCCTATCGAACTCAATGCGATTCCGCCTAAATCGATCGCTCGTTTACCTCCGCCGATCGTCATTAGTCTCATCAGAGACAGGAAGCTTCTCCTTCAAAATTTGAACTAGTCAAATCCGACGAAAATTTGGCTGCTAGAAATCTGTCAAACGATGGAAGATGAAAGCTCCGGAAATATGGGCCATGATGACACCCAAGAGGATTCACCGGAAATTGATTTGTTGGCCCATCTGAATAAGTTGACCATTACTGATGACTCCGTCAGTGGCCCCGAAGGCGATCAAGTGCGTCCCCTGGATGGCGACGATATGCGCTTGGCCAAGGCTTCCCAAAATGTGCTAAAGCGAAGCAATCCCGTTTTTGATCTGAATCGTCCCTCCACCAAATTGCAAAAGACTCTGGAAATATTAAAGACATGTGTGCTGAACGCAGATGATAAGGCCATCATTGTGTCTCAATGGAAGTCTGTGCTAGACATCATGCAGATTATGCTGGCTAAGGAGAGACTAGCCACACTGTCGTTGAATGGCAGAATCCCAGTGCAAAAGCGTCAGGATATTGTCAACGAATTCAACGATCCACGCAGTTCCAAGCGCATTCTATTGCTGTCCCTGACAGCCGGCGGTGTTGGCCTCAATTTGATTGGAGCCAATCATTTGATACTCTTGGATTTGCACTGGAATCCGCAGTTGGAGGCACAAGCGCAGGATCGCATTTATCGTGTTGGCCAGAAGAAGGATGTAATTATCTACAAGATGATTTGCATCGACACTGTGGAGCAGCGAATTAAGGCTCTGCAGGATCGTAAACTGGAGCTGGCCGATGGTTTGCTAACAGGCGGCAAGGTTAGCACCAAGCTCTCCATTGATGATCTCAAGGGCCTGTTTGGCATGTAAACTCGTTAGTCCATTGAAAAATTCAGCTGTATTTATATTATTGTTTTATTCAGGAATAATCAAAGCTTTAGGCAATGATTTAATATCATAAACTTTCCGTTCCGTTCCCTTAAAAAATTAAAAAAAATTAATTTATTCAAGTTTAACTTTATTTTGAAGCGTTGTAATTTTGTTTTTGTTTTAACTACGATACAATGGTAAAAGTTTTACAATGTGAGTTCCATCTAACTTGAAATGTATTAGCTAGTGCTTAATTTTAGTTTCTTTGCTTTGCTTGTCAAGCAAAATGTGTTAATTTTCGATTTAAGCAATTACTAAATAAAAATTTTACTACAATTTAAAACTTATAAACTTTGTTTTCTGTATTATAACTGGCCTGGAACTGTTCGAGTTCCTGCCTGCTGTTTGTATGCTTATAAGATGGCGTTCATGATTGGCCAAAGCACAAAGAAATTATTCTACCAAAAGGGAACATTTGTTTGCCACATTGCGTAATTGAATTAAACAATTTTTTTAATTTTTTGTTTCAAATATTATAGTTTCTATGCTTAGAAAACATTGCATCAAAACTTTTGTTTATTGATACCGGCCCGCTCGCCGCAGAGCCTTTATATATGTATGTATGTATGTTACGGCCCCAAACGGGTCTCGGTGTAAATTGCCTATTAGACTTATCCTAGCAGCTCAAAGTAGAGTTTTCATTTTCATTTTTGTCCATTTTATAAAAAAAAAAAAAAAAAGTGGGAGAACCTTTCGGAACGAGTTGCAAAACACAACTGAGGCTGCTAGCATTTACGCCTGAGTTAAAACGTTTAGGCGATGACAGAAATTTCAAGGCTGATAATCAAACACAAATTAAGCAGCACTGAATGAAGTGTTAGTAAGAAACCTGTGAAGAGCAGTGTTGCCAAGTTTTGTTTGAAAAAAAAGACAGTTTTTGACGGGAGGAACGAATTATAAAAGCTGAAAAATTAATTTAAAAAGTCATAAAAACAGCTAGTTTTTTAATTTATTAATTCCTGTATTTTCTCCCAAAAGCTTGGTACTGACGTGAGATAAAAGGCCTAGTGAAGCCCAAACTCCATATTAAAAAAAACGCTGGCGGTCCGGAGGAAAACTAAAAACGGAGTTGCCAGATAAAAGTGCTTTCAGACGAGGATTTTTTAACCGACACTTTTTGTCAAAAAACTGTCGGTGTCGTGTAAACACACAAAATTTTAGAGTGTCGGTGAAAAACCGACGCTCACCGATGGAAATAGAACACGTTCTATTCCATCGGTTTTTTTCGTCGGTGGAACCGTGCCAGTAACATCAATACGTTAACATTGCACTATTTTGGTATTTTTTTGGCGCTTTACGGCAAAAATAAAGTGTGCGCGAACAAAAATTGTGTTGAGTGTGACCAGCTTCCGTGAAAAAAAAGCCGACGGGATTTTAGTGTGTAGCAGCACAATTTATACTTTATAACAAAATATATTACAGTCGAACTTCCCTAACTCGAATCACTTTTATCCAAGAAAAAAGGTCAAGTTAGGGAGACTTCGAGTTAGGGAATTTTTTTTTTTAGTTTTTTAAATGAAACTTCAAATTTATTCATGTTAAATTGAGAACTTTTTAATTCGTTTTTAATCTTTTCGGGCTTACAAGCTTACTTGAAAAAAAAATCTGCAACTAGTGACTACAAACTCATACATACATTCAAATTGCGAGCTGTTTACTATTTTACCGTTAAAGTTAAGCAAAACTAAAAAAAGCAGAAATTAGTTACAAAAATTTATTTACTTCAAATTTCTTTAACTCTTACTTTACTTTACTTAAACTAGTAAATTTTCGCTTATTCTTCAAGCTAAATAATCGGAAATAAGGGTCTGATTATTATTTTTTTATATTATTTTCTAAAAAAAAGGGCTTCTAGTTTGTTTAAGGCCCTATAGTGATCATCACTTGTTAAGTTGGTGGTTGGCAAACAGGCAGTCAACGTTTAAAGAGCGTTTTCTACTTCGCTCATGGAGGGCTGACAAATATTATCGTCCACCGAGCCTTCGTTATCGCATTCCGCTTCGCTTAAAATTGTTTCCACTTAATCTGAGCTATAGTGTTCAATAATGTAGTCATTTGTAGGAATTTTTTTTTTGGTGATTTTCCCGACTTACAGAAGCACGGGCCAATATTTTTTTTATAGAGTTATGGAGAAATTCGACTTATGGAAGTTTGAGTTACGGAAGCAAAATTGTATGAAATTTGCTCAGTAAACGCTATTGCCACTCGATTTTGTTCAAGTTAGAGAAAATTCGAGTTAGGGAAGTTCGAGTTAGGGAAGTTCGACTGTATTTATTTTTGAGTAGCAAACTATTGAACCAATTATCTTACATAAAGTACACTGTTAAGTATCAATGGCCAGCCAGGTCTGCAAAAGTATTGTTGCTCCCAGAATCCTTATAGGAATTAACTTCAATCCAAAATTTTGTAGTGCTGTCATTATTTTGCCATTTCACGAAGTGAATTTCTTTATATTGGGTTTTAATTTCCCTATGTTTGGGCATTTAAAAAAACATCTGAAAAAAAAAACATTTCATCAAAAAAAAGCCGGAATTCCCGCTGCCGCTGTTTGCAAATTTTTCTAGCAAATCACCTTTGAATAAAGCCAGATTTGACGGAAAAAAAGCGAATCTGGCACCACTGGTGAAGAGTAATCAAAACAAAACAAGAGCAAGTTATCAGCTGTTCGTTGACATGTTATCGACATATCGATACGAATGATTGGGCGAAAAAATACCAAAAATGAAATCAGCTGCAGTGCTGCCATAACAGCCCTTTTAGTGATAGATCTATCACTTTTTCAAATGATTTGTCACCAAAATTTTAGAAAAAGCCCCTATCACCACGGTTGCCACAATTGGCGTTTTTGCGCCAAAACTGGATCTTTTTTTTCCTTTTGGCGCAATGACACTTTATTTTTCGATTTGGCTCCTTTTTTCATCAGTTCAGAATCAGTTATTTTGTATAGTTTTAGATTGAAGTACATATTTATTTTTTTTAATAACGTAAGCACTTAATTAAAATGAAAATGTGAATATGTGTTATTGCTTTAAGTGTTTGTGAACTAAATATTTTTTATTTAATTAAAAGCAAAAATCAAATTAACTGCAAAAAACAAAGTTTTGGCTCTTTTTAACTCAATTTGGCTCATTTTTTGTGTTTTTGGCTCAATTAGATATTTTTAAGTGGCAACCGTGCCTATCACCAAACCTATTACCTTTTTAATTGATTTGAAATTTATGTCATTAAGAGCCAGAAACAATGCCAAAAAATGTATACAAGCAAAAATTCCGTGAGTCATGGCTAAATAAGCTCGATTTAAGGAGTGGATTGATCGCGATACTGACGACTCGAATAAGGCGTACTGCAAATTATGCAAATCAAGCGTAATAGCAAAAGTGGACAAGCTTCAAGCGCATGCAGAGACGAAAAAACATAAACTGAACGCTGCTCCTTTTGCCCAATAGACGGTTATAAATGTTTCGCCTGAAATGAAAATTCAACATGCAGAACGGGAGGCGGCATTATCCATGTTTATTGCCCAGCATTCTGCAATTGCTCGAGTTGACCACTTAAGTGAGCTGTGCAACCAACAGAGTTTGCTCTAAGTGTGTGCAACAGTTACAGCAGCAGCATAATAGAAAACATTCTGGCTCCTCAGTTCAATGAAGACCTTTGCACTGATATTGGAAATGCCAAATTTAGCTTACTGCTTGATGAATCGACTGATATATCAACAGTAAAATTACTTGGCCAGTTACAATATTATTTTTATAATTATCTATGTATGTATATCTTAGCCCATGTGTGTTTTTAGGTATTGCCATAATTTACTATAGTACCCAGCGGGTTGAGATAATAATTATAATAAATAAATAATAATGTAATATGTAAATATGCATGTACTTTTGAATAAATTTTAACTCAAAAATCTGTCCCGATTTTTGTCACCTTTTTTTAATTTTGGCCTTTTTTTGCCACTTTTTCTGGCCTGTTTTTGTTATCGATTTATGGCAGCACTGATCAGCTGTCAAAAATACTGTTGGGACGATATCAAAGGCGGCGATGTCTACATAAATAGAACATATTATTTGTACGCTTTTGCATTGCACAGCAACATTTTTGTATTTATTTATATTTCACTGCTCCGAATCGAGCTGTAAAGAACAAAATTGAAATGGATTTCGAGAGCGAGAATACGTACAAGGATTTCTTTGAAAAGATGAAAAGGTGAGTAATGCGTTTAGACAGACGGTAGGCATCTTTAAACTAATCCTCTTTTTCCTTGATAGCAATGATGGGTCGCGTAATCTAAGGCAGATCTTTGAGGATGACGACAAGCCGCTGCAAAGTGAATCGAGCAATTTGCGCTACCAGCCGCATAAGCAACCGCAACAGGAACAGCAAGAGAAGCACAAGACAAAGACGACAAGCACGGCAGGCAATAAACCGGAGACGAAACCATCATTGGACAGCTGGAGCACCGTTGTCGCCAAGGTGGCCAACGGTTACAATGGCAGCGAGAATATGGGACGTGTCGGTGTCGCTTTATCACGCAACGGGGCCGGCGCCGCCAAGCTGGTTATATACAAGACGCGGAATCATTTGCTCAGCACCTTGTTGCTGACCAAGTCAATAACGTCGTCGAGTCCAAGAGAGGGCGCATCCAATGTGATATTGCGTGAATCCTATTTGCAATTCTACGACGACGAGCAGCACTTCTGGAGTCTGCGCTTTGAGTTCGCTGCGGATGAGGAGGAGTTCACCGAGGCACTGCTGAATCTTGGCCTGCCCATTGAGCAAATGAGCAATGGGGAGGAGGAGTCCAAGGATACACCGCCAACATCAACACCATTGCCACAGTCACCGTCAAAGTCAAAGTCACAGCCCCAGCCACAGCCACGTCACAAATCCGCATTAGCATCGTCTCGAGAGATTGAGGCTCCCAGTAGCTATGACAGCGAAAGCGAGTCAACGCATTCCACAGAGGATAACATAATTACAGTACGTGACAGGGTGACCACTAAAGCTCTGGTTCCCTTGGGCACAACTAGCAGCATCATTTTGACTGAGATCGCAACACAAAATTCCAGCAACAAGCTTGAGGTTTATCTGAATGAACAACGGGCCACGGGCCATGCAATGGATAAGAAAATGGACTCCATACTGCAGGCCATGTGTCGTCTAACCAGTGCCAACAATATCCAGTTAAGCGATCCCAGCGATTCCGCATCGGAGCAACAACAACAGGATGTGAAGCAAATGGATAGTCTACTTCAGGCAATGGGACGATTGAACAACAGTAGCGTGCATCAATTGAACGATACGATGAACAGCACCATCCAGACATCGACTGATAACGAGGATGAGCTGCTCGAACTTGAGCAAAAGTTGCTGGACTTCAAGAAACAGAATCGTATACTCATGAAGAGTCTAAAGGCCAGGGAGCAGGCACTTGCCGAGCTCCGTGCATCCACCTGTGCACTATGCGAGCAATTGCTCGCCCAGAACAATGATCTTAAGAAACAGAATGCAGCACTCGTAACAGCAATGTCCGCTCAGGTGAACAGCAATGGGGACAACAGTGCCGTCTCCATGAAATCATCAACAAGCTGCTCCAATTGTGACAAATACGTGTGCAAGATTAGCTCACTGGAGAGACGTGTCGCTGTATTGCAAAGTGCATTGGTCAATTGCCCCAATGTGTGTGTGGGCAATGTAGGCAACAATTCCGAGTCCACGTCAGCCGCATCCGTCAAGACGAGAGACAACAACTAATTTGTACCGTATCTGCCTAGATATTGTATTGTATTGTATTAGTTAAGTATTACTTAGTTATTCGTTATTGTGTACATTATCAGATCAGAGGAATGCTAAATTATCATAGTTTATATTTGCTATTTTTGTGAAAACAACCTTTTTGGGACACTTACATTCTGAAATAATAATATTGACATAGCATCTGAAATAATCAAAAAAAAATAAATACTAGCAAGTAATTTTCTCGTTTTCTTCGCTATTTTCTTTAAAACTTAACAGGTTCCCCGTATCGATTGAAATTTTAAACAAAGTTCTTGTTCGGCTTTGCTTTTTAGTCAAGTCAAAGCCAGGGATCAAAACCTTTGCTGAAAGCCGAATAAAATTGGAAACAAAACTTTTTTATTGGGCCCAAACAGAGAATCCGAAATTATTCAGTCCGAAATAACCGTTTAGTAACCGTTTGATGCATGCACGGTTATATCAATAATTACATTAAATTTTGTGGTTAATGTGTAATCGTCGTTTTTGAAAATAACTTTGAAATTTTAGATTTAATTCCCATTCTTCAAACAATTCTAATAGTGACTAAGAAATGTTCAAAAATCTCATCGCTCATCATTCTAATAGTGACTGCAAAAATAAATTTTCAAAAATCTCATCGCTAGTATTTTTTATAATATATAATATGAAATTTGCTAAAAATTATTATTCTAGCCACTTTTTCATTCTTTTCATAAAACATTTTTCTGAGATCATTTTTGTATCACAAAAAATACTAGCGATGAGATTTTTGAAAATCTCTTTTTGCAGTCACTACAAGAATTGTTTAGAGAAACTTTTTGCATGAAAACATTTTTTGTTTGAGAAAGTCAAAACAGTAGACTTTTACAAAAATTCAAAATTTTCAATGGGTACTTAATGGGTTAAGGAAAGTTTTGTATCATTCAAACAGAGTTTAAATGACCTTTAAATTGATGCCAAACTAACCTTAAAGTAAGTTCAAATTACTAGTAGATTAAACTTTAGTTTTGTCAAAAAACTTTATCCGACGACTGCACTCTTTTAAATATGACCAACAAATTTTATCTTAATTTGTGAACCAATATTATACCGGTAATTTGAAACCGAAAAAAAAAGAACCGGTAACCGTTACGAAACCTGAATTCTAACTTAACCCAGAGCGCAACTAATTCGTTTCGGTCTAACACGCTGCTGAAAACTCTAATTTGCGATCCCTGAAAGATAAGAAAAGTCAAATGCGTGTATTCAACAGTTTTGTACAAACTAATTTGTTGTATTGTTGCAAATCATAAAACACATATTTTCCAGAACAGTATCATTCAACTTAACACTGAGACAAGTCTACGTGTGTGTGTGTGTGTTGTGTATGTGTGTGGTGTGTGGCATTGTATCGGGCAGTCTGCTAACGGTTGGAGGAAGCGCTGTTTTAGCTGATCCGCCAGCTGTGCTCACATTGGCCTAATGTGAACGCGCAGTATGCATTTTGTATGTATATATATATATATATCGATCATTTACTTAAAGACTGTCATAGCTCAAATTTAGCGGAAAACACGTTAATTAAGTAAAAGAAATCTTTTGGGCCTTCACATTAAGTTATGATATTGCAGTTTTTAACAAGAATATAATGATAAATATCTCTGCATTATCGTGCTTCTTTTTTCTTGAGATATGACAGTTTTGAAGTAAACGTATTTATACATAGATGTATGTATGTATGTCTAAAGAGCAGCGGTGGGCACGAAATCTGAATTCGGGAGCAGCCGCTAGCTCCCGGAGCCCATGCGTGCCCACCGCTGCTATAGAAAGTTATAACTAGTCTAATTAGCTCATTTGTAAACTAAAAGAGAAGATGGTGCTTTGGATAGTCTCGTTGCTAGTAGGTGCTGCTATCGCTGAGGCTGCTGAGGTAACTGCTGGCGCCCGGTGCGCTTGAACCGCCGCCGACACGATGCCGCCTGCGTTTGGCCTTTGCCTTCTTGCGACGCGGTGCTGCCGCTTCCGCTTTCCGTTTGTATTTGCCCAGCCGTTTCTTTTTGCGTCCATATTCATCCGATTCACTGGTGCTCGACTCCTCGTTGTCACTTGAATCCGATTCGGTATCGCTGCTTGATAAGTCCGTTGATGAATCGCTCTCGGACGATGATGACGACGATGATGATGATGAGGATGAGGAGGATGATGATGATGACGAGGATGCTGATGTTGAACTTGTGCTGCTGCTGGCAGCACGACGACGTTTCGATTTTTTGCTGCTGCTGCTGTTGTTGCTCTTGTGTTTTTTCGACACTTCCTTGCTGTTGGCTTTTTTCATTTTTGTCTCATCAGCAGTAGCAACCTTGCCAGCTCCAGCTCCAGCTCCACTCCCCCCTCCAACACCACCACCACCACCACTGCTTTTCTTGTGCTTCTTGCTTTTTCTCTTGCGCTTCTTGTGACGATCGGCTTTTGTATGTTTCGAGGCTGTTGTTGTTGTTGTTGTCGTTTTGTTGTTGTTTCTCTTGCTGCTTTTGTGGTGGCTGCTGCTGCTGCTTCTCTTGCTTTTCTTATCTTGCTTGTCAGCGCTTGTTGTTTTTGTTGTTGTAGTTGTTGTTGCAGCGGCTGCAACATCGCCACTTTTAAGCTCCTGGGCGCGCAGCTCGGTTAACGGTGTCAAATAGTCTAGTTCCGAATCGGAGCTGGTGCTCTCAACGTCCAGCAGAATCTCCTTGTTCGGATCCACCTTAAAAAAGAAGCATAACGCGTGTTATGTCCTGTCTTTGTTGTTGTTGTTGTGTTTTTGCGGCATTTTGGCTTACCTTGAGAAAATTGCGGCATTGATAGGTCAGGTGACCTGCATAGCCGCATTTTTTACATGCCGCTCGCAGCGTGTCCTTGTTAGAGTTTGCCAGCGGAAAGTTCATCGTGCTCCCCGAATGTAAATAGCGTTCTTCTCTATTTTTTCAATAATAGTTGCCCATTAATTGACGTGATTGCGGCTTCGTTGGCTCAGTCTGGTCTGCTCTAACCACTACGCGGCGGCTGTTGTTGTTGTTGTCAAGTCTGCATCGATTATCGATATTCGGTAAGCGATAGGCAATAGAAAAACAAACGTTCACCCTGCCATTTATATATATCGATAAGCTATTCGGCCATATGGTAATATCATTATTTTTATTACAAATCGTATGCAAAGCTTACAGGTTCTATTTTTAAAATCGGTGTTATCAAAATTTTCAGATGTTTTGTTTTCCAAGTTTGTTTACCATAAAAATGTGGCAGGACCAAGTAAAAACAAGGAATATGTGTCATTAATTTTATTGAAAGTTGTAGGCAGTGCAGCCACCTATTGAAAACTAAAGGGTGGTTCATCTATTGTTTGGAATTTAAAATATTCATAATTTGGCTTTAAAAACGCCAAATGTCATTCGGAAAGCGACTAATATTTAGAAAAAACTTTGATATTTACGAAATGGGGTCGCTATTCGCTTGAAGAAAGTTGGGAAATATTAAAAACATATTTCCAAAGTGGTGAGTCCTCGACTCAAACTGTGCGAAATTTGAAAAAAAAAACATTTAACAAAAAAAATGTTCCAAATGTTAAGTGATTGGTTCTTCGAGGAAATTGAAGCGGAAGACTTGGACGATATTTGGTTTCAACAAGACGGCGCTACGTGCCACACAGCGCACGCCACAATCGATCTTCTGCGCCCTATCTTCGAAAATCGAATAATCAGCAAATATGGAGATGTGAATTGGCCGCCAAGAAGCTGTGATCTGACACCGTTAGACTATTATCTGTGGGGAGCGGTCATGGACAAATGTTATGCAAACAATCCTGAATCAATTGATATGTTGAAGAACGAGATTCGTGTTGCTATTGCTGACATACGTGCCGAAAAAATTGAAAATGTTCTCAAAAATTGGGTTGATCCAATGGGCAACTGCCAAGTCAGCCGTGGTGGTCATTTGACCGACATTGTTTTTTTATAAATAAATGACATGAACCAACCTTTCCAATAAATGTTCAACCTTTGAGAAATATCGAGTCTTTTTTTTATAGCAAAATAAAATTCCAATTTTTAAATGGACAATGTGAGACAAACACACATTTTTTAAATTTAAAACGTGTTCATGATCAATATGATTTTTTTTATATTGTACACATATGTATGTGTAGAAATTTAAGTTATATTTGAAGCATAGTACGCTCTAGCCGAAAATATGTTTGCAAGGCCAAAACTCCATATAAAAAAAGGGTTGCAAACATGCTCGAAATTTTTTTGTAAGGCCATTTCTAAACCTATGTACGCTGTACCTAAATATGGGCAGCTCAGAATATTTTCCGACGTTTTACAGAACTGTTTGGTAAACAGATGGCATCTTTTTTTTTTTGACATTTCAAAACATCGATTGAATCGTTGTTTCGACTAGTCGAAATCTATTTGAACAGAAATGGCGACCAACAAGCAGCAAAATAAGAGCCAAATTGAGATCTTGGAACACAAAGAGCGAACTAGACTTATTGAAGAGGTGCAACAGATGTCAATATAGCATAATATCCAGTAGTTGAAAATATTTTGGACGCTCAAAATGTTCGATGTTTTGATGTCGGACCTTACAGAATTCAGTGTGACAGCAAAATACCAAAAATCACTAAAAAGTTGAGAGATTGTTGGTCATATGCTGCTGTGGTCACACTGTTGCGTCAGCTGTGCAAATAAAAACAGTAAACAACAAAATAAATCATTTAATACCGTTGATTAGGAGCTGCTCGATGCGCAGCTGCAGCTCGCCTATCAACAGGAGACGGCCGAGTACAAGAAGTACGGCGGACCTGACGGCGTCAATGAAGATGAAGATGCGCTTTCCGACGAGGAGGACTTGGACGATGAAAGCGAAGAGGAAGAAGAGGAGCTTGATGAAAAGAATCGACGACTGCTGGATAAGGTGCACAAGGTCAACAAACGGCAAGTGCACAAGGCCGAGGTGTATGAGCACTGTTTGCAGGCGCGCATGGTTAAGCCACGTCATCGCAATCTGTTCCGCAAGCTGATACGCGAGAAGCAGACCAAGGAGAAGGAGGAATGGCTGCTGCGTAAAAAGCGTCGCAACATTGATGCCAGCGATAAGGAGGCCAAGAAGACGGCCAAGCGGGAGGCGCGCAAAGCGGCGGCGCTGCCGCTGCAGTTGCATCCAAGCTGACCGGCAAATAAACGGACAACTGCCTCGCGGTATTCCAAAAGCGGTGTCTTGATTCGTAGACTTAATTTGTACCTAAAAACAATAAAACTAAAATTTAAATTGCATATAATTGAGAACGAAAATGGACAAAACGGTCATGGGAAAATTAGTAGCAACTAAAACCCTAATAATGGGGTTACTGACCTCTTATGTTGTTATTAAAGAGGCGGAAGAAGTGCAACAACGCAAACGGCCCCAATATTGGGTGAACCCATATTTAAAAGAAAGAAAAATTAAGGATCGGTCTGTGTTGCACCTCTTCTATTAATTTAATTCGTTCTTCATTGTCAAAGAGCTCAATGCGGCTCTTATTTTGTTGCTTATTTGGCTCCATTGCTGCTCAAAATGATATAGACCCTTCAAAACACTGAACGAATCGATGTTTTGAAAGGTATACAAAAAAAGCTGCCAGCTGTCTTGAAAGAGTGTTGTAAAACACCCAAAAATTTTCTGAGCTGCCCAAATTTAGGTACTGGATACAAGGGTTTAGAAATAGCCTTACAAAATAATTTCGAGCCAGTTTGCAACCCTTTTTTTTATATGGAGTTGATACCTTTCAAACTGGTTTTTCAACAACTGGATACTATGCTTATGGTGAGATGCGACCGAAAAAAAACATTTTGATGGGATTTTCATAATAAATAATTTTTAGTTTAATAATTAAGGCATTAGTCGCTGCTATTTCTATTATCCTGTGCATTATGTCCATTTTCTCTTTATTTTTGTGCTTAATGTTATTTATTTGTTTGTTGTGCATAGCTGACGAGCAGTGTGACCATAGCAGCATAAGTAGAAAAAGGGGTTAAAATAGTCATTTTCAAAATATCATAAAAGATATGTGGCGTACCACTACAGCGGCAACAGCCCGATCTGGCAACGACGCATCGCATAAACCAGATGCTGGTTCCGTGAGCGATCTCCGGAACCGCTTCAGTACACATTCAGTCTACATACAACAACCAACATAGACACACGCATTATCATCGCGCTTTGGCGCTCGGATAGACTTCAATCCATTTCAAATACCACAGAACACAATATTACAGCCAAAAAAGAAAACCCTTTATTTCTACATTGGTGACCCCGTAAAAAACAACACGCATCACGCGAATTTCTGCAGCATTCGTCGCCATATTGGTGACGCTGCAACTAACAAACGCACCCAGCAAACAGCATTCGTCGCCATACTGGTGACCACACAAAACGCTCCACGCATCATCCAACTCGCATCCAGAAAACTGCAATCCGCAAACTGCAACTCGCAGCCCGCAAAACTGCGCCGTTTCTTAAAAATTATGCGTCTCAACTTGTCAACTGCGTACATCAGCATCACACGCCAGTTGCCGCCATTTTGGAAGCCTAATGCGCAGTTATGATTTTGCAAGCCGAGTCACGATTTACATGCACACTTATTACCTCAATAGATCGTCTGCGATGGAGCAACAATTACAACCCCTGCAACAACTACAACACTTGCAACAACTTCAACACTTGCAACAACTACAACAATTGCAACAATTTCAACAACTGCAACAACTACAGCAACTGCTGCAACATCAGTTACCGCCTATTTGATTCGGGTTCAGTCATAGCACTCATACCGATATCAATCCTAGGCGGCTAACAAATCAATCATCGACATGTACGGATATATAAACCCTTCATCGATGCTCAACAGTCCCTACAACGTCAAACTGCACACAAGGAACGAAGTACAGCTTCTCAGCGTTTCTTGCAAACTGACATGGAACTTCTCATACGCTTCAACGATACCGGCTAATTGATTCGAGTTCAGTTATAATACTCAACCGATATCAATTATATGCGGCTAAAATCGACCACACCCGTCAGTAGCGACCTCTAAACCTTCCAACGTCACATGGACAACTTACTCCATTTGTTGGATGCTACATTGACGACATCAGCGTATACTTCAACGATACCGGCTAATTGATTCGGGTTCAGTTATAATACTCATACCGATATCAATTATATGCGGCTAAAATCGACCACACCCGTCAGTAGCGACTTCTAAACCTTCCAACGTCACACGGACAACTTACTCCATTTGTTGGATGCTACATTGACATCAGTGTTTACCTCAGCAGCGACACAATCAACACCACCGAATGCATCCCACACTCAAACACACCAGAAACACCGGATCTTCAAGGAAAACAACAGAAGCACAGACAATACCGTCGTCGCCATCTTCATCAGCTTATTCGTTTCCTTCTCTACCTGACGAAGTCACTGAGGAGGGAGTAGATGTGGCGTACCACTACAGCGGCAACAGCCCGATCTGGCAACGACGCATCGCATAAACCAGATGCTGGTTCCGTGAGCGATCTCCGGAACCGCTTCAGTACACATTCAGTCTACATACAACAACCAACATAGACACACGTATTATCATCGCGCTTTGGCGCTCGGATAGACTTCAATCCATTTCAAATACCACAGAACACAATATTACAGCCAAAAAAGAAAACCCTTTATTTCTACAGATACTAGCCAGGAGATTTTTGAAAAAAAAAAATGTTTGCAGTCACTCTTAGAATTGTTTGAAGAATTTTTTTGCATCAAAATATTTTTTTTATTGAAACAGAGGAAAAAACGGAATTTAAATGGCCTTTCCATTGATGCCAATATGTTAACGATAAAAGCGCAAATTAGCCCGCAAATCTCAAAATGCCAAAAAATATGTTCGCCAGTGTAAGTCTTCTCCAGCTTCTTTAGCACAGACGAACCAAATAACATTTCCAGTGAAAACCTGCGAACAAGATGCGGCATTATGTTTATATATTGCCCCACATTCATTAATATTAATGGGATTCCGGTAAGCGTTTTAGATTTGGTTTAGATTATTTCTCACCAAATTTTAATCAGTTGACGGAACGACCCGTTTTGCACACTGATTAGTTTTAGATTTCGTTAACAGCTGACAGCCTGGGCGAACAGCTAATTGACAACTAAAGAGTGTACAAAACTAGACATTATTGCACAAAATGCCGAAAGAAAGTCAGAAAAGGATATTTATACGTTTGTACAAAACGAAAGTTTGCTCATCGAATATGTTTTTATTAAAAATAATCGTAGATTTACAATGTAAACAAACACCAACTGTCACACAGCTGTTCGAAACCAAATAAAAATGAAAACGAAATCAATCTCAGAGCTGATTTCACGAAATCAATTAGTAAGACCACATTTCCCTGATTTGTTCTGAGCACACTAAAAATTTTGTATGGAGCAGCTGTGAACAGCTGACTGCGAAATCTAAACCAAATCTAAAACGCTTACCGGAATCCCACTATTATTCCCGCGGGTGTTATGACACTGGGCGTTATTACATGCACCAGTTGGCAACACTGATTGTAGTAAAACATATGGCAATCGATTAGTGCCGATAGTGTAATCGTACGCGTGGACACTTGTTATCGAAAAGTAACACAAATTTTGCAGTGCCAGTGCAAATGTCTTCAGATTGAGAAATGCCTGAGTATTGCCAATTGATGTAGAAGAAAGAATCCGCCGAGCATTTGCCAAGTGGAGTGTATTATAATATCAGCAGGTTTCAGACTGGCAACGTCAGCGCTTTCGCCGCACACTGCATGAAATATATGCAACGAAAACAACGAGTAGAAGTAGCAGCAGCAACAATTTGAGTTCATCCTAGCTCCCTCTCCTCTCCGTCCCTCCCCCGGCACCACTGGAAGAAGATGCAACAGAACGCAAGCAGCAGTAATCCATTTTCGGTGGCCGCCTATGGCGATCGACCTCAAATGGGACTGGACGTGGAGTTTGGTGCGGATCCGGCGAGCGGAGCGGCATTCTTTCAGAGCGATGGCCGCAAACACGATGATCTGAAGCAAATGCTGGACAGCAATAAGGATGGCCTCAAGCTGGAGGCAATGAAGCGCATCATTGGCATGATTGCCCGTGGCCGTGATGCCAGCGATCTGTTTCCGGCCGTCGTCAAGAACGTGGTCTCCAAGAACATTGAGGTGAAGAAGCTGGTCTATGTCTATTTGGTTCGCTATGCCGAGGAGCAACAGGATTTGGCACTGCTCTCGATATCGACATTCCAGCGTGCCCTCAAGGATCCCAATCAATTGATACGCGCCTCGGCACTCCGTGTCCTCTCTTCCATCAGGGTCAGCATGATTGTGCCCATCGTGATGCTGGCGATACGTGACAGTGCCGCCGATTTGAGTCCATATGTGCGCAAGACGGCGGCACATGCTATACCCAAATTATATTCCCTGGATGCCGAGCAAAAGGATGAGCTTGTCATGGTTATTGAGAAGCTACTCTCGGATCGCACCACGCTGGTGGTTGGCTCCGCCGTCATGGCCTTTGATGAGGTAAGTGACTCAAGCACTTGTGCATATATTCAACAAATATTTACAGAGTTATTTATATTTGTAGGTTTGTCCGGAACGCGTTGATCTGATTCACAAGAATTATCGCAAGCTGTGTAATCTGCTCGTAGATGTGGATGAATGGGGCCAGGTGATAATCATCAATATGCTGACCCGCTATGCACGCACACAGTTTGTGGATCCGAATCCGGATGAGGAGCATGGTCAAATGGATGGCCTCGATGGCGATGCGCCACCTAATGAACGCTTCTATGACGAGTCCTCCAATTCGAGCAGCGATGATGAAGCCTCCAGCGATGATGATGACGACACCCAAGTCAAGGGCAAAGGCAAAGCCAAAGGCAAGGCAAACAATTCCAATTCCAACTCCAATTCCAACTCCAATGTCAACAACAATGAGAAAGACAACGACAACACGAGCAGCTATCACATCGATTTGGATCATCGCCTGCTGCTCCGGCAGACGAAGCCCTTGCTGCAGTCGCGCAATGCCTCTGTGGTAATGGCCGTGGCACAGCTCTACCATCATGTGGCGCCACGCAATGAGGTGCAATTGATTGCCAAGGCGTTGATCAGATTGTTGCGTTCCCACAAGGAAGTACAGAGCGTCGTCCTCAATTGCATCGCATCCATGTCCGCAAGGCGCAAAGCCATTTTTGAGCCGCATCTCAAGTCGTTCTTTGTGCGCACCAGCGATCCAACGCATCTGAAGCTGCTCAAGCTGGACATACTCACCAATCTGGCATCCGCGTCCAGCATTTCCCTCATCTTGCGCGAATTCCAAACTTACATCTCCAGCAGCGATCGTCCATTTGTGGCAGCCACAATCCAGGCAATTGGACGCTGTGCAGCGAGCATCAAAGCGGTCACCGAGACTTGCCTCAGCGGCTTGGTCCATCTGCTCTCCAATCATGATGGTAAGTTTCCCATTAGTGCTGTAAATCGAGTTTTAAATCGAAATGTTTAAAATGCCGCAAATTAAACACGAGTAGCTCATATTTTCGAGTTATTGTACTTTACCTCAGTAAAAGAATTATATGTGACAAACTTTTTTTGCTCCTCTTCGCGTTTTAGGTACAAATACTTTATTTCTGAGAATGCAGTTTGTTTTAGTGATATTTTGTCATGTATAAACAACTATGATTTCCCCAATATCTGCATATTCGGTTTACCGTTAGCTCAAAAAGTAAGCGAGCCTTTGGCATTTGGTTATAAAGAATTATATGTGACCTTTACATTTAGCCCACTGCTTTTGCTCGATAGTTGGTTTTAAAAGAATGAATTGCAATAATTTTGTTTCTTATTAAAAAGTTAACATACATATATGTTAAAAAATTCAATATTTTACTTTTTTGTGTATAAGAGCTTGCAAAATGCCTCGTGGAACTAGCATTTTAGGGCATGAACAAGGATTAATCCTTGGAATGCTTGAAAGCGGTTCCAAAAATATTGAAACTGCTAAGAGACCCAATCGCCATAAAAATACCCTAAGCCGCTAACGGTATGGGCCACGTTTGGCTATATGAGAAAGAGTCCAATGTGGTATATATTGACAAGAGAGAATGACGAAATGTATGAGGAGTAATTGGACGACGAGTTGGCGTAGTTTGGTGGTCAGTTTTTCGGCGATGGCTGGACCTTTCAGCAGGATATTGTGCCAATACCCTGTGAAAAGCTGAGTTTCGAGTATTTTATTGAACAATTATCCCAGTTTAAAGGGACCAGCAATGGGTTCGGACTCCAATTAAATTGAGGATCTGTGGGATAAACTATGCGCTATAGTCTTAAAAAATTGCCGGCAGTCTGAGACAGCAAAAGATCTAAAATTGGCAACAGAACAAGAATGGTCAAAAAATTACCCTCCCACTTAAAGCCTCCCACATAAAAACCAAGCCATTTCGTCAAAAATCTTTTCTAATAGATAATGTAAGGTCTATTAAATATTAATTTAACTAAATAATATCCAATCTAATAAATTTTAGTTAATTAAACCGTTAATTTGAACATAATATGAACAATCACATATAATTATTTATAATTAAGTAAAAATTCAGTTTAAGATTTGTCTGTATTGAAATAAGATTTCTGAAACTTTTTTTCTTGTTTTAGTTTTCTATTACTATAAGCAATAAAACTGCATACCACAAATTTTGTAACTTGCACTTGTACATTTCTAATTCAACAAAAATATGTGTTACATATAATTCTTTTACTGAGGTATATTAATTTTATTTATTTATTTCTGTGTTTTTTTTTTCATGTACATATATTATTATTAATTTAGCTATTTATTGTAATCGAGTGTTTGATTTTTCGATGTATTTTTACATTACTAGTTTATATCCAACTCTTTGGAAAAATTCTTGCAAAAATTCACAAAAGTTTCCACTTGTAACGAAGGTTATTGACGATATCTAGTGTCTAGTTGATAAAAATAATTGACTTTAATGCAGAAGTTTTTCGTATTATTCATATATTGTTGATATCCAGAAAAATTAATATGAAAGTGTGTTTTTTTTACTATTGAGCACACTCGATCTTAGGTCTTTTTCGAATTTATTTATTTCTTTTACATTATTTAGAATATTTGTACATTTATAAATATTTGTACGCTCGTACGGAGTATCTCAACCGTCAAGCACACTCAACTAAAACGTTCTTAATTATTTTTTAGTCTTTTTTTTACTGTTTTTGAATACATATTTGTGTATAAGTATACCAGTACTTAATATATCTATTTTGAATATTGGTGTATTGTATTTTTGTATAAACATTTGTATCCTAGTACTGAGTGTCTCCACTGTCGAGCACACTAAACTGAAGCTTCGTTAATTATTCTTTAGTTTTTTTAATACATATTTGTGTATAAATATTTGTATACTAGCACTGAGTATCTCCACTGTCGAGCACACTCGTTCCTAATTATTCATTTATTTTTATTTTAGTTTTTTTGAATACACATTTAGTATGTTGAGTATCTCCACTGTCGAGTACGCTCTATTAAGTATGAAATGCCCAAACAGTTTGAATCGTAGCATTAACTTGTCTCTCCATTTTTTCCATTTTACAGAGCACGTGGTGGCCGAAAGTGTGGTGGTGATCAAGAAACTGTTGCAGAGCAAGGCGGCCGAGCATTATGAGATAATCACCCAAATGGCCAAGTTGATAGACTACATCAATGTGGCGGCCGCACGAGCCGCAATCATTTGGCTGATTGGCGAATACAACGAGAAGGTGCCGCTGATAGCGCCCGATGTGCTGCGCAAGATGGCCAAATCGTTTGTGGATGAACAGGATGTGGTCAAGTTGCAGGTGCTTAATCTTGGCGTTAAGCTGTATTTAACGAACCCGGAGCAGACCTCGCTGTTGTGTCAATACGTGTTCACGCTGGCACGCTACGACACCAACTATGATGTACGTGATCGTGCCCGTTTCTTGCGCCAGTTCATCTTCCCGGCGAGCGGCAGCAGCAGCGTCCTCACCAAAAATGCCCGTCAGGTGTTTTTGGCGGCCAAGCCGGCTCCATTGCCGGAGAGCAAGTATCGGGATAGCAATTTGTATCAATTGGGCTCACTGTCGCACTATTTGAATATGCATGCCACGGGCTACAAGGAGCTGCCCACATTTCCCACTGTTGCACCCGATTCCAGTGTGCGCAACATCGAGGGCTACATGCAGGAGAAGCTGCCCACCGAGAGTCCAGGGCGGGGCAAAGAATCGTCAGGAGGTGCTGCCACCAAGGAGCAGCGCGAAAAGGGCTTCCTATCCGAATCGGACAAGTCATCGGCTTATTCCGAGTCCAGCGGCAGTGGCAGTGGCAGTGGCTCCAGCAGCGGCTCCAGCAGCGATGGCTCCTCAAGCAGCGCCGACAGCGATGATGAGGCGAAGGCACAAACCATCAAAAAGAAAGCGCCCAAGGCTGGAGCCATTGGGACTCCCAAGTTGATTGATGACAGCAGTAATCCTCCAGTTTCCGCTACCGCTTCCACTGCTCCATCTCCATCTGCAGCAGCATCAGCATCAGCAGTGGTAGCTGCTCCTGCGACTGGCAATAATAACAATAACAATGCTGTCGAGGACTCTGGCACATCGGACAGTGCCGAATCCTCGTTCTACAGCGGCAGCAGCAGCGACGGCGACAGCAGCGGTTCGGCCAGCGACAGCGAACAGGAGGCAACTCCCAAGGCACCAGCTGAGGCGAAGCCAACGACTCCACAAGCAACCAAACAGCCGCCTGCCAAAAGTAATTTGGATCTGCTTTTAGACTTGGATGACATACCGCCCATTGGGCCTGTGATGACGCCTTCTCTGGGCGGCTTCCTCACACCTGGTGAGTAGCATCATCTTAAAATAAGGAAACTCTGATTTCTTTGCAAAGCATTTAAAATTTTTTAGACCCCGTACTTTAAAAAAGTAAAGGGGTCTATTAACTTTGTCACAAAAAAATGTGCGTAACAGGCAGAAGGAGGCGTGGCAGACCCCATAAAGTATATATATTCTTGATCAGCATCAACAGCCGAGTCGATATAGCCATGTCCGTCTGTCCGTCCGTCCGTCTGTCCGTCCGTCTGTAAGAGCGCCTAGATCTCAGAGACTATAAGAGCTAGAGACTCCAAACTTGGTATGTAGGCTCGTCTATATTAAGAGCAGATCGAGTTTGTTTTAGATTTTGGATCGGACCACTATATCATATAGCTGCCATAGGACCAATCAGTCGAAAATCAAGTCTTAGTATGAAAATCTTTTTTGTTGTTTGAGATATTTCAACCAAGCTGACAGAATATGCATAAAAGATGGTCTCATACATACTGATTAAATTTGGTTGGAATCGAACTACTATATCATATAGCTCCCATAGGAACAATCAGTCGAAAATCAAGTCTTAGTATGGAAAACTTTTTTGCTGTTTGAGATATTTCAACCAAACTGACAGAATATGCATAAAAGATGGTCCCATACATTCTGACCAAATTTAATTGAAATCGGATTACTATATCATATAGCTCCCATAGGAACAATCAGTTGAAAATCAAGTCTTAGTATGGAAAACTTTTTGCTGTTTGAGATATTTCAACCAAACTGACAGAATATGCATAAAAGATGGTCCCATACATTCTGACCAAATTTAATTTAAATCGGATTACTATATCATATAGCTGCCATAGGAACGATCAGTCGAAAATCAAGTCTTAGTTTGAAAATCTTTTTTGTTGTTTGAGATAACTGAATTAAACTGACAGAATATGCACATGGGATGGTCCCATACATACTGACCAAATTTGCTTGGAATCGAACTACTATATCATATAGCTCCCATAGGAACAATCAGTTGAAAATCAAGTCTAAGTATGGAAAACTTTTTTGCTGTTTGAGATATTTCGACCAAACTGACAGAATATGCATAAAAGATGGTCCCAAACATACTGATCAAATTTTATTGAAATCGGATTACTATATCATATAGCTCCCATAGGAACAATCAGTTGAAAATCAAGTCTAAGTATGGAAAACTTTTTTGCTGTTTGAGATATTTCGACCAAACTGACAGAATATGCATAAAAGATGGTCCCAAACATACTGATCAAATTTTATTGAAATCGGATTACTATATCATATAGCTCCCATAGGAACAATCAGTTGAAAATCAAGTCTTAGTATGGAAAACTTTTTGTTGTTTGAGATATCTTTATAACAAGTACGGGGTCTCCGACAGTCGAGTACCGCTCGACTGTAGCACCGCCGACTAGTTTTAAAAAGCTTTCATTTATTTAACGTCAACTAAAAACACTTAAAACTATTTTCAAAACTATTTAGTCAAATTTAGTTATGTAATGCCAAATGGTAAATCGAGTCCAATATCAGAATGTCGATATACTTATCTTCAAATTTTAACAATATATCGAGGTTTATCGTATTTGTACATATAAAATACATGCGAATATTTTGACTTTTAAAGTTGCCAAGGCGAAAACCTGACCAACTTCAAACTTTCATAGCTTTTTCAATTCTGATCCAATTTTAAAACGGAAAAATTCAAAATTTAAAATCGTAAGTGAGTTGTTCATTTATCATGCAAATCTATTTAATTACCTCAATTGATAGTGAAAAATATTATCGAGTAAAAGTACTTGAAAACATCACTAGTTACACTAAGAAAAAATATTTGAAATTTATCATTAAAAAAGAAATATGGGCATTTCCACAGAAATGTTAACCGAGGCCGAAAACGAAAAATGAATCATAAACTCACATCTTGTGAAATTTTCTTCCAAAAATGTATTAAAGTTATTTAATTAGGCAATATACGATAGAAGAAATTCAATAGGATGAACATATACAGTTGCGGTCAAAAAAATAGTAGTGCGTGCAATGAATTTACAAAAGCTCAAAATTTAAAGACTTTGAATTTATCCAAATTTTTTATATAATTTTTTTAAGATACGTTAATATATTGTTAATCTATCTGAGGAATCAATGATAGTGAACAGTTATTTTTTTTCGACTTAGCAATTTTTTTCTTGTAATAGTCTGAAAAATGGGCGGTCAAAATAATAGTAGTGAATGCATTAAAAGTGAAAAAAAAGGATATTAAGCAGGAAAGGCACTTGATTTGATATTTATAATTGTAATTTGATAATTATCTATAAATTGTATAAAAAATATTTTGCTTAGAGTTGTTACAATGGGGCGTGGCAAGCATTGCACTCCAGAAAAGCGTGCTCCTATAAAAAATGTATTTCTAAAAGGATAACGTTTAAGGAAGTGGAAAAATTTGATTAGATGATTGCCAACCATAATCAGAAACGCCATTAAGTAGTCGCCAAAATAGGATAAATGTGGAAGACCTCGATCCATGTCCAAAAGACTAGTGACAAAAGTAGTGAGGTTTTTGAAACGCGACCCTTTTGCTCCTGCAGCACTTATAAAAAAGAACTTTGGTATGAACCAAAAGGTGGAAAACATTCTTAGATGATTGCGGAATAATAATCTGGCAGAAAGAAGCCCGGGAAAAATTCCGTTATTAAAAAAAAATACCTACCCAAAAGTGATTTCGGTTTGCTAAGGAGCACTTGAATTGGCCCTAGAGAAATAAGAAAACTTCTAATGGTTGGATGTGTCCAAAATTATTTTATTTGGTGGTCGAGGATCTCGATAACATGTAAGGTATCCATAAAAATCCGAATATCAGCCCAGGTTCACCTGCAGGACCGTCAAACATGGTGGTTCGAAAATAATGATCTGGGCGCATTTTCATATTACGAGGTCGAACCCATGTATGGGATCAAAACCATAATGGATAGGCACGAACATGTGAAAATTCTGCAGGACATTATGCTACCGTATTTTTCAGATGCTATGCCGATAATTTGGAGGTTCCAACAGGACATAGACCCAAAGCATATCAGCAAATCTTCGAAAGAATGGTTCGAATAGAAAAAAGTTAATGTAGTGGAGTGGTCACCACGGTCCCCCGATCTGAATCCCATTGAAAATTTGTGGTCCGATATGAAGAAGGATATTGCCAAGCATCAACCAACAAATAATATTCATCTATGGAAGATCGCTAGGAGCGCCTGGAGCTCAATACAAACAGAACGATGTAAAAGTCATGATCCGTCGTTGTAAGGCGGTAATTCAAGATAAAGGCTTCACAACATATTATTAAATTTGTTAATTATTAAGTGCATTTCACATATCTAACCTTTTAAATAAAAAAAATGGGGTTTTGGATCGTTTTCATCATTAAAATATTTGAGTATGTTCATCACTACTATTATTTTGACCGCCCATTTTTCAGGCTATTGCAAGAAAAAAATTCCTAAGTTGAAAAATAATAACTGTTCACTATCTTTGATTTCTCAGATAGATTAACAATATATTAACGTATCTTAAAAAAATTATATAAAAAATTTGGATAAATTAAAAGTCTTTAAATTTTAAGCTTTTGTAAGTTCATTGCAGGCACTACTATTTTTTTGACCGCAGCTGTACATAGTTCCTACATTAGAATAAATTCACTTTTTCTATATTTTTACCCATTTTCTTAAAAACTGATTTTAAAAATGGACCGTTTGTATTCAATATCTTACACCAAGTAAAAGAGTAAGATTGTAACATAATTCATTTTAATACATAGAAATATACTGAACATTTAATTTAAAACAAGTTTTTCAAGTTGTTTCGATATATAATTTAAAAAAGAGAGACAGAAACAATAGAAATATATTGTGGGACAAAATGTCGCGTGCGACAGTGATTCAAATCAAATTAAAAAACAAACTACTTTATATTTTTAAATCAAACAAAAAACATTTTTAAGAAAAATAAATGCACTTCATTTTAAAATAAACTGCATACAAATATTCGTTTTCGTTTTGCCAAAATCAGTGTTAGAACTGGTCGCCGGAAAAACCACTTCAGTTTGAGTCGCGTGCGAATGCCTTGGTTATTTTTAAATTACAGTCGAACTTCCCTAACTCGAAGTTTCTCTAACTCGAACAAAATCGATTGGCAATACTAGGCAAATTTCGAACAATTCTACTTCCCTAAATCGAAGTCTCCCTAACTCGAACTTTTTTCGTGGATAATGGTGATTCGAGTTAGGGAAGTTCGACTGTATCTTGAAAACGAACAATCGCCCAAAATCAACATTTGCACCAATAATGGTGCTAATCAAGACCTATGAATTTTGCCTTTTGTCACAGCAAGATAATATTTTGGCATATGTTTTATTTCAATTTGAATGCGTACGAATGTCGCATTCGACATGGGAGAATTACCCATGTATTTCTATCAAATCTATCTGAATCAGGGAATTTAAGCCGAAACAAATATCGATTCCGGTACGACCCGAAACAACTGTTTCGATAAAAGTTTCTATTTCGGGTTCGCCCTTTCGGTTTCGGTATCTACAATTTTTAGACCCCGTACTTTAAAAAAGTAAAGGGGTCTATTAACTTTGTCACAAAAAAAATGTGCGTAACAGGCAGAAGGAGGCGTGGCAGACCCCATAAAGTATACATTAGAGTGCATCGAATTGTAAGGGCCCGAAAAAATGAAAAAATGGTAACCCATTTTCGTAATCTGTGGTCAATTCTAAGATGTTTTCACGAAGAAACCATAGTTCTAAAATGAATTCCTGGTCCGCGCTTTTTGAGTTGAAAATTCATTTTTTTTTGAAAATTTATATCTTGATTGTTTATGGTCCGATTCTGACAAACTTGGTGTCAATACTCTTGTTAGGACCAGGAATTTAAAAATTCAACAGAAAAAAGGACGAAATGTCCTTTAAACATAATTTTCATCCTTGGAACGACGATTTCGCGGTTCGCCTCTATACCAATAAATTAGTCAGAATTAAAGCTATTTTTTGGCAAAAAAAATTTTATTTTCCCTGAACCTGTATTTTTTGTTAACAGAAAATGTAACACATATTTTATTAAAATTGCTTTAAAACTGTATTAAAATAGGTTTTACATTTTCTTTTAATAAAAATTACAGGTTCCAAAAAAAAAAAATTTTATTTTGTGCCAAAAAATAGCTTTAATTAGGACTAATTTTTTAAGATAGAGACGAATCGCGAAATCGCCGTTTCAAGGATGAAAATGATGTTTAAAGGACATTTCGTCCTTTGGTTCTGTGAAATTTTGAAAGTCCTGGTCCTAACTAGAGTACTGACACCAAATTTGTCAGGATCGGTCCATAAACACCCGAGATATAATTGTTCAAAAAAGTGAATTTTTCAACTCAAAAAGCGCGGACCAGGAATTCATTTTAGAACTATGGTTTCTTTGTGAAAACATCTTAGAATTGACCACAGATTACGAAAATGGGTTACCATTTTTGGTGAAAAAAATCGATGCACTCTAGTATACATATTCTTAATCAGCATCAACAGCCGAGTCGATATAGCCATGTCCGTCCGTCCGTCTGTAAGAGCGCCTAGATCTCAGAGACTATAAGAGCTAGAAACTTGGTATGTAGGTTCGTCTATATTGCAAGCAGATCGAGTTTGTTTTAGATTTTGGATCGAACCACTATATCATATAGCTCCCATAGGAACAATCAGTTGAAAATCAAGTCTTAGTATGGAAGATATTTCAACCAAACTGACAGAATATGTATAAAAGATGGTCCCATACATACTGACCAAATTTGATTGAAATCGGATTACTATATCATATAGATCCCATAGGAACAATCAGTTGAAAATCATGTCTTAGTATGAAAATCTTTTTGCTGTTTGAGATATCTTTATAATAAGTACGGGGTCTCCGACAGTCGAGTACCGCTCGACTGTAGCACCGCCGACTAGTTTTAAATTAAATAAATTTTTTTCTCGAGCGAATTATAGATTTAGTACTTAAATTTAATTTATTTATTAACAGAGTTTACCGAAACCGTAGCGCTAGAAGCATTTCGGCTCTCAGTACTTCATAAAAAATTAATATCGGTTGCAGTTTCGGTACTTAGACTAACGGTTCCGGGTACGGTTTTAATCCCTGATCTGAATATGTATCATCTGGATTTTCTAATGTAATGCATTGCACATTTCATTTGAATGTTATAATAACCTATGCAAGCGTAGAAATGAAAGAGATGGAGACAGAATTGGAAAGAGAGAGAGAGAGAGAGACAGTTGGGGAGATGAAGATAAATATGTATGTATGATTTTGTTATTCCAGGCACACCAATGATGCCCGGCCAGTTGGCGTTGCTGCCGCAGCAGGCGAGCAATCGTATTGAGCTCGTGGGATCCTCGCACACGGAGTTCAAGCACAAAGAGCTGCTCAACAAGGTGACGGGACACGGACTGCAGCTGTCGTATCGCTTCACACGTGCCCCACACCTCTACTCCGCTGCTATGTGCTCCATTGAGCTGCTGTTCCAGAATCGCAGCGACAAGGAGCTGACCAGCATACGCATGGGACAACAGACGCTGCCACCGGGCATGCAACTAAGTGAATTTGCGCCAATTGGACAGCTGCAGCCACAACAGGTGGCCAGTGGCGTGCTCGGTGTCGATTTCAATGATACGACACATGCCATCGACTTTGAGCTGTTGTCGAGCGGGGGCAGTGCAAGGATTCAGCTGAAACCGCCGGTGGGTGAGCTGGTGCGCGCGGTGCAGATTGGCGAGAGTTGTCATCGCGAGGAGCGCGCCAAGTTGCGCGGCATGAACGAGCACCAATGTGAATTGCGTGGCATGGAGCGGGAACAGGTCGATGTGCCGTCGCTCAAGCAAAAGATCTACGAGTGCATCAATGTGGCGCACACTTATAGCAGTCCGACGGGTCAGCTGCATTGCTTTGCCGGCCAGACATTGACCTCCAAGAGTCTCGTCCTTCTCACGCTCCAATGGCAAACGGATGAGGCACTCACATTGTTGGTCAACTGCGAGAAGATGGTCATCGGTTCCATGGTGCTCAACGAGCTGCGCAATGCCCTCCAGCTGAGCTTTGCCGTCTAAATGTTGCATCGTATATGTATAGCGTATATATTTATAAACAATAAGTTTGTTAACCAATCGATTGTCTGTGTCTCGGTTGAAATTGAAACTATTTGAAATTGTTGAAATGAACAAATTAATTGAATCTAAACGCTACAAAAGAATAGAGGAAAAGCCGCAACATTACATAATAACCATTATACAACAACAACATTATTATATACATGTATCTTTATATTAACTTAAGCCGAAACAAAATGCGATTCCAAACAAGAAAGTAAACAATGTATGAACAATTATTATAATGAAGAAACTTTTAATCAATGTTGTTGCCTATGCAAAATAATTATTGTAAACCGCATTTTCTTAGCGCCTGTGTGTGTGTGATGTGTGTGTGTGTATTTGTACTATAACTAAATATGTAATATTGTGTAAAGTGTGTGTTTTTGATGTTGTAACTCTGTTGCCTTTGTGCTCTATGCGGCCTTTTTCAAATTGTAGCAAAAGAAATGAAAGAAAGAAAAACATACAAAACGCATATATACATATACATACTATATAGATTCATATATATATATATATATACATATACACTATATAGATTGGAAGCTTGCAACATTACTAATTGGAAATTGGAAATTGGAATGTTTACCGCATTGTTGCCTAGTTTACTCGCATAAGCGATGACAAAATAGATCCGAAATATACTTTATTTTAGCAAATTAAGCTAACTACTTTATTATGTATCGCAAAGATAAAACTATTTATGCTATATATGCGTATTTCTTGCCTGTTCTGATCAAGACTCATGTGCAGAACAGCATTTAATATAATTATAACTATTATTTTTTATTTTTTTTGATTTGCCTAGCAATTGAAGTAGCCGCAATCCGATATACAGTTTGTCAACTAATTCTTTGCACTCCCTTAAAAATGTAATATTTTGACTTTAAATAAGATAATTATAGCTTATTATATATATTTGGAAAGGTTATTTAATTTTCGTTCGAATGATGCAAAAATTTCCTTAACCCATTGAGTACCCATGGAATATTTTGAATTTTTGCAAAAGTCTACTTTTTCAACTTATTTCCTCGATTTTTCACAACAAATATTTTGATGCAAAAAAAACTTGAAACAATTCTAAAAGTAACTGCAAAAGAAAATTTTCAAAAATATTTTTGCTATTATTTTTTATAATTTTTTGAAAACTGCAAAAAAGACACTTTTTGCATGAAAATTAAAAAAAATGGGTTAAAATGGTCATTTTTAGAATTTTCGAAATATAAAAAAATACTAGCAAAAATATTTTTGAAAATTTTCTTTTGCAGTTACTCTTAAAAAATATATATTTTTTGTAAAAAATCGAGGAAAAAAGTTTTGAAAAGTGACTTTTACATAAGTTTGAAATTTTCGAAGGGTACTTAATGGGTTAAGGAAAGTTTTGTGTCATTCAATCGGAATTTAACGACCTTTCCAAATATATATAATAAGCTATTATTTTCTCATTTAAAGTCAAAATATTACATTTTTAAGGGAGTGCAAAAAATTAGTTGACAAACTGTATGTATTTCTATATATATATATATATATATATTTGTATATGTAAACAATCGAGAAGACTATTGAATACCAGCCAGCTAGCAGTTGAACCTAAAAAGAAGCCTAGCTTCAATTAAAAATAAATTTTTGATATTCGCACAGCTTGATAAATAATCAAACGTATCTAAAGCGATACATATGTATATATATATATATATGTATATATAGTATATATATGAATTGTGCCAGCTTATCTAAAGAAACCCGTTTCCTACGCCAACTTTTCAAGCTCCTCCCAATTGAACTATTTAACATTTTTGAAGCATTTTTCATTTTGGCTTTTTAAAAATAAATAATAAAAAAAAAACAGCATTCGGAAATTAAGCGATTAAATGTTAAATATTTACGTAATTCTTTTTTATATCGATTATTATCATTATTATTACTGTAAGAAATTCAAGTTTCAAAACCAAACTTTATGAACCATAATTATTTTGTCTAAATAATTATTGTTAACAAAAAACGTGAATTTGGTAAAAAAAACCTATTGATAAACAAATAAAATATTATATTGTATGCTTTTTAAAACCTATTATTGAAATAAACGCAACGTTTTAACAAAATTTTGAGAACTTACATTACAGAAAAACTTACCAATAAACTGTGAAGGTTAAAACCAAAACAGTTTTTCAAACCACGTGAGTAATAATAGAAATGCTTCTTTTTATTTTAGTTTTTAATGTATTTCGTTTATTCACGCTTGTTCTTGTTGCTTGCTCCGCTTTTTGTTGTTTTTTTTTTTTCGTTTTTGGGACACAGAAGAAAGCCAGCAGCAGACAGACTGCAATTCTTCATTGTTCTTCTTCCTCAATCTTTTCTTAACACACACACAGACACACATAGTAATTTTTTTTATAGCTGTTTCTGCTGCTGGCACTTTAAAAGATAGTTTTATTTTTTCTAGTTAAGTTTGCTAAGGTTAAGGTTTGTTCTTTTATGTATTTATTTTATTTTAGGCTAGGTTGTTCCGGTGAACAGAAAGTGACGCTTAAAGGAGCACGGCACGGCACTCATACATTCATACACAGAAAAAAATAAGGGAACCCGGAATAAAAGCAATGCCGGAATTCGGTATTCCCGAATTTTCTTACGAGGTTTTGATTCCCTCTTCACAAATAATTTGAATTTCGGGGCCCCAAAAGCAGCTTTTCAGTGAAAACCAATGTTTTAGGCTTTTTTTTTTTTTTTTTTAAATATTTTAATGCTGAGAGGTTGCCGTTTTATCCGCATATTGGGTTAATTTAGCATAAATATCCTGCTACAATACATACTTAATAAAAACAGATGTTAAATTTAAGAATTTTAAGCCTGGATTTTTGAATGGATTCTTTTCTGTGTATTTGTATATAAGTTGAGAGGTAAGATTTAAAATATAAAGGTGCTGATGCCCACCGTACAATATACATATTTTCTTTTCTAACCCATTCTCAGTTTCACTTCTTGTATAAGAATTGTAATTCCATGCAAAACTTGCAAAGCATTTAAAATGAAAATTTCAGTGTAATTGATGTGAAAGTGAAATTCGAAACAAAACTCGACTGCTTTTTTATACATACGTATCTCTGAATGCGCCCGTTTTTTGTTTGCTCCTTTATTTTCTTAATTTTTATTGTGATTTTGTTTTTTTTTCTGAATCTGCACAATTAAAAAGCTCAATTTCATGCTTATAATATAAACCATTAAATTTTAGTTTGTTTCTTTACTTTTTGTCGCTAGGTTAGTTTTGCTGCATTTATAAATTGTTAGGTTTAGGTTTCGTTAAGGTTTAACGGATGAAATTGAAAATAGCCATCATGACAGTGTAAGTGCGATAGTAAGAAAGAGAGAGAGAGAGAGAGCTTGCGTGAAACTGACTGCTTGCATGGCTGCTACTGCGACTGCACTGCTTGCTTACCTACTCACTGCTTATTGCTGAGCTCAAGCAGTGCAGCCTGTCTTCAGCAGTTAATTTCAAATGGGGTAACATATGTATGTATGCAAGTAGTATGTATTTGTTGTATGCTCTTGTGATTTCGTGTTTATGTATGACTTTCAATGAGCAATGATTATGCATAATGCAGGCTATATATGTATGTGTGTAGGTAGGTGCACTCATATCCAAAATAATAGGTTAATCAGCATATTATGTCTTTAAACTGAAACAGCTTTTAGAATTCACGTTTAATATTCATTCCAATCTATTATTAAGATATCGAAAATAGAGTTAAAGCAAAGAATTGAGTTATGTTTAAAAAATTAACTATCGAAAACCCGATAGAAAAACGTATTTAAAGAATATTCATAATTAACACGTAGCTAATTTAGAATAGACGTAATTATACATTTTCTCACTCAAAATTATGACAAAATTAAAGTAAAAAAATAATGAGAATTTTTGTAAATTTTCAAACCATTTCAGTTTAAAGTCCAGTGATGCTGAAGTTCTTATTATTTTGTTCTTTAGTGTATATAGGGTATAAGATTAGGTATATATGTATGTACGTATGTACTTAGCGTGGATTAGCATGACAGACATTGCGTTGCTTTTTATTTTTATTTTTTATATGTAGGTAAGTGTACGAGTACTCGTATCCGCTTCTTCTTCTTTAACTCTCTATTACTCGTACTCGTTTATGTATGTACACTAGTCGGCATATTTATTTTGACAACATTTAAAATTAATTCTACTCATAATTGGAACCTACTTCAAGTACATTTTGGTATCAATAGAAAGGTCAATTCAATTCCGTTTGAATGATACAAAACTTTCCTTAACCCATTAAGTACCCATTGAGAATTTTGAATTTAAAAAAACGTCAATTTTAAAACTTTTTTCCTCGATTTTTTTCAAAAAATTTTTTGATGCAAAAAAAATCTTTAAACAATTTAAGGAGTGACTGCTAAAAAAATTTTTCAAAAATATTTTTGCTAGTATTTTTTATAATTTTTTGAAAACTGCAAAAAATGACTATTTTAACCCATTTTTCCTACTTTTCATACAAAAAGTGCCGTTTTTGCAGTTTTCAAAAAATTATAAAAAATACTAGCAAAGAGATTTTTGAAACATTGTTTTTGCAATCACTATTAGAAATGTTTGAAGAATTTTTGGGCATCAAAAATTTTTTGAAAAAATCGGGAAAAAAGTTTTAAAATTGACGTTTTTTTAAATTCAAAATTCTCAATGGGTACTTAATGGGTTAAGGAAAGTTTTGTATCATTCAAACGGAATTGAATTGACCTTTCTATTGATATCAAAATGTACATGAAGTAGGTTCAATTATGGTAGAATTAATTTTAAATGTTGTCAAAATAAATATGTCGACTAGCTATATTAGGAGTGTCCCTTATTTGGTCAAAGTCAATATTTTTAAACGCATACGGGCTAGTTCTGTTCATTAGGTCCTAAAGCACTCAGAAATACATTTTTACCTCAGTCGGAGTATGATCCGACTTGGATCGGAAAATTTAAAAATTATATGGGACAAAAACAAATTTTTTTTATTTTTTTTAATTTTTCATTTTGTTCGTTAGGTCCTAAAGAACTCAAAACCAAGTTTTCACCTTAATCGGAGTACGAAAACTCATTCAAATTTGCATCGAAACATGAAAAAACAGTATTTTAACACTGATTATACATTTTTCGATGATTTTTCATGTTTCGATGCAAATTTGAATGGGTTATCGTACTCCGATTAGAGTGAAAACTGGTTTTGAGTTCTTTAGGACCTGATAAACAAAATAAAAATTAAAAAAAATAAAAAAATTTTTTGTCCCATATAATTTTTAAATTTTCAGATCCAAGTCGGCACGTTATCATACTCCGATTGAGGTAAAAATGTATTTCTGATACTTAGACTAATCAGAACTAGCCCGTATGGGTTAAAAATATTGACTTTGACAAATAGGGACACCTAATGTATATGTTATATAATATAATCGCGGCTTTCGATTTGTTTTTTTTTTATTTTTTTAGACTTGATTTCATATAAAACTAGTTTGTTTTTATAGTTATATCTTTATGTATGTATATGCAGGTATTTATTTATATATATATTTAATGTATATATATATAGATTTAAATATATATATATAGTATGTATGTTTGTATATATTTATGTATGTCTAGGGATGATTTTCAATCACTTATTGTTACGTACGGTGTTTGGTATAACATGCTTCGCTTGGACTGAATGTCGCATTTTCTGTTGCTGTTGTCTTTGCTGTATTCTTTGAATTTTCGTTTGCTTTTGCTTACTCTTCTTTTATATTTTGCTTAATTCAAAATAACATGTAAAGCATAAACATGTTTGTGTAGGTGTGTGTGTGTGTGCGTGCAGAGTGCAACGATTTCCGATCATTTCAAATCAATCCTAAAACTCTCAATCTCCAGAACGGACGGAGTGATAAATGAACCTAACCTCATTACTGTTAACCGATTCCTTGACAAAATCAACTTAGCTAGCAATCGATCGTTGTCCAAAACTATCGATTTTTTCGATAGCATTACTGTCATATTCATGTAATCGATAAGTTTTATTTTTTATGCTGGCTAAAGCCCAATTTACACGGTCGGTTTCCGACCGACACTTTTTGACCGATGAAAAATTTTGCCATTCACATAATTCGCATTGCGTTCACATCACATGTTCGATGACAAACCGACTCTCTAAAATTTTGCGTGTTTACACGAGACCGACGATTTATTAACGTAAAGTGTCGGTCGGCAACCGATAGTGTAAATTGGGCTTAAGCCATGAAGAAGAGCGAGAGCGTTAGAGAATGAGAGATAGATTTTCATTGTTTTGTTTTTCGTTTCGTTTCGTTGCGATTTTACGTGTATGTGTGAGTTTGTGTGGGTTTAAATTACAAATGCTCGTTTACAGGCCGCATTTCTCATGTACATGTTAAAGCTAACAGCCAGTTTAATGTGAGCATTTCTTGATAACCAAAGTTATCATCAACTTTAACATACACATGAGAAAATCGAGCTTTCAAAAAGCTGCGTAAGCTGTGTTTTTGTGAATACTCCCGTCAGACGAGCTCTTTTTACCGACCCTTTTTAACCGTCAGTGGACTTGCCATTCACATAATTCGCATCGATTTTCAAGCCATAATCTGCTCACATTTTGAATAATTTCATACAAATATGCTGAAAGCTGGCTTCACACGAGCGTGTTTTCATCGACACTTTTTGTCAAAAAACTGTCGGTGTCGTGTGAACATACAAAATTTTAAAGCGTCGGTGAAAAACCGGTGAAGCCGTGCCATTTATATCAATATTTTTTGGTATTTTTTGTGCTTTTCGGCAAAAATAAAGTGTGCGCGGACTTAAATTGTGTTGAGTGTGACCAGCTTCCTTGAAGAAGGAATGCGATGCGAATTGTGTGAATGGGTTTCACCGACAGTGGAAAAGTGTCTGTAAAAAAGTGCTCGTGGGACCGGGCTTTAAGTATTTGCTTTTCATTTTTTGGTTTTGGGGTGGTTTTTGTGTAAGCTAAACACAATTGTAAGCTATCGTTAAGGTAAATATATATGCATGTTTATGTGAGTTTTATGCATGTAGTATCTGGCGTGAGGCAGGAGGCTGAAGGCGGGAAAGGGGATATTAATGCAGATTTTTGATTACGCCATTATTAGTATTCAGTTACATATATGAAAATGTATGCATGCATTTAGAGAGTAACTCGTATTTGCGCACTTGTTCTATTTGTAGTATTAGCTGCTATATGACCTTGACCATTTGGATTAACTTTAGTTAGTTGTGACTTAGGCCAGCAAATCCATTTTTGATGTGCTTAAAGTTTCTTATACCAATAGAGATAATGCTCCCCATCCTCGACCATTAGCTCATCCACACCTAAAATGGGTAAAAATTGTTTATATATACATATGTATGTACCTCATCTCACTCTGGAATGGACATGAGTTTCTTTTAATCACTTACCAACAGGCGCAATAAGCTGATTCCCAGGCGTATTGTTCGGATCAGGTAATTCGGGCAATCTGTACAGCAGCCAGTAGTGATATCTAAATCAAGTGCATCGATTATCATTATCGTATTTGATACTGGAAGATAAGTACAATAAATTTTGACTTGACTTACCCTCGCGGTTCCTCCTTCTTGCCATAGAGCGTGTGCACATAGTGACCATTGGGCCATTCGCGGGCCTCGAAAATGAATCTGCAATGGATGGTAAAAATCGCTTAGTTTCATTCCTTGCCTTTATTCTAATATTAATTTTAAATTAATATTTGAGCATCTATGTCGAGTCAATTAATTCCTATGATATGACCCTCAGGTTAGGAAAAATAATCCATTATTTGAGTTTGTAAACTATTGGTCACACTGATTTACACTTGGGCTTTTTGGAAAATTGTGATTCCCCTTTTAAGCACACTGTAGGTCGATTCTATCGAGAGATACATTTTGTTAAACATGGAGACCAACAATGAAAAAATTCGCTACAATTTACAATTTCTTTTTGATAAAGACAAAAATACAAGCAAGGCGACTGAAATTTTTCACGATGTTTATAGTCCCGATACTATCTCGGCTAGTAATTTGGTTTGGAAGGTTCCGTTCTGAAAATTGCGACATTAAAGATGCGCCTCGCCCGTCTTCGAAAATTCTGATAAGATCGTGGAGATACCTCAAGCAGAATGGCATGTCAGCAGCCGTGGGATCCAAGCATCCGTAGCCCAAGAGCTTAACACTGACCAAAAATCTGGATTTAGATAGAAGCTATATGCATGGGTGCCTCACGAAAAAACATAATGGATCGAATTTCTATCTGCGAATCTTTGGTCAAACGTAGTGAAATCGACCCATTTCTTAAGCGGATAGTGACGGCTGATGAAAAATGGGTTGTGAGAAAACGATCCTGGTCAAAACGATCCTGGTTCATTTTTTTGTCCCATTTAGTCTGTAAGTATTCCGATGCGAGTCGGCACGGGTTATCATACTCCGATTCAGGTAAAAATGTATTTCCAAGTGCTTTAGGACCAAATGAACAGATCTAGCCCGTATGCGTTTTAAAATAACGATTTTGCCAAAATAAGGGACACCCTAATATATGAGGCTTTAGATATAACTGTCTGTATTATTGCTCATTTACCTTGCGAGCTATAACCTTGTGCCTATCGATCTATGATCGATAACACTCAACATTGTTGGCCATCAACTTTAATGCCTTATCGACTCGACTAATGTTTGAAGAACTATCGATATACACTGAAAAAAAAGACCACTTTCTAAAATCAAGAACATTCATCTAACAAATTATGTTCTTGAAATAAGAATATTTTAAGACCAAATTACTAAAACTAAGAATATTATTCTAAAAAGGTTAAGTTTTTCATATAAGAATAAAAATCTTAGATCTTAGATCTTTTTCTCTTAAAATAAGAACAAAAATCTTAAAATTTTTTCACTTCTTGAGACCAATAATTCCCAACTGGCTCTGGCTTCTCAAAGATGACATAAGGCTTGGATCGCTGGTCAAGTCAGCTCAACGGTACTCATGATAGAGATTGGCATCTCTTGAAGCAACTGTACGTATATACCAAGTCATGCTCCTTGCGTTCTGCAAGTGTTTTGTGTATTGTTTTTTTGTTTAGTGTCATATCGACATTACTAGACCTCAAGTTAACTAAAACTTACTTCATGCTTCTTAAATTGTTAGGAAGCTTAATCTTAATTTGAGATTTTTTGTCTTGAGTATTCAAAACTTTTTGGTCTTAAAATAAGAGCAAATAATCTTAAAAAGACAACAAGTTTTATTCTCATATTAAGATTTGTGGTCTTGAAAATATAAGAATTTATGGTCTTAAAAATAAGAACTTGGTCTTAATTAATATGTTCTTAGAATCAAGATGTGTTTTCTTACTTCAAGATTTTCATGTTCTCGACGAGTTTTTTAGACCAATGTTCTTAGTTCTGAGATCAAAATCTTGATTTTAGATCCTTTTTTTATCAGTGTACGTGGTTCCCTTAAAGCGGACTAACCCTGAACCACCTTAACGCCCCTAAAGATCCGACTATCGACCTATCGATGGATGTATGCAAATATGTAAAATCGATTGCACTTACCTTGGATCCATTTCGGCGGCCTGTGTCATGGCCTTGAAAAAGCTCGTGTTCTTGGGCGATACCAATGAGAGGGAGAAGGCCTCGGTGACGTTGGATCCCACCCACAGTGTGTAGGTGTACGAGATGTTCTTGGCATCCGATTCCTCGGCAGAGGAGCTGAGTCCAAAAGGCAACGCCAGCTTCGGTTCACCATTCTCTGCAAGACCATGAGTGAGTACAGGATAGGATTAGATTAGATTAATTCACCTGTGGGATCGCTGCTCTCACGTATGACATGGTCACACTGGAGGGCACGCACCGCGCCCAATCCCTTCCAGCCGAGGGCCAGAATGATGTCGGCGGTGAGACCGACACCGATGTCCGGCTCCTGGCCATCCTGCAGCGGCTCCTCACTCCAACCGCCATCGGCGCGCTGACGACTGAGAATGTAACGCGAGGCGGCCGTGCGATTCCAGTGACCAGCCGGATCGTATTCCAGATCCTGCAGCGCCTGCATGGCCAGCGCTGTGCTCCGCAGCGAGCCGAAGCTGCCCCGCTGATCCTGCAGGCTGGCCAATCCGCGAGCGGGCCGACGGACAAAGTGCTGCAGATGCCGGTGCCGGTGGTCGGTGACAATGCAGCGCAGGGCCAGAATCACCATGGCAATGGCATCCACACTCTGGTCCGTCACGCCGCTGGCAATGTCCAGCAGCCGTCGGATCTGCCGCTTGCGGACATGCGCCGCCGAGCTGCAGGCCGACAGCGTGGTCAATGCGAACTCAATGTCCTGGGCGGGCTCATGGTGCTGCAACGTGGCCACCAGGTCGTGGCCATGGAAGTGCTTTGGATCCTTGCAGAGCGAACCGAGCGCCAGGACATAGCGCGCCAATTTGTCCAGGTCCAAGGGCTTGGGCAGCGTATGATGGCGATCCAACATGGCCAGGATTTCGATTTCCATCTCCTTGACGGAGAGCGTGTCCTCCAGATCCAGGATGACCTGCGTGTGCACATCGGCGCTATCCGTCGGATCCCGTCCGCCCGACAGCTCCTTGGCCAGGATGACGACGTGCGTGTCGTTGCCCCAGCCGTAGTCCGAGGCGCGCTTCTCCTTTAGCCAATCCAAGGCACGCAATATCGCCTCCTGCTCGCCCATTGTGGGCGTGGCCGAGCCAATCAGCTCGTGCGGTTGCGCTGATGGCGATGGCGCCTTTGTTGCTCCTCCTGCCACTCCACTACTGACTGCTCCTCCTGTTAGATCGACTGTTGTCGTCCCTTTGCTGCTGACGTTGCCGGCTGACGCTGACGCTGGCAACTGCGCTGCAACTGCGACGCCGGCGCCGGCGCTAGCTGTTAAATCCTGCTGCTCAGCTGCCGAAGCGGCGCTAGATGTTATCGTTGTTGTTGTTGTTGTAGTTGTTGTGGTTGAGGTTGTATCTGCTGCCGTTAAGGATGAATTACTGTTGCTGCTGTTGTTGTTGTAGCTTATAGCTTGCAGCTCATAGCTGGCATCGTTGTTGTTGTTGTTGTTGTTATTGTTGTTGCTGCTTGCGGTCAGATTTTCAAAGTCATTAGCCAGCGGTGGCGCTGTTGTGCTTGAGGCTGCGATAGCGCCGACGCCGACGCCGACGCCAACGTCGGCAGCGGCAGAGGCAGACGTTAACGTCGCATTCTCAGTCAACGCTAGCGCCGGCATCATCAGGCAGCCGACGATGAGCAGCAACAGCAGCGGTGAAGGCGACGGCGACAGCAGTGAGAGCATCTTTGTTGTAGTTGTTATTGCTGTTATTGTTGTTGTTATTATTATGCTGCTCAGTCAACTGGAAGAGAGGGCGAAAGCAAAGTTAGCGAGTAAAAGTCAGTGTTTGGCAATAGAAGGAGGAGGAGGAGAAGGAGGAAGAGGAGGAGCAGAAGCAGGTGGAGCAGAAGCAGAAGATACGTGACAGGCAATGGAGGCGTTGCCTTGAACTGAATTTGCTGCACACTGACACACACACACACACACACACATACACTTACACAGGCAGTCATACGTAAATGCAATTGCATATTACATTTTGCCAACGTCATGCATTTATCGATAATTAAGACATAAGATCGATATGCATGCACTGCGTGCCACTGTACATGTGTGTCTGTCCCTGTCCAACCCACTGACAATTATTAGTCACCAAAAATACACTGCTTGCTGGCTGGTTGCTGTCGGAGGGGGTGGGGTGGGGGGTGTGGCCCTGTCCTGTATGTATGGTATGTGCGTTTGAACAATGAAACTTAATTAAGTGACAACAAAAGCGTTGCTTTTGCTTACATAATACAATTAATACATACAGTATTTTAAGTAATAATTTTGACAAACAAAAAAAATATTTAAATCAAGTTTTTATTTTGATTTAAATATAAAAACAAAGCAATTATATATGTCAAAACAATTACTTGAGTAACGGTATGCCCAAATGTATTGCAGCAGCAAAAACGTTTAATCAAATTAACGACAGGAGCAGCAACAACAAAAAAGAGCTGCAAGTTGCTGCCGGGAAGTTGCTAATAACAACAAAAACAACAACAATGAGAAAAACAACAACAAGCAGCAACAGTAATGGCGACGCCTGCTGTTCGCTGTCACTGTCACACTATTGTTATTGTTGTTGCTGCTGCTTGTCCATAATTAACTGCACTTTTAAGACACTCTCTCGCGCTCTCACACACACACTTGCTCAACTTTAACTTTATTATGCTGCCTGCTGCGTCTGCTGCTTCTGCTGCTGCTGTGAATGATGATGACGCTGTCGCCCTTTTTTTGTACTTACCTGCGACGTCTCCCTCTCCCACAAGCTGGGGCTCGAGCTTTCTGTATTTCTCTTTGGAGCTGTTTGTATTTGTGTGTCTGTCGCCTGTTATATCCTTTGTTGTTATTGGTCTTGCTGCTGCTGCTGCTGCGTTGCGTTTTGTGTTGTTGTCTTGTCTTGTCTTGTTTGCTGCTCGCTGATGTCTATTGATTTTTAATACACAGCCAGGCTCCAAAAGGGACTTGGCGACTAGGCGACGCACACATATACACACACGCACACACTTACACACATACAGCACTAGCACCAACACATGCTCGCACAATCAATAAATTATGAATGACTAATTTTTGTTGTTGTCTTTTTTTTTGTTTTATGTAATCGCGCGCACACGACAAGGAATAGAAGTAATAGTTATAGTAGTAGTAATATTATTGTAGTAGATTATTAAATAGTAGTGTATTGTTGTTGTTGTTGTGGTTGTTGTTGTTGTGGGGCGGGTGTTCTAACGGTCTCTAAGTAACAGGACTTTGTAGTGGCAGCATTTCGGCCGCTTGTACGCACACAAACACAAACACAAACACACACACACACACACGCACACTGACTTACACAGCTGTTTGCAATAAGCTAATAATAACAGCAGTTGTTGTTGTTGTTGTTTTTATCGTTGCTGTTGTTGTTGTTGTTGGTTACTTTTCGTTGACATTGCTGTTGTTGTTGTTGTTGTAGTTATAGTGGTATTTGATTGCTCCTTTTATTAATGTTGTTGCTGCTGTTTGATGTTGTTGTTGTCGTTGTTGTTGTTGCCTGCGCTTTATATTAAGTTGTTGTGGCGGTTGTTGTCCGCTCTCGACTGTCTGACTGACTGAATGTCGCCTAACACTGCACGCACTTCGCCACAAAACAAATAAAATATCCTCATGCTGTCTGTGCGTGCGGTGCTGCCACATTGCCACCAGTCAATGCGCAGGATATGCACGCAGTCTGGCAACATGCTTTGCTTTTGCCACGCTCACAGCCATTAAGCATAGACAAGCACCAGTCAAGCATATTGGCATTCGTTCAAAAAACTACCAACGTCAAACGTGGTGTTTGACTTTGCTAAAAATGGGTTCGTGACTTGGCAAGTATGCCTGCCACATTCGTTAAGTTCTTGTTTCAGGCTACACTCGTTTGGCGTCTTGGCTTCAATTTGATTTAACCCAATTTTACTAAAAAAATACCTAATTTTCATCCAGTTTGTTGATTGCAGAAAAGCCCATAAAGTTAAAGCTCAGTGGTTCTTAATTAAATACACAAGTGTTCCTTTATGCTGCATTTACACTAGTTGATGCAGCGTCATTTCTAGCTATATCAACAATTGATATCCAACGTCAACGCATTTGTTGTGTTTACATTAGTTGATTGAGTTGACAAAAAAACCGGGTTGCCAACTAATTTTCGAGTTGAGCAACGCGCAAGATGCCAACGCGTTGATAATTAAGTTGAGAGTAGTTTACACCAGTTGATATCCACATTCGTTGACATTCACGTTGCTAAGCATTTTTCGATAATGCGTATATGTCGAAAGTGATTTTAATCTATATTGTTGTGTTTGCATGCATGTATCTCAAAGCTAATTCATACAAATGTAATTTGTTCACTTTAAGATAAAATGAGTACAATGGCAGCAGCTAAAAAAGGAAAAATACCGGCAGCAGTAATTTTGATTGAAGCTCTTGACGACGAGAAAGAGCAAGAGGAATAGTTCAATAAATATATAAACAAACAAGTTAAAATGTATTTTTAAATTGCTTTTTATTATTAATTTTTGATTTTTGTAGACTGCACAGTTGAAAAAAACAGACAACATTAATTAAATCGGATAGCGAGCGAAGTGTTGCTACCTCTAATCTGTCCATAAAGCTTGTCAACACAAAGCAAAAGAATGAACACGAGCTCAACTTATTTTTGTGTTGTCAACGCGCCGTTTTTGTCCTCAACTGTTGACACAAAGTGTTTACACTATGTTTATATTCAGAGCAACAATTGATGTTTTTCGCATTGTCAATCTTCTGTCAACGCAAGATCAACCAACAAAAGTTGGCAGCTGTTCACACTAGGATTGATAAAGTTGATATCAACGTTAACTTGTTTATCAACTAGGGTAAATGCACCATTAGATGTCCATAAGTAGAGTTCTGTGTTGCGGCGTGCGTCTTGGCTATGTAAAGTTGCGTTAAGTCAGCTTGGGTCAGCATCTTAAAAACTGGTGTGCGTCCTAGCTTCGTTGGGTGAACAAGTGACGTTAAGAAACATGTCCGCCTTTTGCGTTAAGTTCTGAGCGGCGCTGGGTTCATGTCTTCGCTGAGAGCAGGGCTGTTATTTAGATGCAAATTTGAAAATGGTTGTATTAAACAATATATGTATTTATTATATGTGCGCACCTTAAAACAACAATTGACTAGACTCTGTCCAAGGCAGACACAGCTCTCGGACCGCTTCGATTCGCCAAGGGGACGGCCGATTGTTTTTGTGACTGAAATTTGATATAGTTTTGTGTTGTCCGCAAAAGCCGACAATTGAAAAATGCCGCCAAACCGCCAAACGACGTGGACGTGGACGGCAACGGCGATGTGGACGTCGAATTTGTTGTTGCTGTTGTTGTCCCAGTTTCAGTGATTCCTGATTGCCTATCGTTTGTTTTTAGGGGCGTGCATAAAGAGCAATTAAAAGAACAAGCAAGGATATCGCTTACCGCAAGGACGACGACTGAAATCTATATGGGCCAGAGGCTGGGCAAGAGAGGAAATCAAAGACAAAGACAAAGGCAAAGGCAAAGGCAAAGGCAAAAGGGAAGTTGATGTCCTCAGTCCTTATTGCCTGCCCATTGTGCAGTTATGACAGGCGTCCCCCTCGCCCATAACACAGCGAGTGAGACAGAGACAGAGACAGAGAGAGCGTGAGCGAGAGAGTCTGATAGTTAGTGAGTGTGAGAGAGAGGACAAGACAATGTTGTCGGCTCATTTCAAAGCGAGCTGGCAAAGCTTTTGTGCTTCTCCTTTTGATTCTGTTCCTGATTCGGATGCTGATCCTGATTTTGATCCTTGCCAGCTGCCATGCGACAGTTCACAGTTCACAGTTCATAGTTCAGCTGATCGCGGCACCTTGCACTCAATTATTTATGTGGCTACAATTGGCGACAAATTATCCTTGTAATCCCTCCCAGACAACTCTTTTAATCGCTGCCGACTGTCTGTCTCTCTCCGTCCTAATGTCTGTCTGTCTTTCTCTGTCTGTGTGTGTGTGTGTCCCTCTGTCTGTCTTTTGTTCAGTGTTGTCACCTTAGCTATATTTTAGCTACAGTAGCGGACAAAGAAATCCGGATACATGAAAAGAGCGGTTTTTAGAGTTTCTTTTAGAGTTTAAATGTTTAGATGCAAACAATTTTTTTAAACAAAAAAAAAACAAAACAAAATTTTCAAAAATCTCTTCGGTAGTATTTTTTTTTATGATTTTTCAAATAGGATGAGTTCTTGAAAATTTTTTACGCAAAAGAGGAAAAAGGTGTTAAAATAGTAATTTTAAGCAATTTTCAAAAAATCATAAAAAATAAAAAGATTTTTGAAAATTTTTGCATTTGCTCTAAGAATTGTTCGCAGAATTTTTTTTTGCATCCAAACATATTTTGTTTGAGCCCGAGAAAAAAAGTTTAAAAAGTAGACTTTTACAAAAGATCGAAATTTTCAATGGGTACTTAATGGGTAAAGGAAAGTTTTGTATCATTCAAACGGATCCTAGGCTATATATGTTTTTCCTATGGTCAAATAAATAAAAACTTTTAAAAAGCTCTAAAAACCGCAAAAATCTGACGAGTTTCAAAAATGATTTTCATGATTTTTTTAACAACTAAATTTAATTTAACTTTTTCGTTTACCTCAAAAATAATTCCAGTTTGTGCCTCAATTTGATTCAAAAGAAATTGTCAATTTCTTGAACTGTTTTAATAATTTTAAATTAAAGTTTGTGCCTAAATTGTGTTGGAAAAAAAGTTGTGAATTTCTTTAAGCATTTTTAATAACCCTTTCTATTTTTTTTTTTTATATCGATTTCTAGCTACTGTTATAGACAGTTTAGAGCTAGCTATTTAAAGCGATGAATTTGCGTCAACACTGCTCCGATTTGTATCAATCGAAATCGACTGTCTGTCTGCTGATCCGGCTACTTAGCTTCTCAACTTGATGCCGCTATCTAAAGCGGGCAGATACAGATACAGATGGAGATGGAGATGGAGATGCAGGATCCAGGATCCTTTCGGGACAGGACACGGCCAATTGTCGATTGTTTGTTTCCGTTTAGTGTTTTTCAAACAGATAGACAATGGAATGCGGCAATTGCGCCGTGGGTGCTGTTCACCTTTCTCTCATCATCATCATCATCATCATCATCATCATCTTGGCCCTGATCTGATCCTTGACTGTGATATCCTGCGCAATATTCGGCAACCCAATTATATGTGCTCGTTGTTTGCTTAGCCGGCGTTCACTTTTCAATGTTCAATGCTTGGAACTATTTATTCAAGCCTTGAGCGAAGCACTCGTAAATAATTCTTCTCTGCCTGCTGCTCCTGTTTGGATCTGCGACTGGACAATAGAGGCATACAGCCTTGAGCTATTATCCTGCCAGGATCGTTCTCCTTCTCCTTTCGCTTCTCGTTCTCATTCTCATCGGAGGCTTAACGCAATTTTTCATGTTTTGCATTCTCTTTACATTTTTATCCCTTTGCGTAATCGAATTCTATGTGTGTGTGCCAGTGTGTGTGTGTGTGTGTGTGTGTGTTGCTAAGGGAGCAGATGATGATAATAATAATGATGCTGATCAGATCTCAGACTGATAAAAAAACAAAATACAAAACACAACAAAACAAAACGAATCGAAACGAATTGAAAACAATGCAAAACAATCCAAAAAGTGCAGCGAACTGCGCCCTGATTACGAATGTGAATACGCATGTGAATACGAGTTTGAGTGTGATGAATGCCGAATGTGAATAAGAACATGCATCTCGCTTATGTATTTGATATGTACATATATTTAAATAATTTGGTTTTTATCTTGTTTCTATCAATATCACTGAAAGCGGCTTAAAGCTCCAGAAACCTTCAGAAAGCTGCTTAAAAGCGTGCAAACAAAATAATATAAATATTTTGACAGATTTAGATGTAATCGAAACATTAAATGCATATAAAGCTGTATTAGTTAATATTTTATTTACTTAAACATATTTAATTTTTATAAAGTGATCTTATTTTTTTTTTAATATTTGGTTTACAATACAACGTGTTGGTATTTTTTGTTTTCTTCTTAGAAATTAATATGTACTACTGTGGGCAAAAAGTACCGGGAATTTTAAATTTAAAAAATGTTGGGATTCCAATTGGAAAAAATGTTTGTACTTTTAGGTTGGCACTACTATCATTAACATCTGTGCAAAATTATGCGTTAAAATATTCATTAGTGAATAAGTTACGATTAGTTTTGTACGACGCCAAATGTGCATTTGGCGATTTTGATTGAATCTCCTCAATCGACCCGAAGCGATGTCCTCGGAGAGGTCTTTTGAGCTTAGAAAATAGCCAGAAGTCACACAAAGATAAATCAGGCGAAAAAAGTAGCTGCGGGACAATTTTGGTCGAGTTAGAACACATAGAACAGGGGCAGTATGAGAGGGCGCATTATCATGTTGCAAGAACCATGAGTTGTCAGCCCATAGTTCTGGCCTCTTTTTACGCATAGCTTCGCGCAAACGACGCATATCGCTCAAAAAATATTCCTTGTTAACAGTTTGGTCGGTCGGAAGGAATTCATAATGAACTACAACACGATAATCCAAAAAAACTGTCAACATGACCTTGATTTTTGAGCGAATTTGACGCGATTTTTTCGGTCTCGGCCCACCTTTTGCCGATATTCGCTCGATTGATCGGTAGTTTCCATGTCGTAAGCGTAGATCCAAGTCTCATCGCCCGTAATAATGCGTTTTATAATATCCTGATAGTCAGAAAACATTACTTCACACACTTCCACGCGGAGCTTTTTTCGATGAAATTGACCGTTTTTTGGCACAAAAATCGCCAAATGCACATTTGGCGTCGTACAAAACTAATCGTAACTTAAACACTAATGAATATTTTAACGTATAATTTTGCACAGATGTTAACGATAGTAGTGCCAACCTAAAAGTACAAACATTTTTTCCGATTGGAATCCCAAAATTTTTTAAATTTAAAATTCCCGGTACTTTTTGCCCACAGTAGTATATTTAAAAAATTTGTTTTTTATTTTAAAAATGTTTGTTTTGTTTCTATTAATATCACTGAAAGCTGCTCAAAGCTCTAGAATGCTTCTTAAAAGCGCGCAAACAAAATAATATAAGTATTTTGACAGATTTAGATATAATCCATACAACTGAACCATTATATGCATACAAAGTTGTATTGATAAATATTTTATTAACATGCTTAAAGTATATTTCGTTTATAGTTATAAAGTGTTCTTTTGTAATACTTTATTTTTAAAAATATTTAGTTTGCAAAGTTTTCTTATTTTTATTATTTTCTCCTTAGAAATTTGGTATTTTACTTTGTGATTTTTGTGTCGTTGAAGCGGAAGTTAATCAATAAAGCTTTACCATTTACTTTAGTTGTCCTCCATGGTTTCGTTTCCGAATTACACTGACTATCCCATTTATATTTATCCCATGTACAATAATAAAAAATATATTTTCTCGAATTTCTAAATTGTAACTAATATTCTACTAAAAAGATGTTTCATGGTTCTCCATGGTCACATTATGACATTACAAGCTATTAAAGTTGTTCTAATCTTTAAACAAAATTTTCATTGATTGCAATGTAATTTATTTTTTTTATTTTTTTTTATTTATTAATTAAGTTTTAACTATGCAGTTGACCAAATGAATTTACAAAAACTAAAATAAAATTAATTAATATAATACGTTATTAATTAATAGGAATTATAAACAACTTTAAATTTAACTGAAAAAAATCACTTAAATAACATTTAAAATATAAGAATTTAATATTCATTTAATTCAAAAGGAGTCCCTTCAATTATATCAACATAAATTCTTGTCACATTATTATTTTACAATCTGACACCGACTTAAGATTTTTCTCCCAGAATTATCATATTGGATCTATTTGTAAATTCACTTGTCAATTGAATCTTTCTTTGATGTTAAATAATTGACAATCTTAGGTCCTAAATGGTTACATTATTACATTAAATACATAATTTTCGAAATTTTTTTCTTAAACCTGTAATTTAATATTAAGTTCTTATTTTTTGAGATAAAGTTTCCATTGTCCTTTACACAAATGCATTTTATTGGTCCATGGTCACATAATAAGCAGACTTATATGTATATTTTATTTAATTCATAGTTAAAGTGCAATATTCAATTGATTTGCTGTTCTTGTTGCTTTGTCCTCCATGGTCACATGCCACACTCTTTGGTGTCTTTTAAATACAGTTTGCTGTCTTTTTTCTCCAGCAAGTTGTTCAATTTCGGTCTGTGTGAGATGTCCTTTGTGTGCATTTAAGGGCGACAAGTACAAAGGATTTCACAGGAATATTAAAAAATGGCAGAATAATAAGGAATAAGTTGGATGAGGGAAGACACAAAACGAGCAAACGACAAATGACCGCAAATCAACAAATAAAGAAACAAGCAAACAAACAAACAGGCAAATAAACAGATAGATAGAAAACGAGACGAGAGGACAGCAGGACAGCAGGACAACAAGGACGGGAGACATGTGTCAAGGAGGCCCCTTGGGAAAGTGTGCATAGTATATAGGCGCCATATATTACATAAGCCCAACCTTATCGAGAGTTTTCTCCATCTCTCTCACTTCCTTCTCCTTCTCTCTCTCTCCCTCTCTCTCTCCCTCTGTACATGTGCTAGATAGGAGCAGAAAAGTCAAGGAAGAAGGACATCGCAGACGGCGCAAAGTGCGCACAACAACAACACACAACACCTAAAAGCACCTAAAAGATGAGACAGGACAGGAATGAAGAGATACACCGAGCGAAAAAGTCGAGTATTTTTTTTTAGCTTGATTTCAGTTGATGTCGAAAATATAGTATCTATTTTTCAGCCCGTTTTGAAAGGGAGCTAAAAACGTACTTCATTCTTGATTTGAGTACAATTCAAACTTAAATCAATTCCCTTTGAACTCTTCAAATAAAAATACGATATTTGCAAACTGTATAGACTGTATAGACTGTATAGACAAATTCGCTACTGACTATAGAAATTGTACTGTTAAAGATTGTTTTATTTTCTCATTGTTTCTTGATTTTCGATTTTAAGAGCCTCAACCATTTCCATAGGAAAACATGTGTTTTTTAAAGTATATATGTATTTGGGTTATAATTGTTAAACTGAGACAAAATACGCATTTAATGTCGATTATTAAGAACATTTGATTTAATTCCAGTAAACATTTTTATGAAGCCATGATAATTATAATATTTACTAGCTGAGAACAAAACTATATACGGTACTTGAATCAACTATTTCGTAATTAATTTAAGAAATTATGAGATTACCAAACTCTTGACATTGTTTAGGATAAAGTGTTTAAGGAAATATGGAATATTTCGTTGATGTGTTGTTGTTGTAGAGTTGTATTTAATTCAGGATTGGTTTACTTAATTAAAGAGTATTTGTAAAGAATTTCAGTTTACCTTTTAAGTTTTAAATTTATTTATTTGTTTATCATGAAATTGTTGTCTTGAAAACTTTATTTGCAATGTCATTTTAAATGCTTGATATCAAATTTAAATAAATAATCAAGTTTAAT